>JACJUM010002842.1:1327445-1426899 GCA_020976665.1 Heortia vitessoides | reverse complement strand
GATCAATGAATGAGATCAATGAATGAGATCAATGAATGAGATCAATGTATGAGATCAATGTATAAAATCAATGCATGCGATCAATGTATGCGATCAATGTATGAGATCAATATATGAGATCAATGTATGTGATAAATGTATAAGATAAATGTATAAGACCAATGTATGCGATCAATGTATGCGATCAATGTATAAGATCAATGTATAAGATCAATGTAGGAGATCAATGTATGAGATCAATGTATTAGATCAATGTATGCGATCAATGTTTGAGATCAATGTATGAGATCAATGTATAAGATCAATGCATGCGATTAATGTATGCGATCAATGTATGAGATCAATATATGAGATCAATGTATGAGATAAATGTATAAGATAAATGTATAAGACCAATGTATGCGATCAATGTATAAGATCAATGTATAAGATCAATGTATGAGATCAATGTATGAGATCAATGTATTAGATCAATGTATGAGATCAATGTTTGTGATCAATGTATGAGATCAATGTATAAGATCAATGTATGAGATGTTATGTGGATGTATTTTTATTATTATAACTTTACACCACCATCTGCTAGAAACTTATAACACTAACTAATAATTATGAATTCTTTGACATCTATTGCCTGTTGGCGATCGCAGTGCGCAGCTTTCACGACGGGAATGCTGCTGCCCATCCCCACCCGGTGTATTTAAGCTACACTGATTCGGATGGATATACCGCCACCTGACCGTTTTAATACTTAACTCACTTACAACACCAAGTACAGAGTGAGGTACTATTCTTCTCAGCCGGTACCTCACGAATTAAAACCTAAACCACCTGTACGTATTTTAAATTATGCTAGCGTGTTAATGAACTAAGCGATATGATCAGCGGTGTCGACGAGATATATCGATTCACTTTTTTATTTTTAAGTTTAAATAAAACAGGTGTTTTTACTTGTTCAGTTTTCAAGTTTGTTACTAATAAAGACTGCACAAATGCTTTTTTAACTTGTTAGCGGTAGCGCTCTGCAGTTGTTCTGCGCTTCGCTCTGCAACCATGTTATTGCTTTTTCCGTAATAATGTTGAAATTATTAATAATTTAAATTATTTGCTGTTAATCTACCTTTATAGTGATAATAGTTTTATTGAAATCGGATAAATAATTTTTGAGTTTATTGGTTACAAACGTACAAAAATAAAAATATTTTTGTTATAGTTCCATTTTAGGTAGGGTTCTCTGTTTATTTTCAAATATGATAATAGCTCATGTTATTTGGTAAAGATGTAGTTTTTTTATAGAAAAAGAATATTTGAAATTTTTCTAATAGTTTTGGATTTTATTTGTTCGATTCAGTAGTCACTAATCATTCGATTTAGAGAACATCAACATTTATTTCATTACATTTGGATTATTTATTGAGCCTAAATTATATAAATAAAAATATATAAAGAGAAAAGTTAAATAAAAGATTAGTCGTGGTGTACTGGGTGAGTAGAACAGTACCTCTCGCCATATCAGGTGTCGTAAGAGGCGACTAAGGTAACATAACCGCCAGATGGCGGTATATCCATCCCGAGTAGCGCAATTCAAATACACAGGCCGGAATGGGCAGCAGCATCCCCGTCGCGAAAGCTACCAGCCTAGAACAGGGGGAGGTACTATTATACTCGGCCGGTACCTCACGGATTACCCATCATCATCATCATTATAGACCTCCCCAAGAAAAGGGAAATTTTTCCCATAAATGCCGCCCTGGGCAAGCATGCTGGCAATTGCGAAGCGCAGCGTTCGCGATGGGGATGCTGCTGTCCATCCCCACCCTAAGCATTTGAACTACACCGTCTCTGATGGATATACCGCCACCTGCCAGTAATGGTACCACATTCGTCTCTTACGACACCAAGTACAGGGAAGGTACTATTTTAATTTGCCGGTACTACACAGCGAACCATTTTTTGTATGGTCTGTAAATGTTTTTCTTTCTTCTAATGGGATATTGCATGATAGCGGGCACTGGACCATTTTAAAGCAATACAAGCGGTATAAAAAATATCTTTAAACACAGTGAAGTTAACTAGCGCGATGGTAAATACCGAAACGGTATGATATCGCAAACTCGACACTAAGACGAAACTTCCCCGAATACTACAAGTTCCCGAGTTTGTACGGGGTACGGAACTTTGGGATTTTTGCAAGAACCAGTATGCAAAATTGGTACTAGATGTGGCATACTTATTTCTACTACTAAACATCAGGGTTCACATTACTGTGTTCCAGTTTGGAAGGTTAGAGAAGCATTGAAGTTACTAGGTAATGTGATATAATGAATAGACGTTAACAACGAGGTCGGGCCTCGTGTAAACTTTTTTACTCCATTTTTGAAAAAACTCCGTGATTTCTGGGTAAATTACGTAATTTCCATGAAAAACCTCCACCTCCTTTTAGACCAGAACGACTAACATGCATTCAGTCCTCTTGATAGTAAGTGTCCACTGCAGCCTATAAACACTCGTCATACGCGTTGCCAATCTTGTAACTTGAAAATATGTAAAGAAATAATATTTCTTTAATTTTGAATTTTGCCGCGCTTACTACATTACCAATGACATTGACAACTGACAAGCGCTAGAATCTGAGGTCAATGGTCAGTTGAGAGGTTATGAAAAAAATAGCATTGTATTAGATTATTGTGATTTGTTAATTAAAATAGATAAATAAGAATAATTGGTGGAAGAATAGACTTTAATTGTCATTTCTTCGTTTTCAGAAGCAACGCATAAGTTTAATTTTAACCTAAAATTAAAGGATAATCGATATAAATATATTGTCATATTAGTCAATAATCTCACTGCCTCTCTCACCCTACTTACCGGAACATAGCAAAGCGAACACTGCTATTTGGTGGTATGAGGTCTACCTCTTTTATTTGTCATTTATTTACTACAAACTGTCTCCTTCGTGGGACATGCAGCAGTATATTGGTAGGTGCTGGCGCCGACGGGCTTGGTATATGACCTGTATCACATCCTCACTGTACATACAGTTGTACCACTGTGATTGGATTAATTCTTGAGGTATTTTGCGTTTTAATCTACACATTTCTCATCTACACAGGTGCCTATAAGAACAGGCTAGAACTAGTTTAGGTACCTAAGTATCAAAATGTATTTTAGTGTAAGTTACCTTTTGTTGTTGAATAAAGTTATTATTATATTATTATTTTGTTGTAGTTCTCTATTAATGGCCGTGCCAGGGTGTTTGGATGATGTTCAATCAGTTCTTAGCATTTAGCATGGCTTTCAATTTCCCGCCTTGCAGTGGGTATAGCCAGGTCACGATGCAATAGCTCGTTGGGCACGAGCCAGGGAGCATTGGTTATCGTACGCAGAGCTTTATTTTGGAATGTCTGTATATATATATATATATATATATGTTTGAGTGAGATGCCATAATTGGATCTCATTGGTCCAAACAGGCTTCAATATTGCCTTGAACAGACGGAGTTTATTTTCAATAGATAGTTGAGACTTTCGCCCAATGAGCCAAGTATAATTTTCGAATTTGGATGCCCAATTGTTTCTTTTTGGTGAAAATATGTTTTTGCCAAATAAGTCTTTTGTCCAAGTGTAACCCAAGGTATCCCAGGTCTACCTCTTGTATTTATTAATTAATTTATTATTATTATTGTGTTTAAAATAGAATACAGCTTGTTGGAACATCTAGAGAAGAGTTATCTTGGTTTTTCACCGGCTCGTACTAATTTAAGAAGTTCGAAACACCGCATTTTGTACCGTGTAACATCGTATTATTAAAATTAAATTCGAATTCAATTTAATTGGTAGAAAAGGGGAGCTTTGTAGGTCTTCAATTGTACAAGTTAATGTAATACGAATTGAATGTTCTGTTGTCTCGTCTCTGTACGGATGTTGTGGATTCAGTTAAGGGGTTTAGCCTTTTTTAGAGGTTTTATTTATTACTTTGATTACATCATATCAGACTTAAAACTTCCACTGTTGGATAAACGCTTTCGTGGGATATGGGCAATTTTGCCCATAAATTCTGGGCAACATAAATAAATTCCTACAACATCTAATACCTGATTTCGTGATAAGTCGCTTCAAGCATTTGTGTTACGGACATCAGACAACAATGGAAACATTAATATACTACTTAATTGTATAAATTTTACACCCAGACACAGATAAAACACAAATATCGTCATATAAATAATTGCTCTGGGTGGTGATCGGCCCGTCAAGAAACCTCGTCAAGAAATTGTGCTCTGAGATTTACACAGCCCAGCGCGGCAATTGTAGGTCAAGTTCCCACTCTTTTGGGGAGGCTTGTATTCAGCAGTGGACTTTCTATAACAGATATGATGATGATGATGATGATGAAATGATAAAAGAGTTTTTACAAAATATAATGAATAAAGGTTACATTTCATACACTAAATACAATTAAAACTTCACATCAATAAGAAATTTAGTAGTAGGAAAAATCAATTTTCAATCGTATTGCTGTTAAAATAAAGTTTAACCGTAAAGGGAAAGTATTAACAGAGTTTGTACGTTACATAGTTAGAGGGTGCATTTGATAAAATACTACATTTATGTATGTTCGCTACAGAATGTCTCAAAGACATTCCTTGGGTCTTAGCTCTTGTATGTACTTAGAATATTCTATTACTTTGTCTAAAAGTTATATTTAATATTTTACCATTAATTATTTGGAATATTATTAAACTCTATGATAAACTGAAGTAAGTATAAAATTGTATCAACATACCAGCCATTGAAATTCCAAAAAAAAGAGAAATTTTGCCCATAATTTAGCAAAATTCCCGCTGCCCATCCCCGCCATGTGCATTGGAGCTACATTATTTCGGATGGATATACCGCCATCTGTCGGTTCTGGTAACTTAGTCGCCTTTTACGATACCTGGTATAGGCTCGTTAATCGATAGGAGGTACTATTCCACTCTGCTCCTCCACTCTGTACCTCACGGCTTTAATTTAATGGTTATATAAAATATAGTGCTTAGTTGGACATTTTTTGACCCGTAATTCTCATGCTGGGCGGAACGAAATTTTGTTCATTTCTGTTTTCATTTAAGCTATGTTGTTTATTTATTTTATTGTTTACTATTTTTTTGGATTTTTCCGCAGTTTACTTAAATGTGGATTTTATGTGATATACTTTCAAATCACGACAGAACAATATTTGTCCTGTACGGTTTCTTTTATGTAACCCAAAAATCAAGCACAAAAAAATTTAAAAGTTAAGTTAAGTTAATACAACTGCGTTTGAAAGCCGTAAAAAACGCATTATCGAGTAAAAGCCGTGAGGTACCGGCAGAGTAGAATAGTACCTCCTTTTGTACTAGGTGCCGTAAAGGCGATTGAAGTAAGTAAGTAAGACCAGAACCGACAGATGGCGGTATATCCATCCGAGACAGTGTAGCTGTAGAAAATTTATCTTTAAATACTGATACTGAAATATTACCCATAAACACGTTATATTCGGTATAAAATTACAATATTAAGTAGATATATTTGACGGGCCCGATGGCGCATATGGTGGTGATCCTATATTGTGCACCGAGGGTCGTGGGTTTGATTACCACCAAAACAATTTTTATATGACGATATTTGTATTTGTTCTGTGTCTGGGTGTTAAATAAATGTATTAAAATATTATTTGTGATTCCTCTGTGGTCTGGCGTCCGTAATACGAGTGCTTTGAGCGACTTATCACGGTGTCAGGTCAATATATGCAATGTTGTCGAAGTTGTATATATAAATGGAAGGCTTTCAGTATATATTTTTTAAAATCCAGGTAATTGAATGTGCAGAGAAAAATATTGAAGGCACACGAGTAAATATACGACTTGTTAACGTGCATGATGAGAACTTTCGATTTGCGAATGGACGGATTTCATGGCTGCAAAAGAATGGACGCGGTGGTTTACTATTGGGCTGGCCAACAATATTATAGTTTTGGATGAACCTAATAATACAGGAAGTAGATCATGATGGAACTGATGGTGCATGAAGGACCCAGAGAAATGAGAAGTTTAGCCCATAATTGCCTCGCCGGCAAGCGTTTTGGCAACCGCTGAGCGCAGCTTTCGCGAAGTAGACACTGCTGCCCATCCCCACCCAGTGCATTTAAGCTACACTGATCTGGATCCATACCGACATCTTTTAGTTCTGGTAGGTCGCCTCTTACGACACCTGGTACAGAGGGAGGGAACCGAAATTTATTTTGTTTACTAGAACAATAAAAGTTCCTTAAGGATGAGATATAAGGTAAAGACGTCTCAAACAAAGTCGTGGATTAATGGATCAGGATAACAGAAGAAAAATGTGTGTGACTTTGCGAACGGGTGCCGAAAGTTAACTTAAACGTCGAAAAATAAAATGTTAAAAGCGGAATAAACCGCGTTCTTAAGCTGTTAAAATGGTAATTTTATATGTATTAGCTGAGCCCGCGACTTCGTCCGCTTTCACGAAGCGCACGCAACGAACGTAAGTTATTCGCCCGTTTTTTCCATATTTTTGATTATTGCTCTAGTCCTTTAAGTTATTACAGCCTTAATTACTTCATATTGCATAAGCTATCTGGTAATAAAAGTCCCGTCTAAATCGGTCTAGCCGTTCCAGAGATTAGCCAGAACAAGCAGACAGAGGAGGAGAAACAAAGGTTGTAAAAAAAAATTGGTATGTCCATTGTATATATTTTCATATGCATATAATAACAATAATAAATTCCCACAACATCTCATACATTGACTTGACTCCGTGGTAAGTCGCTTAAAGCACTTGTGTTACGGACGCCCAACAACAGAGGAATCACAAATATACTACTTAAATACATACATATACTTAACACCCAGACACAGAACAAACAACACAAATATCATAATGTACATACATATTTGCTCTAGGCATGACTCGAACCAACCTACCCTCAACGCAAAAGAAAGGACCACTCATCTGCGCTATTATTTTAATATTACAATCAGACACACCAAATTATATTATATTTATATGTATAGATGTCACCTCCAATATTGCCTTCATAAATCGCAGTCGAAACACCATGAGCCAGATTACTATTTACAGATCTGTATTTCAATTTAATTCCAAGAGGGATTTTATAAATGCGATATTTAATTTTGACGACAATCGATTGATTGAGTCGAGATATCAAGTATATAAGACCGGTATCAAGGTACCTCTCTCTGAGTCAGGTGTAGAGGCTACTAAGGTACCGCAACCGACAGACCCAGCCGAAACAGCCTATCTCAAATAGACTGGCAGAGTAGATAATACACCAAATACCTTGATCCAAGTGTTTTAACAGACAACTGAGTTACCGGCAATGACAGGTTGAACAGGGCAGGATAGTCGCGAAGCTAGGCTTTGAGGAAAAACATCTAAGCAACTGTAGACGCACTGCTGAAAATTTGCCTTTCAGTAAAGAGAGAATCTTGCCTATAAAAGCCGCACTAGGCAGTTGTGGTAATCGACTGGACAGCTGCTGCCCATCCCTATCTTTTTGCATATGAGCTACACTGTTGCTGAGGGATCTGTCGGTTTCAATACCTCAGTCCCCTCTAACGGCACCTGTTAGAAGAAGAGGTACTCTTCTACGTAGCTGGTATCCAAGATGCTTAAGTTAAATTCAATACTCTTTCATCAGTGATTAAAGAGCAATCAACAGCAAATGAACACTAAAGATCCAATATGGCGGATGGTGGCTTTTTTCTTATTAATTTTAGCGTTAGTTCGAGTCATGGCAGCAAATTGCAATATGTCCATTCATCGGTCAACAATGAGTTATTGTTTCGTAAATGAAAGGAAATGGTCTTCGGCTGATATTACAAGGTTCTCACGTCAAAACACTATGTGGGTGCGATAGAAAATACTTTAAAGCTAGTTATCCACTAAAAGATACTACATACTATATACAATTGTTTACGACTAAGTGAAAAACAAGAGGACGGTATCGTTTGCGTGATAGTATACTACCACAGTTGTATCATCTCAAGGACGTTGTCAACCTTGTGACTTGAAGATAAAGTCACGTTACTCATGAATGCCTCTTTCTACCTTAAAACAAAAAAGAAGCAATGAAAACACTGCTATGTAGCGGTACAAATAGGAGAAACTGAGGTACAAAAGCAAACGATGTTAGTGTAGCGTTTATCTCTATAAGAGATATTTGAGGCATCCACTAGCTTAAAAATTTCGGGGCATTTGCAACAAAACTAGTGGTAATTGTTTGCCCTGTTGCATTTTAGGTACACTGTCAAATATTGAAGTATCGCTTTCTGTCGATTTGCAGTCCAGCAGCAAATTTATAGACGTATTCACGTTAAGTGATGTTTTTGACGTGACAACGTCTTAAAAGTGATAGGGCCGGCGGCACGTACGAAAAAACACGACTCATGAGGCTTGAAGTGCAAGCCATAGCGTGGAACGAGCGACAGAGAGGCATAATCAGCCTCCGCGTTTGGCAGCGGTCGACATCTGTCTCTCTCCTATTTGAGTGAGCGATGCGCCCGCGTGGACAGTCGCTGCACAAACAACACATTTACATGTTTTTGTCCAGTATTAAGTGCAGTGAAGTCTTTTCATTGTAAGAAGTAAGTAAATATCACACATGTTTGCTCACAGCAC
The DNA here is from genome assembly GCA_020976665.1 of Heortia vitessoides. Classification (NCBI taxonomy): domain Eukaryota; kingdom Metazoa; phylum Arthropoda; class Insecta; order Lepidoptera; family Crambidae; genus Heortia; species Heortia vitessoides. The sequence continues at coordinate 1,418,214 of JACJUM010002842.1, read as the reverse complement.
ATATATACTTGTGAAAATTATGTACATAGTTAAAAAATAAAAATACATAATTGTATATATGCGTACAAATAAATAACTTGATTAATTCAATTGTGACTTCCATTTACCTTATTCTCTATATCCATACATAGTATCTATCGTAAAATAAAATTAAAATTTTCTTTTGAAAAGATGCAACCATTCTATCAGTATTTTTCTTGACGTTGTCACGCTCAACTCTTGTCAGTAAACCGACTTGACAAACAACCGATTTGTTAAGTTTTGTGGCTATAGCATAGCTGCGCTACTGTACAGCTGCCTTAACCCTGCGAAATCCGATGTGAATACAATGGACCGGTCAATCCGTGAACTTCCCAGAGTCGCATCCTGTCGCTGGGAAAGTGAGAAAGGCTGCAATTACAATTGTGGCCAGTAATTATACTATACAAGAGTAACAACACAAAACTAGCGGTGGGAGATTGCCCGCTACCAGTCATTTAAATAATGAGGTAGACCTCATACAAGACGTCGTCTGCATTGGTACCTCACCCTCACCTATTTCTACCGCCAAACGGCAGTGATCGCATTACTGTATTCCGGTCCAAAGGATGAAAGAGGCAGTGAATTTACTTTGTAATGTGGCATAATATCCTCAAGTCACAAGGTTGGCAATTACGTGTGATATTACGAGCATCTATTGACTGCAGTGACGCTTACTAGGTTTTACGTAAACTGTATGCTTGTTTCTCGACCTGACATTTACCTAGTTTAGTTTTAATTTCACTGACTCTCATACCTTTTAAACCAGAACACACCATTATATATATATCGCCGTTTAAGTTCTAACACCGCGTAAGTCCAAATGTTGACACTTTGTAACAATTGGCAAAACATTGTTTCACGTTTCATCAAATCATTTTTAAACTAATTGCTTGAACATTTAGTTGGTGCAAAATAGGTTTCGTTTAAACAATACACAGTATAAAACGTTTACTGCAGCGTTAGAAATGTAATATCGTGTTATCATTGGGCTTAACTATTAAGTTGCCAACTTTGGCATATAGATATATATATATATGTTTATATAATACATGCATAATATACTAGAGAAACACTATCAATTTTAGAGGTTTCCAATGTGATATCGTATATAGAATATTTTTTGCGATTACCTCGCAAACGCTGGCTGAACTTGACGACATACATCAAAATAATGTACCACAGTATTTTTCACCTTAAAAAAACTACAAGAAAGTCCAAGTATATGTCCATCTCTTAGGGATAACCTACATGAACTATTTTTTATCCTAATTGCACCCAAGCGTAACTAGGGCGTGTCGCTAGTTTATTATGCAACAGAAAAAAGATGGGCAATATCATTCCCGTTGCGAAGCTACGTACGGTGATTAAAAATACGCCTGCCCGTCGTGGCAATTATGGACGAACTTCCCTATGTCCAGCAGTGAACGTTCTTCGACTATGATGATGAAAATATACTTAAGTGTACCGTCGCAGTTCACACTCTTTATGCAAAACCTATTAGAATGTGAATTTTCTTGGGCAAACCTCCTCAATTAAAGAAATATTTACCCATAATTGCAAAGGTGGGCAGGTTAAATTTCCGGTATGCCACTTAAGAACCTTTAAACTAGTCTGTAGATGGGTCTTAAAACTTTAATAAATTGTGTAATAACATATATTAAAAAATTCTTGGATTGCACTAAGTTACGAGTATATCTTGTGAAATATCTGTACATATAAATCTATGATTTATATTCGGATCCATGGTTAATGTAATTTTAATTATACAATTTTTTGTTTTAATTACTATATAGGTTGACGCTGATCTATTTCTTCATCATCATGGAGCCGTAAGACGTCCACCATGTTATTCATACCAAAAATTTCCACAGCTTCTCATGCATTGACCTGACTGATATATTTTACTCAAATCACTTGTTTTATTGATATCAGACAACAGAGGAATCACAAATATTTATTTAAATGTATATAAATGAAGTGAAATTACTATATTACTAATATTTTTACTTATTTTTAAATAAATTACGCCAAATAAAATTGTTCATCCGGAACGAGGAATAAACCGCGAGGTACCGGGAGAGTAGAATAAGCAGTACTTCCCCCTGTACCAGGTGTCGCAACTGAGGTACCAGACCCAACAAATGGTGTATATCCATCCGCAGGAGTACAGCTCAAATGCAGAGGGCGAGAGTGGCAGCAGCATCCCCGTTGCGAAAGTTAGACTTTGCAATAACCTACACGCTTGCCCAGCGCGTATGTTAAAGGCAAAGTTTCCCCATTTTTTGGTCAGGTTAGGTCTATTTCCACCAGTGATGATTATGATGATATAAAAGAAGAAGCTGTCTGACTGACTGACATATCAACGCAGAGCCTAAACTATAAGATTTAGACCTGAAATTTTGCACAGGTGTGTCCTTTTATAACGAAGCACTGAGACGAGTTTTTGAATTCATTACCTAAATCAGTAAAACGGAGGGACAAAGTTAGTACAAATCTTTGCTATTTTTCAAGTTATTCGTCATGAATCCGCCATCAGTCGTTTCGGTACCTTAGTCGCCTCTTACTGCATCTGGTACAGAGGGAGGTACTATTCCACTCTGCCGGTATCACATGGCTTTTCATTTATCAACATAGATCTATATTCCAGCAGCAATATGTGTATATCAATACATTTAACAATAATTATCAATTAAGTCCATTGCCGTGATGTACCGGCAAAATAGAATAGTACCTCCCACTGCACCAGGTATCGTGAGAGGTGACTAAGGTATTAAAACAGATGGCGGTATATCCATCCGAAATAGTGTAGCTCAAATGCACAGGGCGGTGATGGGCAGCAGTATCCCCGTCGCGATAGCTGCGCTCTGCAATTGCTAACACGCTTGCCTAGCGCGGCAATTATGGGCAAAAACCCTCCTTTCTTGGAGAGGCCTATGTCCAGCAGTGGACTTACAATAATAATAATAATAATAAATTCCCACAACATCTCATACATTGACCCGACTCCGTGGTAAGTCGCTTAAAGCACTTGTGTTACGGACGCCAGACAACAGAGGAATCACAAATATACTACTTAAATACATATATTTTACACCCATACACAGAGCAAACACAAATATCATCATATAAATATTTGCTCTGGGTGGGAATCGAACCCACGACCCCTGGTGCACAAGACAGGATCACTACCATCTGCGCCATCGGGCCCGTCAATGGCAGTTTATGATGATGATGATGAAATCCATTGCATTCATCTTGACTATCTCTAGTTCAATACTACGCTTAGAGCCTGCGGCGCTGCTTGCGAATGAAATTCCGCTCTGGGCACCCGTCAAATAACTCGTGCCTGAACATAATTAAAGTTAAAATATAGTGCTGCTAGAGAGACTACTATCGTACCAACTTTAAGGATAAATCGAATTACTAGAGGTAGACCTCATACAAAGGTATGCGTCGGTACCTACCGGATGGCGCAGATGGTAGTAATCCTGTCTTGTTTGCTAAAGGTTGAAGAATCGATACATACTCAGAACAAATATTTAATTATAATAATTATACCAGCTATTGACAGACATAGGCCTCCTTAATAAAGGAGGTGTTTTTGCCCATAATTGCAGCGGTGGGCAAGCATGTTGGCAATCGTAGAGCGCAGATTTCCATGCATTTGCGCTGCACTATTTCCGATGAATGTACCGCCGTCTGTCGTTTCTGGTATTTTAGTCGCGTACGTACGTAGTACGACACCTGATGTAGTGGAAGGTACTATCTCTCTCAGACGGTACCTCGCGGTAGCAGCATTGTAATAACTGTGTAAAAATTCAAAGCTACGTAACGCATTGTGTTCAATCCTACAAAAGATACGTCGGCCGGTACAAATGGAAAATATGAGTGTTTTGTAACCCATTGATTAACTGAACATAAAAATTAAGACAATAGTGTCATTGAGCATATGTGAATTAGTTCTTTTGTTATACGTAAAGTCAAGCTAACTTACTGCCGTGTGAAGTCATAGTCACTTATGATTGATTGATTCATTTATTTTATTTATTAAACTTTATTGCACAACATATTACAAAATGTACAAATGGCGGACTTAATACCAGTTGGCAATATCTCAGAGTCGTCCCAGTATTCGCTTTATTCCTGACATGACGTCATTTTAGAGTAAGGTCATTGAACTATATTATTTCGAAAGGATATACCGCCATCTATGTATTGCGTCTTAGGACACCAGGTGTAAGTTTAGGCTTGTTCGCATTCTTGGGGGGGTTTTTGGACACCCTGGCCGCACCAGAAGAATCTAAGATAACGCCTCTGCATCTTACTAGATAGTACAGAGACTTATAAATACATCCTGCAAGGTATTTGCTGTGTTAGCTTTTCTTGCACTAACTGCTACAAATTGTCTTAATTATCTGCTTAAGTTTACTCCTTCTAATTTATTTCGACGGGCCCGATGGTGCAGAGGGTAGTGATCCTATTTTGTGCGCCAGGGGTCGTGGGTTCGATTCCCGCACAGGGCATATATTTATATGGTGATATTTGTGTTTGTTCTGTGTCTGGGTGTTAGATATATGTATTTAAGTAGTATATTTCGCACCCCTAAATGAAGACTGCATCAACTCAAAATTGAAATTTTTTGTAGACATTTCGAAATTAACGTAAATAATCACATTAGGGTCAATGATTTCCATACTTATTCATACTGAAAATTTCTCTGAACATGCTGCCTGTTGAAATATTTCTGAAAGAATCCGACAGTTTGGTTAAATTTGCGAATAAATGCCAATGTTTCTAGAATTGTTGGAAGTATATTATTTTGAGTTGTTCTAGTCTTCATCTAGAGGTGCGATTTGTGATTCTTCTATTGTCTCGCGTCTGTAACTTTTTGGTTCTTTAGTGTTAGAGATTTTAGTTTCTTTTTACGAGTTTATATTTAATTTTTTAAAGAAACGTTTGCGTATATGTGATTCATTGTGAATTCAACGCTACCGGGAATCGAATCCTCGTTTGTTCCTAACCCACCATCCGTGAAAGCGTAAAATAATACACGCCAAACTTTATGACGAATAACCGATCATGTTTAAACAAATAGCGACGCGTAAACTGCAGTATCGACTTCCTATTACCGCGGACTGATATGTACAGATGGTTTATTTATTTATTTCATTTATTGAACTGTATTACACAAAATATTAAAAAATGTACAAATGGCAGACTTAATGCCAGTTGGCATTATCACCCAGTCAACCATTACACGAAACAGAAAAATATACATATAGTGGTGCAGACAATATATATATATACAAAATAGATTTGTATAAATAAACGCAACAAATGCATATGATATAAATATATATATATATATATATATATATAAAATAACGTACATCAGAAATAGGGTTATAAAGTTAGAGAAGCAGCATCAGTAAATAAAGCACGGGGAATGCATTTCAGAATGATTCGCCTTGACCCAAAGTAATAGTGTTCATAATTAATAATATATTTTTTTCTATACCATATAGACTGTAATATAAAATTCTACTAAATTAAAATTGCAATAAAATTACATAAAGATTTTCTTTTTTATAACGATAGAATATCAATTTAGGGCTCTATGGCGGAGATAGAAGTGATCCTATGTTATGCGGTAGGGGTCGCGGGTTTGATCATATGTGTTAGTCCTGTATCTGGGTGTTGAAAATATGTATTTAAGGATTATATTTGTGATTCCTCTGTTGTCTGATATCCAAACACAAGTGATTTAGGTGACTTACTACGGAGTCAGTCAATTATTTATTTAATATTTTAAATGTTAAAGTCATCATTTATTTTGTTTATCATTCTTATCATCATCCACCATCACCGTTATTGTAACGGTAAAACGTCCACTAGACCTAGAATGCCACAATTAAGGAATTTTGAAAATAATTGTCACACTTGATAGGCCTAGAAGCATTCTCAAAGCATAGCTTGGAAATGTTTGATAAATTGCCTTTGTTCCAATTTAGTTAAAAAAGCTACGTATTATATTAAAAAATCTGTGAAGAATAGTACCTCCCTCTGCCGGTGCAGAAAGAGGTAGACTATTCTTCACTGAGGCGACCAAGGAATTTATGATCTGCGATTATCCGCCAGTGGATATTTTTTGGCTTAAATGATAATATAATAATAATAATAATAAATTCCCACAACATCTCATACATTGACCTGACTCCGTGGTAAGTCGCTTAAAGCACTTGTGTTACGAATGCCAGACAACAAAGGAATCACAAATATACTACTTAAATACATATATTTTACACCCATACACAGAGCAAACACAAATATCATCATATAAATATTTGCTCTGGGTGGGAATCGAACCCACGACCCCTGGTGCACAAGACAGGATCACTACCATCTGCGCCATCGGGCCCGTCATCATAATGAAGGCCTATAAAGGATTAAATGTAATTAAATAGAAAGCCATATAAATATATACTTCTCATTTATTCAGTTTAGTAATCTCGTGTACGTCACGTGAGTTATACTTTAATTGTTGGAATGAAGTAATGAAATCACTAGTCGTAGATCTTTAACGAAGGTCGTTGACATAGGAACCACATTATCACCTTTTTCTAGTGTTCCAGTTTGAAGAAACAGTGAGGCAGTGAAATTACAGGGTTAATGTGACGTTGTATCTTCAGTTGACAAGGTTGGTGACGCTAGTGATATCTTTGTGATGACACAAGTGGCTGCGGTCATGTTTATCATCAAGCGGACCGTATACTTGTTTGTTAACTTAATAATAAAAATAAAACAGCTACCACTTAAAGATGAACACCGAAAGCACAACTTTAACAGCTTTGAGTTGTTGATCTGTAGTTTTGTATGCGAGTGGGCAAGCTGGGCTTATTGTTTGATGTTTGAACAGTGCTTTAACTCGATAAACGTGCCATAAATCAATCAATCCCTGTGATTGTGCGCTTCCGTAATTATTGCTTTTATTACTTTTTTATCGGGGTTGCCAGTTAACTCTTGGATTTGTTTCAATAATACAGTAATAGAGTAAGAAAAGTCATCATTTGTTGACTGAACGACGGAGTAGGTATATCGATATTAATAACAGATTATGATGTCAAACAACGTAATGTCAATTTATATCTACCGTATGCTTCATGTGTCTGAAATAGCAAAGTACATATCTACATTGTGTCGGATGGATATACCACCATCTGTCGATTCTGGTAGCTTATTTGCCTCTTACGATACCTGGTACGGGCTAGGTATTATTCGATTCTGCCGGTACCTCACGGCTTTAAAAAACAAATAATATTATGTTTAACTAGGAGCATTCCCGTGAGAATAATGAATAATAAAACTAGTGAAAGTTATTTATTACTTATCAGTTGTCTGGGAAAGCTTCCTTAAAATCGGTGTGGCTGTTTGGAACAGAAAGGCATACAAAAACATAAATAAAAATATATAGTTATCTATTTTTAAATGCAATTATTTTGATATTACATAGAACATTCTATTTACAGATTAGCTTTAGCAATACTGGTGTCATGTATGCAATTATTAATTACTCCGTGATTTAATAATAACCATACGGAGCTTAAAACAGTAATATACTTGGCTCTTTTGAACATGCCTAATAGCTTGTTAGACTTGGCAACCAATTTGCAAGAAATGTTCCTCACTCTCCTCTTGTTAATAAACTATCCCTTTTTTAAATTAAGAAAATGCCTCATTATGATATCACTGAAACCATATGGTTTTACCCTCCCCGCTGCCATTTATTTTAGGGGGGCAAATACAAAAACAGCATTAGGGAAATGTATGTCGTTCGTTTGGGACATCGCGGGGAACTTTTGTTGGGAATCAAAGTGTATTTTCTTTGATTGGGACAAATATTGGGTCCAAAATGCATGGTAGAACTATAAAAAGGCAGAGTCGACATTTTCGATAATAATAATAATAAAATTCACACAACATCTAATACATTGTCCTGACTCCAAAATAAGTCGCCTAAAGCACAAGTGCTTTACGTAACACAAGGTTATGGATATTAGACAACAGAGGAATCACAAATATACTATTTAAATAGATATATTAAACACCCAGGCATAGAACAAACACAAATAAAATCATATAAATATTTGTCCTGGGTGGATCGAACCTTTGGCGCATAGGGTTCACTACCACCTGCGCCATTGGGTCAGTCAGGATAATTATTAACAATTTCATGTTGCTATAAGCGCCCCGCGGTTTCACTTGCGTCAAGTTGGGGTGATTTTGCCCTATTAAAAGATGATTTTCATGATTTCTAACAAAAAAAACCTGCATACTGAATTTCATTCGAATAACTTCAAAAACAGCAAAGTTCCATACTAACTTTGTCCCCCCCTTTGAGCTATTTGGCGGTGAATTTGCAAAAATGCTTTCTTAGTGCTATAAATTATGTGTCAGTCAGTTAGTCAGTCAGCATCTCCTTATATATATATATATATATATACGAGTATATATCACACGACATCACACGACATCTCATAAGTTGAATAGATACAAGTAACATCCAGACACAAAACAAATACAAATATTCAACATATAAATATTTGCTCTTGGTAGGAATCGATTTCGGAACCCGGACTACCAGTACATAGAACTGATGGCTGATGGAGCTGTGAAGTACTCACTGGTGACTGTGCACCGGCCAGCGTATCGGTGGACGGCACGGGGCAGGCCACGAACACCCGGTCATATTGGACACATATCCAGCAATGGACCATTGGACTACGGATGATAACAAATTACATACAAATAATATACTAAATACTTTTAAATATACATAGCTCATACATTGCACTGACTCCAAAATAGGTAGTTTAAATCTCTTTCATTACGGACATCAGACAACAGACAAATATTGAACACCCAGACACAGAACAAATATAAGCATTCATCATAAAAATGTTTATTTTAGCTGAAGATCGATCGTAGTACCCTTAGCACATAAGATAGAATCACTTACATCTGCCTAAGTGCCTGTCAAAATTAAACCTCACACAAATATCGTCTACAATGTTAATTAAGGATATTTTTGTGCATAATATACATGCAAAATATTGTAGGGAGTCACGTTGCGCCGTTTGCTCACGCGCGCATTGACGACTGATCATTGCGCGATCATGCGAAAACGCATCAGTTCTCTGGTTCGCAAAGCGCTGAAAACAATAGCAAATACCTATACAATACAAATAGTGATGTTTTATCAGTAAAACTATCGGGTTGGAAAAATAATTGATACTGAATTCATATAAAACATTTTTTTACAATTATTTTAATATAGTTCAACAGTCGGTATACATTACCATAAAAATATATTGGAGTGTCTGTAATAAATAATTCACGTTTTATATTTTTGTCTGTCTTTCTAGATATAGTATGTTTGTCTGTTACAATCCAAAACGGCTGGACCGATTTCAACATGATTTTAACGGACAAATAGCTAAAGTTATAGGCTAATAATATCCAGGCAGCATAAGCTACCCGGGTGATATCGCGGGTAGCCACAATGTTTTTTGTATAAAGATTAATTTATAAAAAAAATTGGTTGCCTGTAAAGTCTGTATACGGGCGAAAGTTTTACGTGACAACGACTTTGAGTGGTAAAATAATTTTTATGTGAATATTCATTCGTATAGTGGGAATAAGGATGAAATAATAGTAACAATTTAAAACATTTATTTATACAAAGAATTATATTTAAAACATTAATTTATACAAAGAATCTCGCACTGAATTTCATATTAGCAAAATTTTTTTTTACCTTTACACATACATACGTATTTATATACAAATATACAAACAATAACTTGCAATACTTTTGCGTAGCACACGTCACAATGAGAGCGAGTGAGAGGGACGCGTGCCTCTCACTCGCTCTTATTGTGAGCGCATAACGTGAGCGGAGCGTAACGCAGTTTCTTGAGGTGTCACCCGGCAAACCAATTTATAAGACGTTGTCACGTCGAAAAACTTATAATTTATACCGCACAAGGTCTTATAAGAGGGTATCGGAACTGACATATGGCAGTATTGCTTTTCAAAAAAACATATTTCATATACTACTTTATATAAACATATATATGATACTTTTATGTAGCTCTATATTTGCGAAACAGGCAAAACAGGCGATGGCTTACAAAGGACATGACGATGATGATCTATTCAGAACAGCGTACTGGACAAGCAACTGGGCGGAGATGGGCAGCAGTAAAAACGACACTCAACTCCAAGCTTCTAGTTGCTAGTAAATCTCCCCTGCGATGCTAAACGTCCAATACTGGACTTAGAGGGAATTTTAACACAATAGCTATGATGGCAATCTTAGAAGGTATCCTCGTGACAGGATTACTGCTGCCCATCCCCGTCCCGTTTCATATTAGTTACTTCTGAAGGTCTGGGAACCTTAGTCGCCTCTTAAGACGCTTGGGTTGGAGGTACTATTCTACTTTGTCGGTACCACAAAATATTCATGATACACCCAATTTTTTTAGACAAGTGTATGTATAATACAGTTTTTTCGTGAGGTACCTGCAAAGTAGAATAGTACCTTCCTCTATACTAGGTGTCGTAAGAGGCGACTACAGCACCAGAACCGATAGATGGCGGTATATCGATCAGAGACAGTATGTGGGGCTGGGCAGCAGCATTCCCGATGCGCAAGCTGCTCTCTACGATTGCCAACACGCTTGCCCAGCTCAGCAATTATGGGCCAAATTTCCATTCTTGGAGAGTCCTATGTCCAGCAGTGAACTTTTAATGGCTGTAACGATAAATATACAGTGGACATACTACGGCTGACAAGATATGAAGTTAAACATTCTACACAAAAAACCCCAAAAGGCACCACAAAGATACTCCTGATAAATTATATCCAACTTAATTAACTCAAACACACCTACTTTAAACTCAGCATTAACAGAATAAAAGATCTTTTCAAGCTCGCTCGCATAGAAAACTGGCAAGATAATACAATTCAATGTAAATTAAAAGCCGTTTCTACCGCGTCTTAACTCTGTTAGGGGGGAAATGGGAAACATTACATTAATAGCTTGCGCGGATACGGCGTCCTCATTGGATGTCACCGATTTACACACATTAGCACGTATTATATACACATGCTTGCATCTGTTGGGGTACCACTTATACAGTCTTTTCAAAGCAATGAGTTTAAATGATGAATCTAATGCTAAAGCCACGAGGTACCGGAAAATAAAATAGTACCTCCCTCTGTACCAGGTGTCGTAAGAGGCGACTAAGTTACCAAAACCGACAGATGCGATATATCCATCCGAGATAGTGTAGCTCAAATGTGCAGAGGCGAGGATGGGCAGCAGCATCTCCACTGCGAAAGCTGTGCCCAGTGATTTCCAACATGCTTGCCCAGCGCGGCAATTATGGGCAAAATTCCCCTTTCTTGAGGAGGCCTATGTCCGGCTTTGGACTTCTAATGACTGATTTGATGATGAATGCTGAAATACTTAAAGCTCAATTCTAGAGACCGGAGAAAAGAGCTAGGCCGTATCTGAATGAACGTCCCTATTTCTGAGGCCGGATCGGCGTTTCTGAGGCCGGATCTTGACTCGGGTCGCCGTTGTTGGAGACTGTTTATATATACATCACGTCGGGATAGGCAGAGACTACGGATCTCCACTTGTTACGATCTTGGCATTCCTTTCTCGCTTCCTCTACTCGCATTAGTTGTTTAATACAAGCTCGTTTATTCTTGGTGCTTATGATCTCACCCTTCTTTATTATCTCTTCTACCTGGTTAAGGTATTTTCGCCTAGGTCGTCCTTTACCGACTTTTCCATTCACTCACGCTTTATATATTTGTGCAGTACATTTCTCTCTCTATTGTTGTCACAACAACATCACTTTTAATCCCGCTTTCCGTGGTGTACATAAAAGAAAGAAGAAAAATAAAAGTTTACTAAGGCATAATTGTTAAGTGAAATACGAAAAATCAATTAAAAATTTTATTTTAATTGAGTTTTTATATTGTACCCATAATATTTGTATTCACCAGGATAATCAGATAAATGGGTATTTCTGTTATCATCTTAACTCTATGGGGGAAGAAATGGGAAACATTACATTAATAGCTCACGCGGATACACCGTCCGCATTAGATGTCGCCGATTTACACACATTACGTTTTCTATTCGTATACGCGATTTAGGATCTATTTGGCTAAGTCCATTTAGCTTGGTATTATTAGACAATAAACTGAAGATATTAACTCCGAAATTCTGGTCTTTTTTACTGCTCTGTGACTAGTGAGTGTGTTTGGTTGTACCAGTATAATATTGTTTACTATTGTGATTTTAGTGTGATACTAGTCCTCATTGAGTACCTACCCACCTACCATCGGAAAGAGGTGGTGATTTCGTAAGTAGACTTTTTCCTCATTATCAACTAAGGGCACAATCTAAAGGCTTAAATACTCTTTACTGCTCAACTTGCCCAAAAGCTGGGCAATTTTCTCAAATATTAATATCATCGTCATTAAATCAGCCACAGAATTCGAATGCTAACTAAGACTGCCAAAGAAAGATACAATTTTGCCTTTTAATGCGGTGTGGTGATAATCGAAGAATTTAACCACATGTATTGCACTTTATATACCGCCACCTGTCGATTCTGGTACCTTAACCATCTATTACGACACCTGGTACAAAAGCCATCATCATTAACCATAGAACGTCCACTGCTACAAACACCATTGCTACCGCAGGGCCAGTTAAAAGCAGTTACTTTCCCCAAAAATTCCGTGCTGGGCAGATATATTAACAATTGCATAGCGTAGCTTCGTGCCAGGAATGCTGCTACCCACTCCCGCTTTATTGCATTTGTTACACACGTTTGGAAGTATATACCGCCATCTGTTGGTTCCAGTACCTCAGTTGCTTCTTACGACACATGCTACGGAGGGAGCTACTATTTTACCCTGCCGGATCCCATGGCTTATTAAATTAATCAAAGTCAAAGTTAAAGTCAACATATTTTTTGGAACCAAAAAAAACGAGGAAAGATTTGCTAATTACAATTTCACAAAATGACCGATAACCCTAACAACCTAAGAGTCAATAAAACAAATAGGTTATTGAGTTTCCTACTTTTATACTTCTGCAGGCACCAGACTAGGTCTAATAACTAAGTTTATAGCAGGTTCATTACAAGCGCCACCGAAAAAAATTTGTAAAAAAAGGTGATGTGGTTCCAATAACACCTAATGGTAGGTATTATTGAACACCATACCGGCATCAGCGCTACCAATCATATGGATTTTGTCCCGAATCATATCATACAAGCCATTGGACGTCCAATTCTGGATACAACACTACAACAGGCACGCGTGATATCAATCGATTGTATGTAAGATGTACAAGAATAGCCTCCTTACCAACTTAGGTACCTTCTTGCATACCAGTCTGAACATTTGCCTCTTGAGGGCCATACTATTCTAGTCCACCGGCACGGCATTGAATGTAGAAACAGACATATGTTGCGATAAAAAATCATTACCTACACCATTTGTTGTTTGTAATTAGTTAAATCAATAATAGCTAAGAAGATTTTAGACATTGTGCAGCCTATAGAAAGCTGCACTTCTGAAAGTAAATATTTATATCACCATCGTAACAGTTACTGGAAATCCACGGCCTCAACAAGAATGGGAAAATGTTTTCCCGAAATTGCCGCAATAAGCCAGCGTGTTGGCAACCGCAGAGCGCAACTTTCGACACGAGAATCATCAATCACTGCTGGACATAGGTCTCCCCGAAAAATGAGGATGTTTTCCCATAATTGCCGCGCTGGGCAAGCGTGTTGGCAATCGCAGAGCGCAGCTTTCGCGAACGGGATGCTGCTGCTCATCTCCACCCTGTGTACTTGAGCTGAGCTGTTCGGATCGATATACCGCCATCTGTCGGTTCCGGCACGGCAACATCTGGTGCAGTGGGAGATACGATTCTACTCTGCCAGTACCACACGGCAAGTGAACACTGGTGCCCATCCCCAACCCATACATTTGAGCTACAATAATTCGGATGGATATACCACCATCTGAGTTACCTCTAATACCTGAGTTGCCTCTAACGTCACCTGGTATAGAGGGTGGTGCTATTCTATGATCGGTACCTAATTCACGGCTAACTCAGTTGATACCTCACGGCTAATGATGTATTGTGTGTGGTTTCAAAAATAGTTTATCGAGTAGACAACTATACCATCTTTTATTATATTATACTTGCGGCGACCTTTCGATCCCCTTAAGGGATAATTTTTCATGTGTTTTATGACTTACAATGAAGTATTTTTATACTGAAATTCATTCGAATAACATCAACGCCGTTTTATCCCTTTTAAAGGTGAATTTGCAAAAAAATCTTTCTTAATGCTCTTCCACGTTATAAAAGGAACCCCTATGTAAAATTTCAAGGTTTTCACCCATATAGTTCAGGGTCTGTGTTGATGTCTGTTAGGCATTATGTAAGTCAGCTTCTCTTTTTAAACATACTTACAGACTTTTCTTTCCTTCGCACACTCACTGATTGTGACATCTGCAGATTTTTGTTCCCAGAACAAATATTTGAATGATGTACAATTGTGTGTGTTCTGTGTCTGGGTGTTAAATATATATTTAAGTATTACATTTTGTGACTCTTCTGTTATTTGATGTCAGTTTCACTAATGCTAAATATGACTTATCTCGAAGTTAAGTCAATGTATGCGATAGTGTAATGTTTTTATTTATATTTACTTAACACCCAGACACAGAAAAAACCCAAATAATCTTCACTGAAATGTATGTAGTAATGGAATCCACGTAACGGCGTATGAGATGAAAACACTACTGTCAGCGTCAAACTAAGTTAATACAAGTGATTTAATAAAAAAATAAGTGAAAAAAGGCAGCGTCTTCTACAACTATTTAACTCTATTAAGGGGAGAATGGGCAACATTATATTAATGGCGTCTCTCGGCGTGGAATCTCGCGGAGTAGCGCGATCCGGCGAATGCCAACGATTTACACGTATTACCGCATTTCAGAGACATCCAATAATCCAAGTCATCCAAAAATATATTTTTCAGCAAAGGCTATGTTAGAAATCTAGATACCTTGATACTAGATAAAAGACCTCATATTAAAAAAAGTTAAATGGTTTCCAATGTCACTTCGCAGATATAAGCTTTAGCCGTGAGGTACCGGCAGAGTAGAATAGTACCTCCCCCTGTACTAGGTGTCTTAAGAGGCGACTAGGGTGCCAGAATCGACAGATGGCGGTATATCCATCCGAGAAAGTGTAGCTCAAATGCACGGGGTGGCAACGTCTCTCGAATGGATATACCGCCATCTGGTCGGTTCGGCTCTTACGACATTCGGTACAGAGGGAGGTACTATTCTAGTCTGCCGGCACCTCACGACACCTAGATCTTGAATCAATATCTAGTTACAAAGACCATAACAAAATCTGTTGCCTAGTTGTAAAGATCTAATTATGTAGGTATATATATGTAAGAGAATGTGAAGGGGTATTATCTTTCACTTTGATTTGCTTTTTGATTATTTCACTTTCCTTGTTCTGTAACTATATCTTTTATATGTATTAGAATGTATGTGTATGTATATGTATGTATGTATGTATGTATGTATGTATGTTTGTTTGTTGTACTAAATTCACCTCTAACTTCCAGCTTTAGCATGATTTCTATCCAAAGGTTGACTGTAAGAAATTGCATTGAGCGATAAGGCCGCCTCTTGTACCTACTATTCTATGTTTTTGTGATGTTCTTGTGTTGTTTTTATTGGTGTACAATAAAGAGTATGTTATTACGTATGCGTAGGTACAGATTAAAGGCAGAACTGAAACTGACTTTGTTTTATGCAATGTAGTGATCTAGTTGTTAAGTATCTGAGTCTAGTTGTAAAAGTTTTCTCACTATCATCATATCAGTCATTAGAAGTCCACTATTGGATATAAAACTTCCCATAATTGCCGCGCTGAGCAAGCGTGGTAGCTATCGCAGAGCGTAACTCCACCCATCCCCGCCCTGTGCATTTGAGTTACACTGTTTCGAATGGATATACCGCGATCTGTCCGTTTCGGTACCTGAGTCGCCTTTTTCGACATTCAGTATAGAGGAGCAACTATTCTACTGATATTTGTGATCGTTCTGTGTCTGTTAAGTATAAAAGTAATTATTATATATATGTTTGTCTTTAAAGGTCATCGAACCTTGAATCCTTGGCGCATAAGATAGGATCATTACCATCTGCACCATCAGGCTCGTCAATGTATTATTTCATGTTTCTAAGTCAGTTAACAAGTCTACATCCCTTAATCTCGCGGAAGCCTATTTTATAGTAATTACTTGCCAATGTGACATACTATCTTCGGACTGTCTGCTTGTTCGTTAGTCTAGTCTAATAAAAAAAGATCATATTTATGACCTTGATGACCCTACGGGATCATGAGTCGTCTAACGGATTTAACACCTCGAACGAGTCTGCCGGAACCAGACAGGTATTAAACTTACGTTTTAGAAGAGCCACCAGAAAGAAACCCGCAAAAAAAATGGTAGTGGAAATTTCTCTACAAATTAAAGTATTCTGTCCTACTGGGCTATCGTCAGAGTAGAATAATACCTCCCTCTGTACCAGGTGTCGATCCACCAGAAACAGCGTAATTCAAATACAACTGGGCAGGAATGGGCATCAGCATTCGCGAAAGGTACGCGATTGCTGCCACACCTGCTCGGCGCGACAGTTATGGGCACAACTCTCCTTTTTTTGGGATGGCCTGTGCCCAGCTGTGAACATTTTACGGCTACCATGATGATGATAAAAGTTATTTTGTAAATTAAGCTATTAATATTGAAATTGCAACCAAACTTATTATTGCATTTTATTCTTAAATGTATTAGAAATAGAATATCCTACTGCCAATTTTATTACAACAAATAAATCTAATGAAATATCGCGACCTTCAAGTAAAATAGGTAATAAGGTCAAGCAATTGCATATGCACAATAAGCAAACAAAAATAAAAAAAAACAAGAAAGTATTTATGTAATTATATTGTAACCAATACATACTAGGATAGATAATTAACCTAATAAAAACATCAGCGAAAATCGATCGTAATAATGTATCAATGCAATAAAAATGCGACGTTGCCGCTCATAGCGCGGTGCGCCGGCGAGCGCGACGTCGCCGCTCTTACCCCCCGGCCGGCGACGGGAATCCGGCTCGGACGGCAACAGTGCGCGCCAGAACCGCAGTACGATTATACGTTGAAAATACGCGCCAAATTGCAACAATAACATAATTGTGATATTGTACAGTGAATAACTGTGTTTGTGATAAACAGGAAGCTTGAATGAACTAATTGAATGCAAGGTTACGAGCATATACTGGATCGACATGGACAGGTATGTATATAAACTTTACAATTATTTAGACAATAGCTTGTGACATCTGCGTAAAGTGAGGTCTGTCTGGGCAAAGTTTAAGGTTATATTTGATATTAACAAGATGTACCTACGCCCTTGATTCCCAGATTTGATACCTCGATGACAAATGGACTCTGAAACTATCATAGGTCATTCAAATCTTTATACCATGCTTGCGTATTCATAAGCCGGTTTCAATTTGTATTACAAAGCGATTTAAGTAGTTTTTTAATGTGATTCCGTAATTACAAGCACACTAAAAAGGTAAATAAATATTAGACGGACAATTTTAAAATGATCGCGGTGAAAATAGAAACTAATTTATACTCATACAAAATACGTTTTGTATGACGGATTTCAATAGACAGTAGCGCCATCGGCTACTGTATACGATATCTGTCTTTGTATTCTGACAAATATTACCACGTGGTCTTTATTGCATAGCTATAAGGTTTATTTTTAAAAGCAAAACTGTTAATAGACAGCAACGTTTACAAAGAGGTTACGATGAGCTATGCCCTTTAAACCCTGTTTAGTTAGTAATAGAGTTGAAATTGTTAGGAAAATGTGCATGTTAGGTAACTAGAAAGAAGTATAAGTCAGATGGTTCTTATGTGCACGGAATATGGTCGTTATTGGATTATATCCAATATTATTGTATTGTATCTGTAAGCTGACTGATAGTTACTGATAACGGGTATCATAGGTTACTAGATCTATTTATAACGCATTAATAGCCTAAATTGAACATTAAAGTGAATATAATTAAAAACAAAATTGATAGTACTTATATATCTACATTTTTGCTACATAGTATTGTGCAGAAAAAACATGGATATCGTTTCCTAGATAATCTAGTTATGTACAGCTCCTTGAGTTTGTCATGCTTGCATAATTGTCTCTACGGAAATGGCGTGGTATGGTGGGTCATCCCATTCCCTCGAATATGGTTGAGTGGGATGATGGCTGGCTTATGCATCATACTCGTGAACACATCGTGAACGGGTCGAGGGTAGTCTACTCAGGTTAACTATTCTTGATTTTAACAATATGTATATGCATATTAATTTGTTTTTTTTTCTTTACGATGACAACCGTTTGGAGACGCCGTGAGTTTGAGTTTTTTTGCATAAGTCATTGAAGTCTTGTTAATTTTTAAAAACAAAGGTTTTGTAAGCGCTATCGCTGATGGAGGGTTCTGTCAAACTGACCAAGTTGACACGGGGCATTCATCACCATCAGGTTTTCTTGCAAGCTCTTTTCTGATGAATAGCAAAGTAACCTGCAATAAACTTTATTATAAGACCGTCCGACCCGTCCAGTGATGGCAGTCTAGTACCTACTAAGATAGACTATTTTTCTTATCAATGCATCCCTACTAATATTATAAATGCGAAAGTAACTCTGTCTGTCTGTCTGTCTGTCTGTCTGTCTGTCTGTTACGCTTTCCCGGTTAAACCTCTCAACCGATTTTGATGAAATCTGGCATAGACAATCTTTAGACCTTAAGAAAGGACATAGGCTATTTTTGAACTCGAAATAAGGGTTGTAAGGGGTTGCAAGGGGGGATGAAAAGTTGTTTGCATGGATCGCTATTTTTAGAGCTAGAAACTTAAAACTTATTTTTCAGGCCATTGATTCGATATAAATAAACGTGACATTCAAAGTTTATATAATTTGAAGTAAATAGGTATGGTACCCAAAAAACTATTCCACGCGGACGAAGTCGCGGGCACAGCTAGTATGTTATATGTAGTATATCAATGTATATATTATATCATATGTATTTATTATGGGCAAAAATCCCCCTATCTTTATATGGCTGATATGATGATGATCACTGCTGTTTTATTGTAGAAATAGGTGAGGCTAAGGTACCGACGAACCGACGCGGTAGACCTCGCGCGGTAGACGCAATTTGAGGTGCCTTCCTCCTCCTTTCCACCTATATGCTTATATAAATGTTTACGTTGTTTCAGTCCAATGCACAAGCAGATAGTAATAGAGACAGAAGATTTAATACAATTAGTTAGACTGAGAAGGTGTCTGTGGGACAGAACGCACCCGAGTCATAGAGACAAAGTGAAAAAGGACAGCGCATGGACAGAGATATATCGTGAAATTGAGCCCGATTATGACCTTATGCCTGAAAATATGAAGCATTTAATTGGTAAGTAAGAGTCAATTATCATCGTCATCATATCAGCTATATAAAGTCCACTGTTGGGCATAGGCGTACTCATGATAGGGGGATTTATGCACTTAACTGCCATGTTGCGCATGCGCAGTGACAATTGCGGAGTGCAACTTCACAACAAGGATGCCGCCGCCCATTCCCTCCTTGTAATTCGTAAGTGCGCTGTTACAGATGGATATACCGCCATCTGTCGGTTCCGGTACCTTAGCCGTCTCTTACGACACCTTGTACAGAGGGAGGTACTTCTCTACTCTGCCGGTACCTTACGGCTTAATAAATATTAGCATGTTATAGACTATATTACTATCATCATGATCATTGTCGCTTTCCGCTGTCAATATAGATATGCTTTGATCTTTAAAACAAAACAACAGATATTGTTACTATTTTTTATTGATATAGTGATTCAAGAGAATTGTTTATGGTATAATACTTACATAATATAGAAACACTGATGATTTTAGATGTTTTCAATGCATTTTACATATCATCTCATACATTGACCTGACTCCATGGTGAGTCGCTTAAAGTTCTTGTACAATAATCAGGCAACAGCGAAATCACAAATATAATATTTAAATACATATTTTTAACACCCAAACACAGGGCAAACACAAATATAATCATATAAATATTATTCCTGGGTGGGGATCGAACCCACGACCCTTGGTGCATAAGATAGGATCACTACCATCTGCGCCATCAGGCCCGTCATGTTAAATATTTTTTTAGTTATTTAAATATTTTTTTGCGATTACATTGATAACGCTGAACCCGATGAAACGTCCCACGCTTTTTTCACAATAATATTAATTTAAAAATGAATTAAAAAACAATAAATGGTATTTTCGCAATGATACCACTTATTGTTTATTGATTTATTTCTAAATTAGAAATTACCTTTCACTTTTTAGTTTCTTTCATCATTAAAGCGAGTTTCTTAGTATTTTAAATTTTATATATTTTGATGATAAACGAGACCGCTGCTTATATACACTCGTTTCATCACAAAGATATCACTAGCGTGTCGCCAACCTTGAGATTGAAGATACTATGTCACATGTACCCAGTAATTTCACTGCCTCTCTCACCCTTCAAACCGTAACACAGCAACGAGAACTCTGCTATTTGGCGGTAGAATTAGATGAGAGTAGGTACTAATGCCAAAGACATTTAATTACTTTTTTTAAATAGTGTTACAACTGGCAATGAATTTCAACGTATGGATTTTCAACTTCACGGAGGCACACACACTAAATCGTCTTACAAGCATGCAGGCCGCGTTACAGTATGCCTCTATGCAGCCTTAAGATGCTCGTAATATCACGAGGTTATCATTAGCGTGTTGTCAACCTTATACCCAGTAATTTCACTGCCTCTCTCACCCTTCAAACCGGAACACAGCAATGCATACACTTCTATTTTGCGGTAAAAACATGTGAGGTATTGATGCAGACGACCTTAGTATGTGGTCTACCTCATATACGACCGGAAGATTATAAAAGATTGATTTGAATGTTGGCTACTACCGGTCCTATGTCTAACGATGGACATCAACCAACTAGGTCTACGTTAGTTTTTAAGCAGTTAAAATTTCTTATGTGTAGTGAACTCGTAAATGATAAAAATATTTTAGAGGTAAAACTCCAGTCCTGCGATTTAGAGATTCCAATTCCCCATACCTCTTTCCTTGTTAATCATTATTTTTATCACCGAACACATAAATTGTGTCAATTCATACTGCTTTCATCCACAGGCATGCAAATAACAAGAAAATGGTACAACGTTCGAGATTCGTACGTCAAATCGAAAAGGCAGAGTCTCCGGATCAAACCTTACCTTCATTCAAAACTTCTCACCTTTCTCGAACCTGTCTACTTCGAGAAGAGTTTCAGCAGCGGCGAAGTGAAGGGCCAAGAAGATAATGAACCCGAGGAATGGTTAAACGAAGTGTTTGTTGTAGACACAGACGAGAATCAAGAAGCGAAGAGACCAAAGGTTGACTATATTAACAAGGCTCAATCATCAGTTGATGGTGATGATAGTTTAGTTAATGTCCTTGCTAATATAATCACCAGAGAAGACGACGAAGATAGAGCGTTCTTCAAGTCCATAACACCAGCTGTTAAAAGACTAAGTGACGAATCCAAATTCGAGTTTAGACTTCAAGTAATGAATGTGTTGAAGACCTTAATGAGTAAAGACAAAAATGTTGTGAAGTGCGAAGGTGTTGGAGATAGTGGAGAAGACTGATTTTTGTTATGATTTGTAGATAGGTAGTTTGGGCAGGTTCCCGGGACTCGACACATAGTGTGGACACGGTGATGTGTTAGTTCCCCTAAGAAGTGCAACAGATTTTATGGTTGCTGACAACTTCATCGACCTAAGAGCTCTGAGGTGCCCGTTAATGCTGGACTGGATTATTTTTTACTTCTTCACTATTGTATCGGAATATATACAGGCTGCTCGATGACAATATAGCTTTATATTAGTAAAGAGTTTGTGCAATTGGTACTTATGTACAAGCATATAAATCCAATTGATTATTTTAAGAAAATTACATAGTTACTTCAGAGATGTAAAAAATAGTTTAGTAAAAGTATTTAAATACAAAATGCAAATGCATAGTTGTTAGCACTATTTCAAATAGAAATATAAAATAGTAGTTTTGAATAAAAGTGTTTATTTTTAAAATAGGTTTTGAAAATAAAATACATTGTTAAGCATAAGCACTTTTATTTATTGAACTGATTTTTAAACTAGTATTTGTTCAAAGAGTTCATCTTTCATGTTTCGCCTATGGCGCCTCATAATCATTCCACCAAATGAAAATAGTCATTCTACAGGGGCAGAACTCGGTGAGCAGGTATTATATTTAAGGAAGAGTTTTGTTACATTTGGATACCTGTTCAAGGATTCTAAGGTATTGTCTTCGTCTTTTAAATATTGTATTGTTTCCAGATCTATTGTAGTTGTATTAACATTATCTCTGGCTGCTGAAGAATCAGAGTCCTCAACAAACATGTAATAAGATTCTGTCCTGTACTACTTTTTATAAAAGTCAGTATGTTGGGAACTCTTTTCGTCTTCTTGTTTTATCTTCCTCACTTCTGAAACAAATACTTCTTTGATGTATTCCTTGGTGGCTTTTGGCACCCATTTCATTTTGAAAAAGGGATAAGATACTGATGCTATTATGCCATCTTTTGCTTTGGCTCTTCTAATTTATAAAATCTCTCAAAACGCCTATTAAGACTTTCTGTAATAACATCTATCAATACATCACAATATGTAAGGTTATCCATTTACGGACATCCATAATAAGTATCTTTGTCCCCTTCTTAACTTCTGATGCCATCAGCAATAGGCTTTGAACAGCTTACATATTCAAGAAGAAATTGAATTTCAATTTCTTTAAAAATAGCCAATCCTAGTTTCTTAAAAGTTAAATTTAGGGTACCTTTAACTGTCAATAGATCTTGAATGCAATTATAGTATGAATTCCATCTTGGACATGGATAAGTAGGGGATTTTCCAGTTGATTCTAGATATATTTTACAGGCTTTAGGAGACCTTTATGCTTTTACCTTAACCTTTATCCTAACACATTATCATCATCATCTCCATCGTCAATATTATCATGCATTACATCAATATTTTGGATACGAGTTCCTTTACTTATTCCTGTATCTGAATCTTGTCCTGGAAGAGTGGATTGTTTCAATATTTTAGATGAACTGCATTCCTCACCAGTATCACCAACATTTTTTCTCTTCCTATTAATGAAATAGAAAAATGAATTAAAAATGCATTAAAACTATTTTGTATTTGATAAATACTAAATATTTATATAGAGCATTTCAAATATAAAATAAAAATAGGTATTTTGCATTTTGTATTTGCATTTCAAATAATTCACATCTCTGGACTTACTATTATCAGCAAGTAAATAATAAATAAATTCACACAACATCTCATACATTGATCTGACTCCGAAACAAGTCGCTTAAAGCACTTGTATTACTGATGTTTCCGTGAGGTACCGGCAGAGTAGAATAGTAGTACCTCCCACTGCACCAGGTGTCGTAAGAGGCGACTAAAGTACCAGAACCGACAGATGATAGTATACCCATTCGGAACAATGCAGCTCAAATGCGCAGAGCGGGCTTGCCCACTGCGGAAATTCTGGGCAAGAAACCTCCTTTCTTGGAGAGGCCATGTCCAGCAGTAGACTTTCAATGACTGGTATGGTGATAATGATGATGATTGCTGACGTCAGACAATAATGAAATCACAAATATAATACTTCCATCAAAAAGAAGGGTTCATTTTTCTAAATAATGTAGCCTATGCTACTTCTTGTATATTAATTAATTTCCTTTATTCTTGAACATACGTTTGTTAGTTATTATTATATATTAGTAAGTTGAAGTAGCGTGCAGGGCATTTGGTACGCAAAACAGATGATCGATCGAGTCGTAAGGTTGGAGACCACGCACCGGCAAGCGCAGTGTAAGGCGTCCACCCGCAAAATGGACAGATGATCTGACTATAACCACAGGATCTCGCTGGACACAGACCGCATATAACCAGTGCTATTGGAGATTACTTGGGGAGGCCTATGTCCAGCAGTGGATGTCTTATGGCTGATATAATGATAATTATAATGCTACGTTATTTTCATTTTTATATTATTTGTGTAGATTTCCATCCAGGGTAGCAGTAATCTGAGTCGGGTCGTGCTACGGCCATCACTCGCTGCATCACGAAAGAAGGCCTAACAGTAATCCCCCGCCCCCTACAGCAACATGGAACGACTTATTGCTGTCAGGTTGTTGGTGATATTCTGCCATCATTACCATTATCGGTGAAAGGAGTTCGATATAACTTACCGTATTCGCCTTAGAGTGGTCATCATACCAGGATATAAGCCTCCTCGAGAAGGTGTCCTCAGGTGTGGTGGCGATCATAGTGTATCTTCGCGTCGGGAATGCTGATGCCCTGCTGATTCGGATGGATATACCCCCATCTCGGTACCGGCACCTCAGTCGCTTACGTTTTCGACACCTGTTACAGAGGTACTCTTTTCCTCTGCTGGTAGCTCGCGGTACTTACACGGTGCTCATAGATGTTGCCTGATGCAAAACCATAACAAAACGTTAATTTACGAGTAGACACGTTACAAGTCGTAACTCAGATGTGTTACAATCCTGAACCTTCATTAAGACGCCGTTAGAAGAGAACTATGTCTGTCCCAGGAGAAATATCCAAATATTAATTACACGTGGACTTACAGTCTTAGTCCAGTGGCTCCCAAACGTTTTCGTATTCTGCGGTAAAATCAGATTAAGCCAGAAATACAGTTACTCTGTAATGTGATCTGAATGTAATAACAAAAAAATTGCTTATATGTTTTCCTGAGTGAAAAAAAAATGGTGTGAGGTACCGCCAGAGTAGAATAGTACCTCCCTCTGTACTAGGTGTCGTATAAGGCGACTAAGATACCAGAACCGACAGACGGTGGTATATCTATCTGAAAAAATGCAGTTCATATATGTATGCAGTATATATATGCCCTGCCGTGTCCCGGTCCCGATAGCACAGATGGTAGTGATCCTATCTTGTGCACCAAAGGTTATGGGTTCGATCCCCATCCAGGAAAAATATTTATTTGAAGATATTTGAGTTTGTTCTGTGTGTTCAATCTATGTATTAAAGATTTATTGTAGCACAAAGCTACTTATTACGGAATCACGTTAATACGTTACGTCAAAAGCCATTCGCTTTGCTAGGGCTACGCAAACGTTATTTTGGGCACTCGCACATAGTTTGAGATCCCCTGTCTCGGAGCATTCCAGAAATAACGTTCGGCTCAGCAATATTCCTGTGGGAGACGGCGTAAATCATACCCTTAATGTAGAGGAATATTAAGGGTATTGTGTACAACTAATAAGGAGTACGCACTATTAAACTAGTTTGTTTCGCTTTTTCTATGCGATCTATGTAATAATACACTATTCTAAACAATTTTTTTTTTAAATACAACGGGTAACTTTATTGCAAAAAGTTATCTATTTAAAACAAAGTTTGGATGGAAAAAAGTTCGTGAAACTAAATGGTAAATATTTTATTCGATATATATGTCACCGGAAGATGACAAGATCTGCAAGTTTAAAAATTTCCTACGAAATTTATAAAACTTCGTAGTATTCTGACCGACAGATGAATTGTATTATTTTGCGCTCACATTTTCGCAAATTTATCAATTTGCGACGTCACGTGGCCAATTTATAAACTAACGGATATTCATTCGTAAGATTCTAAACGGTTCTACCAATCACAGAAGAGGTTTTAATTTTACACTAATTTAAAATACGGCAAATAACACACTGCTCTCTGATTGGTAGATGTTGACAGTGCCAATGCTTTTGTCCATAGACTTAGGTACGATTAGACTTGCCAAACTATAAATTTATCAGTTTCGATAACCTACCTAACAGTACTTTAACTTTAAAATTAGTACCTACTAAACTGGTAATACAGGGTTACTTTTTTTTACAAAATATTATTACTTCAATGACTACCAAAATAAAACAACAGTACACGTATTCTGCGATATTAAAAGAAATAATATTTATTAAAAAAAAAACGTTCATTAAACATAAAACTGGCCTTTTGCCAGACAGACCTTACTTTTGACAGACCTTAAAATGATCTACTTGCAACATGTCAAAGATTTATGACAACTCGAATTACATAAAATATTAGCTTTTTAACAAATTGCACATATTAAATAAACATTGTTCCTTAGAATATTTTTTGGAGTTGCATTGCTTCATTCCTTGCCCACCAAATGTAGAAGACATCGCAGATATTTTTCTTAATAGTAAATTGGCCTGTAAATACTATAAAAAATTTAATTAATATTTATTATATTTAAGTATCTATATTTATAAAATATTCTTACTATTATATAGTAAAAATAGTAAACGAACCTCTGAAATACAATCATCAAAATATCTCCTGGGCTCCTGGGCTAATGATTCTAAAAGAAGTGCCAACTTTGTATAGTTCATTCCTTTTCTCTATGACTTTTCCGACCACATTCTTGCTATCTAAAGGCCCTCTACCTACTTTTAGAACTTCGACTAACATAGTAGTACCAACATCAATATTTTTGAATTTTTTAGATGAATGTGGTGTAATTTTTTCCGCTGCTCTTTTTACATTTAAGTCCTTCCTTTCTCTCAGGATGTTTATTTCGTTTGTGCACAAATTATATATCAACTGCGAATCATATCCTTCGTCATCGATTACATTTAGTACAAGTATGGGCCCCAGGCGATTCCTTGTTACATATGTGACAAAACAATGTATCCAATTCGCCAATTTTTTTAGGATTCTTAATTTCGTGTGCAATCAAAATGTCTTAAGTCGTGCAAAATGTTGTAAGACCGTGTTTTCACTGCCTACTGTGAATACTTTGACTCGCTTAGTCTCAGCTCTGCTTTCTGGCATAATAGTTGATTCAGTGGCAATATCAAGGGCTTTGCAAGGAGTTTCTTTATCGGAAGTTATGTTTTCATCGTCATTTACGGTCTATGCTCATTGTCATTTATATTTTCTAAAAACTTCTCCAAATCCTCTTCCATTTCAAACTGAGGAATCATGTTCTTAGACAAATGCGTGTTTTTTTAGACCGCACCTTGGATCATCTCCAAACAGGGCTTTAAACGGTGTCCTTGCAATCGTAGAATGGTATGATGATTTTTTCTTAAAATAGAGCGAATTAACTATTGACCAATTAATGGAATTATTATCCACCATCCAAGCCCTAATCATACTTTTCAGGCCTTGGTTTGAGCGTTCTACACTTCCCTGGCTTTGGGGATATCGAGGTTCTCCATTCACAATTTTGCAAGCTGGCCATAAGTTTACAATTTCTTTCAACACTAATGCTGTGAACTTCCGTCCTGCTGCATTGTCGCTTTGGAAGATATTGGGACAACCAACTTTCAAAAATATTTTCAAAATCTCTGTTGCGACTTCTTTAGCGTCTTTAGTCTTAAGTGGTCGTAAAGTTAAAAAAAAACAAAATTTGGTCACATGATCTTGTTACTGAATCATCCATTTGTACTCGCCATCTGGAGATGATTGAAAATCCACAAACTACCTGTCTTCTTCTATTAAATCATCTGAAATGAGTGGTTTTACGACTATCCTAGTTTTAAGGAAACAACTTGAAAAGATAAGTTTGGCATAATTGGAGAAAAATATTTATGGCAAATACTGGAACCATGTACTTGTCTTTCAAGGCGTAAACAATTTTGTCACGCCGTGCGTGACCTATAGCAATATGTGTATCGTGAATTCGTTGATAGTACAACCAGTCAATGGTTGGAACTATTTGTAATACTGGATATTGCTGATACTTCCTTTTTACTATCAAGACTGTTTCGTTACTAAAAGGCATAATATCATACTTTTTAGCGTGATTGTGTTCTTTGTCTGTGGGCCGTCGTCCCAAAGCTTTAGTTTTAGTAAAATCTATCATTTTAATTACATTACATTGACGGGCCCGATGGCGCAGATGGTAGTGATCCTGTCTTGTGCACCAGGGGTCGTGGGTTCGATTCCCACCCAGAGCAAATATTTATATGATGATATTTGTGTTTGCTCTGTGTATGGGTGTAAAATATATGTATTTAAGTAGTATATTTGTGATTCCTCTGTTGTCTGGCATTCGTAACACAAGTGCTTTAAGCGACTTACCACGGAGTCAGGTCAATGTATGAGATGTTGTGGGAATTTATTATTATTATTATTTTTAATTTTTGCTTCTATCCATTCTGACTTGTTACTATTTTGATCATGGCCACTGTAAAACTTTTGTAGCTCTGTGGTAAATTTTATATCATCAACACATTTTTCTAGTATTTACCGCTCTATCTTCACTAATCTTAGCAAATTAAAACTATTGTAACAGTTCCAACATAGTTACAATATTAAAAACTTTACAAAAACACACGAGCTACCGGTTTGTTTATGTTTCGTGGCGAACAATGGCGGTGGGGAGGAAGAAACGGGAACACGTGACTTAATCAACCAATCAGAGCGCGCAAGGCGTTTGGTTATTGCTTACTGATTTTATTTTACGCGTTAGTTCGGTAAGTTTATCAATTTGCGAAAATGTCAGCGTATAATAATACAATTCATCTGTCGTTTAGAATCCTACGAAGGTTTATAAATTTCCTAGGGAATTTATAAACTTGCGGATCTTGTCATTATCCGGTGACATATATACAGATGACAAGGGAAGTAGATAAATGTTTAATAAATACAACTTAAACAAGTTATACGGGCATGTTTTAAATGTAAAATATGTAGATATGTATGATTTAGAGGTAAAATATTTAAATGTATAATATAATTATAATCGAAAAATATTTTCCTAAATAAATAAATACATAAATTATGTTAGCATAATTAAACATTAAACTTTATAATATATATACATATATATATATATTAAAGTCTGAAGCTTAATTTTGACCAACAATGTTCCAATAAAACTCACTAGACATTTTAATAGTTAATGAGAGTTTCAAGGTACAGGCAATTTACGAGAAACCTAAAGCTAACTTTTACATGACCTCATACAAAAGTACACAACCTTCGGTACCTCACTCTTTGGTACCTCACGCATTGCTGTGTTCGTGTTTAAAGGTTAAGAGAGGCAGTGAAATAAATAATAATAATAAGTTAGCTATCAAATATAAACTCGTTACTGCTAAACTCTTACCATACTTCCAATATTGCCCAGAACCAGTGCTGGAAAGCGCCAGCTATAAGATGTATTATGATAGAGCCATTCTGACTGACCCAACTGTACATAACAACACAAACGAACAGCTTGAACTGTAAAGGATTTGCTATAGAAGCTTGTGGAAAGCAGAGGTATTTTGAGTGATAAATTCTCTGACGATCTTAAGGATTTTGTCATGGCTGTCCCCAAGGAACACAAATTACTAGGTGACGTGACAATATCTTTAAGAAGTTATGTGGCCTTTGGGCCTAGGAGGTCTTTGTCCAGCAGTGGACGTCCTACCGCTGTTATGATGATAAAAGGCCAAATGCCTAACATAAATTTAGACACAAAAGAACTTTATAGTTATATAAAATTGATGTCAAATTTTTTACTAGCTCAACCGCTGTTTTCAAACTCGGTTTCTTTCACTGTTATGACGAAAAGCTATCAAAAGTCAACTGCTAGACATATGCCTCTCCAATAAATTGCCATTGGCAATCGCAGAGCGCAGCTTTCGCGACGGGGTGCTGCTGCCCACCCACGCCCTGTGCAATGAAGCTGCAATGTTTTGGATAGATATACAGGCATCTTACGACACCTGGTGCAGTGGAAGGTACTATTCTACTCCGCCGGTACCACACGGCAAATGAGACTTTTTTTACATTATTTGTTTCGTTTATCTTTCGGCAGCTGTGCGCCATATTCATAAATATATGAAAAAATATATGATTATACAAAAAAACAACTGCTTTTTTTTTAGTCCTCTTTATCCGCCATTTTGTATTTGACTGATTGTTCCACGTTCCACCCAAAATACCTCAGATACAACATGCTCATTTTCAGTTAAGACAATCTTTCGCTATTTACTCCATAAAAAAAAGACTCGAAGTTTAGAACTAGGTAAAGCAACTTCGAGGATAACCAGTTGAAACTAGATTGCTGCTAAGCCTTTTCCAAACGAACTTTGAGCGAAACTTTTTTGTTTGCGCGAATTCTTGAGCTCAAGCATTTTGGTGCTGTTCAAACGTTGTCAATAAATGGCTAGAACAGCATCTCTAGAAAGTGGACCTTCGGAAAACATTAGGTACATTTACACTACTCAACTATTACAAAATGTACGAAAACATGTCTGTTAGTCTATAACAAAGTCTGCTGATTTACCCCCATGCAATTTTTTGAGTGTAGGAGGGTTGACGGAGTGGCTCTCTGCCCTTAATTACGGCGAATGTGAAGACATCCTGGCTAGAGTCACTTGAAGGTGTTTAAAAACCCTTGGTTTTACAGACACGATAAAAAGCAGTAGGTGGTATACTCACACACACAAACACACACTCATTATAATTGTCCCAGAGAAATGCAATTGATCCGGATCTACTCATTATGATGTATTTAGTGTATTTCGTGTACCTAAATCAAGACAATAAATTACGTTGGAAGAGCGAAACATTCCCTACACAAGTGTCTTACCTTTCTGCTTCAGTTCTTTTTTTTTGGTGCCAATTTCACGGCTTGTCCGCTTAATCATATTAAAATTTGGCATGACAGTAGTTTGAATCCTAGGCTCCTTTTTATTCCAAAAAAATGTGAGGTTCCTGTAAGATAGTTATATTTCTTTATCATAAACTGTGGGATATGATTTCTTTTACAGTACTTCAGCAGTCAGAACGAAAAAGACTAGAAGTAAAGACAGAACCTGCTGAACTTGGCGGTATGGTATCGGCAGCGTGGAATAGTACCAGGTGTCGAAGGGGCGACTAAAGTACCGACAACAAAAGAAAGTGGTATATCTAATAGAAACAGCGCAGCTTGAATACTACAGGGTGAGGGCACATCCTCGTCGCATCGTGAGTATGAACGCACAAGATAGGATCATAACCATCTGTCCGAACGGGCCCATCAAACCAATTTAACCAGTTTTCCAAAATATATTTATAATTCAACATAATTATTTTGCCATGCCGCGACTTTCGCCGGTGGTGCAGTGCAGTGTACTGCCAGTAACACGATGTGGACCTCGTACAAAGGTCGTCTGCATTGGTACCTTATTCTCGCCTATTCCTACCGCCAAATAGCAGTGTTCGCGTTGCTGTAGTCCGGTATCAAGGGTGAGAAGGGCAGTGAAATCACTGGGTACACGTGACTTGGTTTCTTCTGTTGACAAGGTTGGTGACGCCCTGGTGGTATCTTTCCAATAACAGGAGCGTTAATAGGCTGCGGTCACGCTTATTATAGGACAGATCGTATGCTTGTTTGCTGACTTCAAAATATATAAAAAATGTCAGTAGGTTTGTAGTGTTGTGACCATTACTGTTTTCTTATCATCCTAATCCTGGTTGACTCTGACATCACTTCCAGCCTGCAGCAGCAGCCGGGAAACCTACAACTAAGGCTAATACAAAGTACTTTTATGTGTTGAGACGAAAACGTCATCATGGGGTCTACCCTATAAAAGTAAACAGCTAAGCCCAACTGAGTAGAGTTGCTTAAAACAGAAAACATAGGAAGTTGTTAGAGGATGCTTATGCCATAAAGCACACTTAAGAGACATTTCACAAGACATTACAGTAGTCTTGATAACAACTTTAAAAATGTAGCAGAAAAGGCCAATAGAAAATCAGAGTAATTCATAACGACACTCAATACACGACGCGAAGTTAATTTCTTTTAGCAGCCTTTAGGCGCTCGTCAGCATACATCACCAATTCATCAATATCATACCTTACTCACACTTCAAACTGGAACACAGCAATTGGAACCCCGTTTGCTGCTTCAACAAATTGCACTAGCTATTTAGTGGTAGAAATAGGTGAGAGTGAGGTATTGGTACCCCACTTAACTCTAGTTTATTGAGTGCTGTTATGAATTACTATGATTCTCAATCTATTGGCCTTTTATGCTACATTTAAAGTATATCAAGACTACTGTAATGTCTGTGTTAAGGGGGGGGGGGGAAAATAAAAAAAACGTTTTTTTATATTTACCCCCCCCCCCCCCGTTCCAGGTGTTGCCGAGCATACCAGAACTGGTACATGGCGGTATATCCAACCATATCATCATCATGAACAGGGCGGGGATGGGCAGCAGCCTCCATCGCGAAAGCTGCGCGCTGCGATTGCCAACACACTTGCCTGGCGCGGCATTTATGGGCAAAATTCCCCCTTTCTTGGGGAGGCCTATGTCCAGCACTGGGCTTTTATTAGCCTGTACGATAACGTGTATGTTACTTAACTCCTTAAAGGCGAGACTAATTTAAATGATATTTTATTGCATTTGTTCGGATGTTTCTATACTCCGTCTTCACCGCACTTAAAACTTGTTTCAGTTATTTCAATATATTTAAAGTTATTGTAAATTAATTCTTAAATGAGTAGGAGAAAATAAATATTATTATTATTATTATCTTTACTTAACATTTCCTCGGCCATTGCCGGTTTACTAGTGTGCACGGGCCTCAGCCAAGTACATATCAGGGTTTCTGTTGGTTTTGTTTTTATGTTGCAGGTTACGTGTTTGTTTGTATGTGTGTTTGTTTGGGTGAACTGCGTAGTGGATTGTGTTATGGTTATTATAGGGCCTTCATGTTCTGTCTGCTAGAATTTTCTATTTTTTATTATTGTCGGATTTAAATTTCCCAAAACACTGAGGGCTTTTCGGTATATAACAAAATACACGGGCTTAAGCCAAGTGAACTTTAGGACTATGACAGGGGGAAGGAGTATCATCTTGCTAGAGCTTTCGGACAATACGGCAGGTGTTGAGAATTGTCGCTTTCTGCATAGTGATGGAAATGCTTTCAGGTAAGTCAAGGGTTCGTAAGGAAAGTAGGTGCTTAGGAATGACACCAGTGCTTGAAAGCACCAGCGGTAAAATGTACACTTTATTCGTATTCTATATTTTAACTATTTCTTCCTCCAGATCTGTGTATTTATGTATTTTTTCTGTGACAGTTTTATGTAGATTGTAAGTGTTTGGGTAAGCTATGTATTATTATGAACTAGAATAATGTAAATTATTATTATTATACTGCAACTAAACGGCTGTTATGGCTTAGATGTATATTTGAGAATGCACTTAAGTGCCTGAATGTTTTTAATTCACAAATCAGCCCGGCAGATGTCGCTGCAGTTAATATCTAGGTTATTTATCGCTATTATTTGAGTAAATTTCATGCAGGATAAAGGCTGTCTGGTTCTTTTAATTAAAGTAGCAATTATTAATCTATATATTACTTTAAAGCGCTGCAGTTGCTACGGTAAATATAATAAACATATTAACAGAAAACTGAATTAATATAAATATTATTTTCTGCGATGAAGAAAAGCCTTCACAGATTTTGGACACTTTGGCTTTGAGTTGAAATACTGTCGCCTCTTTAAATTTACCGTGGCCTCAATGTCGGGTAGTTCCTCTGTGTTTCCTGAAAGGTATTTTCGTGAATTGTTTCAGCGGTTTGCGAGAAATGGAAAAACAGAATGGAGAGATAGCCTTTGTTCAATAAAAATAGAATAAACTTGTGTATTGTGTGGACCGCGGTTTGGACCAAGTACTTGGCCGCGATCCCTGAATTAAGACGGATATATCTATCGTCCGTAAAGTTTATAATATATATATAAATATATATATATATATATATCCCTACACGTAATTTTTATATGTATATATATATATATACATATATATGTAAAGAAATTAGTTTTCTTTAATTATCTATGGGCCTATATATGAATAGAGGGCGCGACTGACTGCTTTATATATATATAATGATATTATTCCAATAATTGGGATAAATGAAATAAATATGTAATTGCGTTTCTCTGTAATAGTGAAATAAATATTTAAAATATGCATTTTCTTTACATTTAAACAATTACATGAATTTCTTATATTCAACAAAATATTACTTTACCTGTAATAGTGAAAGAAAAAAACATTTAAAACCATTAACATTTACTTCAGGTCTTTTTATAATTAAATCCAAATAAATCCTATTGATGCGAAACATATCACAATTATATTTTTTCATAAAATAACACAATCGTCAATCGTGACATCTAGTAGCCCTGTCAATAAAACGACAAAGAAAATCTTTAAAAAATCAAAAAAGTTCTCCTTAAATATTTATAACAAGGAGCGCCCAATGATTTAACCCGCGTTTTAGAACTTTGTACCCCATTAAGGAATGATTTTAGAAATAAATTAAACACGTTCACGACTTTTAATGAAGAACCGTTTTAATGATATTTTTAATACGAATAACTTTAAAAACAGTTGAGTTTCATACTAAATTTACACTTCCGTTTTCCCCTTTTAGGGGTTGAATTAACAGAAATTTCTTATTGCTCCCCAACGTTATAAAAGGAAACTCTATGCAAAATATTAACCCCTATCATTTAGATCCTGTGTTGATATGCCAGTCAGTCCATTTCTTCTTTTATATAGAAGCAGAATGACTGACCCGACTGACGTTGCCATGTCTAAAATACCTTTATGTCTAAATAAATAAAGATACAAACTATCATATCTCTAGTTGGATTGAACTGTAACTGTCATAATAAAACTAATGCAATCGGAACACCGTGACACGTAATTTTTATGTCATAACATTTTATATGTCGGGCTCACTGGCGAAGGTGGTGATCCTATCTTGTACGCCAAAGGTCGTGGGTTCAAGGTTCGTGGCCCCACCTAGGACAAATATATATATGATGAATATTAGTGTTTTTTTTAGGGGTTTATCATCATCATCATCACACCAGCCATTAGAAGTGCACTGCTGGACTTAGGCCTCTCTAAGAAAGGAGGTTTTTGCCCATTATTGCCGCGCTGGGCAAGCGTGTTGGCAATCACAAAGCGCAGCTTTCATGACGGGGATGCTGCTGCCCTCCCCACCTTAGCATTTGAACTACATGAATGGATATACCGTTATCTGTCGGTTCTGGTACCTTAGCCGCCTTTTACGACACTTGGTGCAGTGGGCTATTAAACTCTGCCGGTACCACACGGCAGATTCTGCGGATTAAATTGGTTTTTAATTAATACATTTGTGTTTTCTCTGTTATCTGATAACCGAGATACAGGTGCTTTAAGTGACTTGTCCTGGAGTCAGCTCAATGCTTGAGATGTTATAGGAATTTATTATTATTATTAACGTTATAATATTACTTGTTATATCACCCGGATAATCCGACAGAATGTTTTTGAAACTTTATCAAATAATGCTGTGATCGCATCATTAAGAAGCTATCAAATTACTGGACCATGTGACGGTTTCTTTCCGCTTCAATTTATTTCACAACTAAATACATTGTGTGTAAAACATAGCATTACTATGTAATCATAATAATTTCAAGTCACAAGGTCGACTGATTTTTGTAATATTACAAGTATATATACGCTTACTATACGCGGGCCGTATACCGTCAACAGAGTGAAAAGTAAAAAAAAACACCAAATTCTTGATTGCAAGCTAGTTACCCTGTGGAGGTGAAGTTTGTAATTAGAGTTTTGTTATGAAAAAGAGTTTGGCTTTACCTTACCAATTGAAAATGAAAATGGCAAATTTTCATATAAGAAAAAACGTTTCATGTCATTTGTCCGGGATGAATTTCTAGACTATTGAACCGATTTTTACTAATTAAATAAAATCGCTTACTGTGTATCCAAACGAATCCAATTTGAAAGATATCATAGTTTATATCATAATTTATAGTTGCAACATAATTTTTAAGATAAATATGTTATTGTCAGTTTTATATAAGTGTATATAAAATGATTAATTGACTGACTGACTAACATATTAAGGCAGGGTCTAAATTGCAAGGACTAGAAACTTGAATTCTGCACAGGGATTCCTCTTTTAACGTTGAGGAAACACTAAGTTCGACCTTGTGCGCTGGAAGTCGTGGGTTCGATTGCCACTCAAAACAAATATTTATATGATGCTATTTGTGTTTGTTCTGTGTCTGGGTGTTAAATTTATCTATTTAAGTAGTATATTTGTGATTCCTTTGTTGTCTGGTGACCGTAACACAATTGCTTTAAGCGACTTACCACGGAGTCAGGTCAATGTGTGAGATGTTGTGGGAATTTATAATTATTATTATTATAAGTATGGGGGTAAAACGGGGTCAAAGATAGAATAATAAATAGATAAACTTATTATTTATATTAACATTAGCCCTGAGATACCGGTAGAGTAATAGTACCTCTCCCTGTACCAGGAGTGTAAACTTATTGTGAAGTCTACACAGTCTGATATGATAATGACGATGAATGTTAACATTTCTGTTTTATAAATTTTTTTAAAGATTTAGATTTTTATAGAAAATACTTTTATTATTTTTAGAAATGACAAATAAATGTGACTCAGTTTGCAGAATGTTTTGAGATAGAAGGTATCAAGTCTAATCTCTTAATTACTTCAAATGTTTTCATCATAATGCCAGCCATTGAAGATCCACTGCTGCACATAGGCCTCTCCAAAAAAGGACTTTTTTTATTTAATTAGAATTAGTCATCATAGCAGCCAAAGAACGATAATTTTCCCGTTAGGCAGGCGTGATGACGATCACTGAGCATAGCTTCGCCACTGGAAAGCTGCTGCCAATCCTCGCCCTGTTGCTTTTTATCTACGCTATTTCGGATAGATATACCGCTCTCTGTCTATTCCGGTACCTCAGTCACCTCTAACGACAATTGGTACAGTTGAGGTACTATTCTACTTTGCTGGTACCTCGCAATTTATTGACGCTTATATTCACTAGAAAAAAAATCATGTTTTTTGGGATTCAGTTTGGACTCTAACCTGTTTCTTTCTTGCTTGGGGACTCAACTCCACTATCGTTACTGAGATCTTAGTAAAAATATCAATTTTTTCTTAGTGTGTAAATTGTTTGATTCGGCCAAAGCCAGGGCGAGCTGCTATTCCTTAACTAAGGGTAATAGGATCAATGCGGGCGCCATCTTCAAAATCTGCTTCTGAAAGCCCAAGTAATATGTTGAAAAACTTCCTCATGCCCAGTATATAGTAAGTACTACGTCGAAAGCTGTCGTACATTTGCATCGCGCGATCTAATCTCGACCCTAAGCCGTACGTAATAGGGCGCCACTAGTTTGTGCGGCAATCTTCAAACAAAGCAAAGCTTAAGCTTTGCGGCTAAGTTATAATAAAACTTCCTCTGTTAAACAGATTTAAGGGTGACCACACACTTGGCGATCGGATTAAGTCGTAGTCGCTTTAGTTCCTATCCAGGTCTTCATCATTACAGCCATTGGAAGTCCACTGCTGGAGCTAGGCCTCGCCAAGAATGGGGGAATTTTGCCCATAATTGCCGCGCTAGTCCAGTTTCACGATGGATATACTGCTGGTCATCCCCACCTTACGCATTTGAGCTACACTGTGTCGGATGGATATAACGCCATTTGTCAGTTCTGGGACCATAGTTGCCTCTTACGACACCTGGTGCAGAGTGAAGTACTCTTCTACTCGGCCGGTATCACACGACACCTTAGCCATCCAGGTCTAGATTCAATATCCTGGTCTTAGCTTTATTTTAGGTATGAAACTGTCTAGATTTATTTTGTTATCTTCTTGAATATAAAATTGCAGTGAAAGATAGAACTGGAATGTTACTTGACGAACGGACCAATTACGAGATATATACCATATTTTTTAATAAATAATAGAATAATAAATACATAAATTCACATGACGTCTTACACGTTGACTTGACACTGAGATAAGTAGCTTAAAGCACTTATGTTACGAATATCAGTTAACACAGGAATTACAAATATAATAGTTAGATAAGTACTTATAAAAAATACCCAGACGCAGAAAAAATATAAAACAACTAATACACTTGTTATATTAATATTTGCTCTGAGTAAGGATCGAACCTACGATCTTTGACGCACAAGTTAGGACCGCTACTGTCTACGCCATCGGGCCCATTATAGATTTATAATGTTTTTTAAACGTCACTGCAGCCTTGAACGGTTGTATTATCATACGCGCGAAGCCAACCTTGTGACTTGAAGATACCATGTTACATCACTCAGTAACTCTACCGCTTCTCCTCACGTACCTATCACACACTTCAAGGCAAACACTGCTATTTGAAGGTAGAATTAGGTGAGAGTAAGAGAGAGGTTAGACCTTTGTATCAGGTCTATCCTTCTATAACAAATCCTTCACGGTTCAAGCCGATCGTTTGTGGAATGCGCTCACCCTTAAAGTGGAATCTGCACGTTCTCTTTCTTTTTTTAAGAGAATGATGAAATTATCTGACACTTTAATTTTCGTTGTTCTGTAACTATATTCTCTATATGTATTTGAATGTATGTGTATATATATAAATATATATATATTTGTTTATATGTGTGTATGTGTGTTTGTTGTACTAAATACACCTCAAACTTCCACCAGCTTTATCATTATTTCTATCCAAA
The DNA here is from genome assembly GCA_020976665.1 of Heortia vitessoides. Classification (NCBI taxonomy): domain Eukaryota; kingdom Metazoa; phylum Arthropoda; class Insecta; order Lepidoptera; family Crambidae; genus Heortia; species Heortia vitessoides. The sequence continues at coordinate 1,379,230 of JACJUM010002842.1, read as the reverse complement.
GATTGCCTGTAAGAAATGGTATTTAGCGATAAGGCCGCCTCTTGTACCTAATATTCCATGTGTTTTTGATGTCCTTGTGTTGTTTTTATTGGTGTACAATAAAGAGTATATTATTGTTATCTCATCTAAGGGATAAATGGATTTTGTTCCCAACAAATGTGTCGCAAGTGTCCCGCCGCCCTTAGACCTATGAGGCTGCACTATTGTTCTGGCAAACAAGCACTTTGTCACTTTACTTTGTAAGATAAATAAGTCATGGAAGTATTGTGAGTTTTTATTACCGTCATTGTAGTTTGGTGTCGTATCCTTCGCGATTAAATGACCTCTAATTGAATATGGTTAATTGTTACTTTTTAAGGTTTTCAGCGATGAAAATGATTTTATGATTTTATTGATGATAATGTGTACTAGAATAATCTCAGGCTTTAGGCAGGATTTGAACCTGCATTTTAGAATATTAATAATTTGGTGCTAATTTCTTCGGACCATTAAAACACTCGAAATACTAAATTCTCGGTAGCACAATGGTAATGCATTCCACCAGCAAGGAAAAGACGCAGGTTCAAGTCCAGCGTGAAGCCTGAGATATGTTGATTTTCTTCTAGTAAATGTGTAAAAACGATTTAAAACTTTGATAATAGTATGCACGAAGATGTGTTTGTATTCTACATCATCATTTTAGCCATTGGAAGGTTATTACTGGACATAGATCTTGCTAAGAAAGGGGGTATTTCGCCCATAATTGCCGCGCTGGACATGCGTGGTTATATATTAAATTCATGATATTAAACTTGATAAAGCGATGAACGTTAGCGTATTAATACATTACTTTAGATCCATAAAAATAAAAGTTATTGTGGGATGCGATGTAAATGTAATAAACCATACGGGAAATTCGTCGACTGTGATATAGTCTCTTTTAATAACTGAACATGATATATATTTATAGATATATATGTAGATATACTTTTAAGATAAAATTAACTAAGAATATTATTTTCTAAATAATACGCGTTCATAATTTTACTATAAGTCGTAAGGTTTTGGAATGGAGACCACGTACCGGCAAGCGCAGCGTGGGGTGTCCACCGGCAAGATGGACAGGTGATCTGACTAAAACTGCAGGATCGCGCTAGTCACAGGCCGCATACAACCGGTCCTATTGGAGACCACTTGGGGAGCCATGTGTCCAGCAGTGGACGTCTTGGGGCTGATATGATGATGATGATTTATTTCCATCCCCAAAAGTACTGATTATATGAGGCCTCTCCACGTACCTAATAGGGGGAATCACCCTTCTAAATTGCGTTAACTTATAGCAATCGATCCCAAGATCGAATTCCTACATTCACATTTTTTTATTAATATATAGTTTTTAACTATTTGCAGTGACGTACTTATGTACCAGAACCGATGGCTGTCGGTATATCCATCCGAAAGTGTAGCTTAAATACAGAGGGTAGGGCTGGGCAGCAGCTTATTCGTCGTGAAAGCTGCGCTCTGCGTTTGCTAAGACGGTTGCCAAACACGGTAATTATGGGCAATATTGGCCTATGGGCCTATGGCCTATGACCAGCAGTGGACTGCTGTAATGTTGATGATAAATTTATACGCAATAGTTAATGACATTCTCTTGTAATCTTATAATAATAATAACTTTATTCAACAACAAAAAGTAACTTAAACTAAAATACATTTTGATACTTAGGTACCTAAACTAGGTCTAGCCTGTTCTTATAGGCACCTATGCTATATTGCTGCGATATTGGCCTTGGTTCTTGACCAAATGAATGAATCAAGCAGGAAGTGTTTTCCAACCGTTTCCTCTATTGAAAATGGGACGTTATTTATTTCAACTGTTTCGTGCGCACCATATGTGGAATAAAACGGTGTTCCTTCGCCGTTAAAAGAGACGTTTAATTTTGACCAATCAAATAATCTAAATAGGATCAAGCATGTATACTCTTTAAATATATAATATAAGAATAGATTCTCCTCTAATATTTTAAAAACTACAGTAGTTGTGTTATGCGGACCAAAGTTACACCACAATGTCAAACTAAATACAAATCTTGACCCACAACTTTTGGGGTACTCTTGGCCTTGCTTACTTGGCCTCTGATAGAGGTTTACTCGTTTCTCCCCGTACTATTTTACTCTACTGGTACACCATGGTAAAGAAATGATTCATATGAACAAATATGAAGCAAAATCTATTTGTGATATTTCTTATCTATCATCATATCAGCAAGGACGCCTATTTTTCTCCTCTCTTTTATTATTCTATTAATAGAACCGGTTGTATGCAATCTGCATTCAACGTGATCCGGTGGTTTAAGTCAGATTGTTTTATGGGTGGGTATGAAGATCCTGAAAGGTTGAAAGAGTTCGATATAGCCCAGTGTATGATCAAGAAGACCTGGCCGTATGCTGGGCACTGAGCAAGCGGAACCGACATCTGATAGAACCGTATGGAGAACATGCAACGAAAATTCCACCGTCCATATCATGCTGATGATATGCCGTGAGGAGCAGCAGCCTATAGACGCACGGATCATTGTAAGGACTTATTACGTTACCCAGTAATTTTACTGCTGCTCACACCCTTCAAATGGTAACGCAGCAAATGAAAATCTGTCATTTAGCGGTAGAAATAGGTGAGAGTAAGTTACCAATGTAGACGATATTTATATGAGGTCTGCCTTTAGTAAATCTTATATTTGTAATACCTCTGTTGTCTGATATCCGTAGCACAAAACCTTTAAGTGACTTATCACGAAGTCAGGTCAACGGATGAGATGTTACGTGAATCTTATAAAAAGATTAGATGGGCCCGATGGCGCCGGTAGTAGTGGTCCTATCTTATGTGCCATAGGTCGTGAGTTCGATCACTACCCAGGAAAAATGATGAGGACGATATGTTTATTCTGTGTCTGATGCCTGTAGTACCTGATGTTTGTAAGACAATTGGTTTAAAAGACTCATCACCGAGTTCGCTTAATGTATAAGATGTAGTGTGTCTTATAAAAATAATAAGAATCTTATAAAAAAAAGACGGGCCCGATGGCGCAGATGGTAGTGATCCTGTCTTGTGCACCAGGGGTCGTGGGTTCGATTCCCACCCAGAGCAAATATTTATATGATGATATTTGTGTTTGCTCTGTGTATGGGTGTAAAATATATGTATTTAAGTAGTATATTTGTGATTCCTCTGTTGTCTGGCATTCGTAACACAAGTGCTTTAAGCGACTTACCACGGAGTCAGGTCAATGTATGAGATGTTGTGGGAATTTATTATTATTATTATTATAATTTGCTGCAGAAGTCGGCAGTGTCTCGTTGCCCTTACGCTCGGCTGCGGCTCTATGAAACTGCACTATTGTTCTGGTTAACAAGCACTTTGTCACTTTACTTTGTAAGATAAATAAGTCATGGAAGTATTCCTAGCTAAGCCACTAAATTTTAGGGATGCTACACGCGGACGTAAAGTTTTCTTTGTCAAGGGACAATGCTAGCAAGTTTGGAGTAGCAGTTCGGTTTCAATGTACTTTTATGGGTTTTTTAAGATTTCAGGCTGTAAAATCGGAATGGATTCGGGAAGTGCTCTGTATGGCTCTGTTGGGATCAACGTCGACACTTTCATTGTTATAATGTAGACAGTTCTATTTTCTCCATTAAAATATAGAGAAATATAGTATTTTATTATCCATCACACAAAGGTTATTGCAAAATCACACGGTGTTGATTTTTTTGGAAACTAATGCCGGTTAACTCGAACGTTAGTCCTAGGCTTAAATACATGCATACATCACGCCTGGCCATCAGGTAAGGCAGAAACTATGGATCTCCACTTGTTACAATCTTGGCACACCTCTCTCGCTTCCTTTACTCGCATTAGTCCTTTCATATACGCTTGTTTATTTTTGGTACTTCTGACCTGGCCCTTCTTTAATACCAATTCTACCTAGTTAAGATATGTTCGCCTAGGTTGCCTTATATCAACACTTTTATTCACTTCTGCTCTATATATTTGTGCAGTCATTATACTTTTATCCATTCTCCACATGTCCAAACTATCTATCTCAACATTATTTTCTCCATTGTTCACAACATCATCTTTTACACCACATCGATCTCTTATCAGACTATTCTTTACTCTATCTTTCAAACTCTTATCATTCATACTTTGAGACTTAAATAAGTCTAAATATACCTGGAGGTTTGAGGGACTAATACCTTATGAGGTAAAGAAAGTACCGGTACTATAAACAACATGTTGATACTGGCTATCATATTTGGAGGATCATCGATCATAGCAGTCATCGAAGGTACAATGCTGGATATAGACTTCCCCAAGGAAGTAGGTATTTCGCCTAAGCAGGCGTGATGGCAAACGCTTTACGTAGTTTCGCAAATTGGAATGCCGCTGCCCATTTTCGCCCTTTTACATTGAAGCTTCGCTGTTTCTGGTGAATATACCGCCATGTGTCCGTTCCGGTACCTCAGTCGTCTCTTACAACACGCGGCACATGAGGAGGTACTATATAACTTTGCCGGTACCCCACGGCATAACGTTACGATTATGTTTGAATGGGAAAATTTACATCCTGACGTTAGTGATTTTCTCTTTAGTTTAATTTACCGTTTTTAAACTTAAGCTGTATGACATTTTTTTTAAATATTTCGTATTTTGTTGTTATATCATCATCATCAACATTGCCAGCCATTGGAAGTCTACTGCTAGACATAGGCCTCTTGAGAAAAGAGTTCTTTGCCCAATTATGGGCTGAGCAAGCATGTTATTTCGCAGAGTGCAGTTATTTCGACGGGGAGGCTGCTGCCCGTCTCCGCCCTGTGCATTTAAGCTGCATTATTTTGGATGGATATACTGCCATCTGTTGGGGTTGGAATCTTAATCGCCTCTTACGAAAACTAGTGCAGTGGGAGGTACCATTCTACTCTGCCGGTACATCACGGCAAATGTTGTTAAATGCCTAAACATATTTCAATTCAATTTGAAACTTAAATAACAAGCATTAAGCATTCCGTCAGCGCAACAACAAATTTTGTAGAAAAGCGCAAAATTTCCGCCGCGTATTCTACACGAAATTACAATGTAATCCGTAATAGAACATTAGGGGGTGACAAATTACATACCTCTGTAATACGTGACTTCTTAATAATTACAGTGTCTTTGGGCGCGTAATTGAGGGCAAATGGGTATTTCGTTAAGGTGCCGACTTGATCCAACTAGAGTTATTTTAAATAGAGACAGGCAAGGGTTTTTTTTAATGACATTTAAAAATATATCATATACTGTCAACATGATAACAGGGGAATTACAAATATAATACTTGAATACATACCTTTTCTTAACACCCAGGCACAGGACAAACACAATTATCATTATATAAATATTGTCCTGGGTCATCAAACCCAGGACCTTTGGCGCAGAAGATAGGCCGCCATAACATAAATAAAGCATTTTAATTAACAAGTAACTTTTAGATGTATTTTATAAACACTATTCTGGTATGGAGACTTGCGGGAAGGGTTCGAGAAAGTAATGTTGAGATGGTTTGGACATGTAAAAAGAATGGATGAATGTAGAATGACGGCACAAATATATCAAGTGGTAGTGAATGAAAGAGTTCGTATAGGACGATCTTGGCGAACATATCTTAAGGTAGAAGAGGTATTAAAGAAGGTCAGAAGTACCAAGAATAAACGAGCGTATATGAAAAGACAGATGCAAGTGAGGGAAGAAAGGTATGCCCAGATCGTAAAAAATGGAGATCCATAGTCTCTATCTAACCCGATGGGACACAGGTTTGATGTATATATGTATGTAGGTATGTATGAAATGATATTAAAACCTAGAACAAAAGTATAATGAACTTTAAGTTCTTTTTTTATCTGGTTGGTAAATATATTTTTCATCAATTAAATAGCCGTGTGGTACCAGAACAAAAAAGTACCCTCTGTACCAGGTGTCCTAAGAGGCGACTGAGGTACCAAAACCATCAGATTACTATGTATTCATCCAAAATTCCAAAGTAATGTAGCTTATATGCAACAGGGTGGGAATGGGCTGGAGCATTCCCGTCGAGCTTGCCCAGTGAGGCAATTATGGGCAATGGACTTTTTTGGGGATGCTTAAATCTAGCAGTGGGCGTTTTACCCACACTTTACCCCCTATGATGGACAAAAATTACCCTTTCTTGGAGAGGTCTTTGGACAGTGGAGTTTATTTGGCTGTTATAATAATGATGATAACATTTTTTTTAATGTTAGCTCTGTAGACAGCACCTTAATTATTTTAGAGTCGAGTTAATGATTGAAACTAATTTCAAGAACACGTAGGTACCTATGCTGAAACTCAATTACAATTCGAAACCTTCACAAGGTTGAGTTGGCAATCGTACTTTTTGTAATTATTAACCAACCAACCAGATATCTATTAATATTAAATCATTCCTTACGAATAATTTAAGACGAGTCCGATGGTGCAGATGGTAGTGACCCTGTCTTGTGCGCCAAAGGTCGTGGGTTCGATCCCCACCCAGGATAAATAATTATATATTAGATAATCAAAATGATAAAATTCCCACAATATCTCAAACATTGACCTAATTTCGTGATAAGTCACTCAAAGCACTTGTGTTACGGATATTAGACAAAGAAGGAATCACAAATATACTACTTAAATACATATATTTAACACCCAGACACAGAACAAACAAATATCATTATAAATGTTTGTTTTGGATAGAGATCGAACCCACGACCTTTGGCGCACAAGAAAGGGTCACTACCGTTTGCACCATCGGACTCGTCTTAAATTATTCATAGTGTCATAAGAGGCGACTGAGGTACTAAACCGACAGATGGCGGTATATTCACATAAAACAGTGTAACTCAAATGCAACAGGGCAGGGGTTTACAGCAGCATCCCCGTCGCTAAGCTACGTTATGCTATTTTCTTGATGATGTCCAGCAATAAATGTTTTACGGCCGCTATCTTCATATCAGCCATTGGAAGTCCACTGCTGGACCTGGACCTTCCCAAGAAAGGTCTGCCCATCCCCGCCATGTAATTTTGAGCTACTCTTTTTCGGATGGATATACCGCCATCTGGATTCTGGGTCACCTTTTTACGATACCTGGTTCTAATTAACGGCAGCTATGATGATTATAAAAGCGAAGGTTTATGAGTATAATCCCTACTAATTTTATAAATGCGAAAATAACTCTTAATAATAATAATAATAATTATTAAGAAAAAAACTCTGTATGTCTGTTACGCTTTCCCGCGTTTGAGAGGTTTAACCTCTCAAACGATCTTGATGTAATTTGGTACAGACAATATTGTAACCCTGAGAAAGGACATAGGCTATTTTTTAATTTGAAATAAGGGTTCAAATGGGGGATAAGAAGTTGTATGGAAGTATCGCTGTTTTAGAGCTTGAAACTTGATACTTATTTTTCAGGCCATTGATTTGATATAAATAAACATGTCATTCGAAGTTTATATAAGTTAAGGTACCCAAAAAGATATTGTAACTATTTCACGCGGACGAATTCGTGACTAGCTATATATATAGATACAGCTAGTTATATATATAGATGTATGTTTGTTGCACTATCACGCCTGAACAGCTTCAAAGGTCTATATAAATTTGTTATTTGAAATTAGGCTCTAAGATTATTGACAGCCTGGACTAACACATAGGCTACGTTTTTTTACGAGAACGTGATCCTGTGGAATATATCTGGATTTATATATATATCTATGAAATAGAAACTACTCTGTAGCAAGCGAGGCTATACTGTTTCTGACAACTAATGTCAAAAACAGTATAGCCCGGAATGAAAAGATAAGATGTAATGTAAAGACAGGCCCAATAGCGTAGACGGTGGTGGTCCTATCTTGTGTACCTCGTCGGTCGTAGGTTCGATCCCCATCCACAGCAAAGATATTTATATATTAAATATTTGTGTCGGTTCTGTTTCTGGGTGTTATTTATACTTTATTGTGTATTATATTTGTAATTCCTCTAACATCTGATATTCCGAACACAAGTGGTTGAAGCTACTTATTTCAGAGTCAGGTCAACGTATGAGATGTCGTTTTATTTTATTTTATTTATTTATAAAGATTTCGCAGACCAAGTAACGGGCGGAAACTTGTTAAAAACTAAACTAATTTAAATATTATAGAGAAACCCGGATATCACGGAGTCAGGTCAATGTATGAGATGTTGTGTCATTTTATTTATTTGTATTTGTTCTGTATCTGGGTGTGAGTGTTATGTTCGGTACTTTCTCTGTTTTCTGATATCCGTGCATTCCCGACAGACACAGTAAGACGATATGTTCTAATCTTCTAATATATAAAATTTTCGTGTCGTTGTTCGCGTCACAATGTTCGTTCCCATACTCCTAGGAAACGGCTTCACTGATTCTTATAATTATTTTTTGTGTTAATATCTATTTATTAAACTTAGAGATAAGGGGTGTTTACCCTAATTTTTATTATATTTTATATAACGTTGCGTTTGCAAAAATACATGCAGCCCTAAATTTTCACCCTTCTAGTACCAACCCCTATTTTTAATAGTAATTTTAGTAATGCTATAATTTTATATACCTATAGTTTCTATGTAAAAATATTATTTACTTTTTGTCGATTTCTATATGCACAACTTGGATTCGACCTGAAAGTTTGCCACAAAATTGTTTGGCACTCGTAGGAGTTAATTCTGAGAATATTTTACCTAAAACTAGTGGTGATGGTGATTTTCGATGTATCGATACAACGAAAATCGATGCAACTAGCAGCGCCCCGCGGTTTTATCCGCATTAATTTGTACATGTTGCCATTTATCCTGTAAAATAAAGAATATTCTAACGCGGAGTCGATTTAGAGTTTCGTTCATATATTCTGGCGATATTTTTACTATCATTGTAATCATCATCATTATGGCCATCGGAAATGCACTGCTGGACGAAGACCTCCCCAAAAAAGGGGGAGTTGTGTGCATAACTGCCATGGTCAAGAGAGTTGCCAATATCATAGCGTAGCTGTCGCAACGGGGATGCTGCTGAAGATCCCCGCCCTGAACATTTGAGCTACACTAGTTCAGATGGATATACCCTAATCTGTATGTTTTGATACCTTAATCGTCTCTTACGGCACCTGGTATAGGAAAGGTACTATTCTAATTTGCTTACATTTAGTATTTAAATCAAGGTTGAGATGAGTTCGTATCTGAGATTTAATTTTGTAATTATCGATAATATGAACAACACTAGCTGAAAGATCAGTTACAGAGCGAGTTACCGAAGTTAAACCGATCCGTTTCGGTTTCTGACCTTGGTTTTGCCCCAATAGATGTCAAGTTGAGGTCAAGCACTTGAAAGGGTCCTGGAAATAGTGGGTATGAACTTTATTGTGGTCGCGATATATTAGCCCTCGATTTTGGGGTAGATATAAATTAATCTTTGGTTGCACAATTACTTCAGAGGTAGACCTTATATAGGTCGTTTGCATTGGTACCTCCTCACTTTCATCTTTTTCTACTATCACGCAGTTGAATGCACATTGTCGTGTTCTGGTTTGAAGGGTGAGAGAGGCAGTGAAATGGCTGGGTAATATGAGAATCTGCAAGTCACAAGGTTGGTTGCTCTAGTGGTATCCATGTGATATCACGAGAATCTACAGGCTGCGAGGACGCTAACTATCACGCGGTCCGTATGCTTGTTTGTTGAATTATTAATTTAAAAGAAAATTTAAGAGATTTATATATTTGCTAGAAAACATTTAACTTGTCCGTCTTGCCTGAGACAAGTAGATATTTTTTTGTAAATACAATATTTGGTAAGTCGCCCAGCAATACAATTTCTAGTTAGTACAATTAAGTTTATCACGAGGTACCGGTAGAAGAGAATAGTACCTCCGATGTTGTTAAGTCGACTAAGGTACCAAATCCGGCGGCGATGGCGGTATATCCATTTGAATGCACAAGGTGTGCCTTCAAATGCGTGTGCTTCGCCCTGTGCATTTGAGCTGCACTGTTTCGGATGGATATACCTCTATAGTCGGTTCTGGTACCTCAGCCACCTCTTACGACACCTCGTGCAGTGGGAGGTACTATTATATTCTGCCGGTACCTTACGGCACCTAGTATCTATTACAATCAATCATTTCAGTTTTATTTATTCTTTCTATATATATTCTAGATATATGATTTTCTATTACCATCAGAGTCAGCTTGCATTGACTCGAGGGATTCATCGGGAACTATATCCACAATATGCAGAGTGGATTGGACGGTACTTCAAATTGACAGGAGCTAGGATTGGATTAGTTCTGCATCGTAAATTATCGACCTCATATCTATATTACTTCGTGCACTCCCTGTGTAGTTTTTTCCACCATTTTGAAATGGTAACCCAATCGGATAATCATCATCCTCATTGCAGCCAATGGAAATCCTAGTAGACATAGGCCTCCCCAAGACAGGGGGTATTTCGCCTGTAATTGCCGCGCTGGGCAAGCGTGTTAACACAATCGCAGAACGCAATTCTCGCGCCGTGGATGCTGCTGTCCATACCCACCATTTTGAGCTGCACTATTTCGGGTGGATATACCGTCGACTTTCGGTTCCAGTACCTCAGTCGCCTCTTACGACAGAGGGAGGTACTATTTTGCTCTGCCAGTACCGCACGGCTTATCCAAAAAACCGCGTATAGAATCTAAGGCACAATAAAATATAGACGAGTCTAAAAGTACTGTTGATTTTCCTGTACACAGACGTTAAACAACAAAGTCTACTGCATCTCGATGGAGCTGAAGCAAAACTGTGCTCGGAGTTATAGTGGCCTTTACAATTATGCATAATGTGCATTAACATACAGTTCACAAGTTTACCTTGAAGATGTGTTTTGAGTTTACCCGTGAGTGTACTGGGAGCGAGCGCAAATATAAGTTTAACGGTAAAGGTAGGTAAATTCACACATCTCACACATTGAATTCACTCCGTAGTAAGTCGCTTTAAGCACTTGTGTTACATACATCAGACTAGAATAGAGGAATTGTGAATATAATACTTATGTACATATTTTTAACATCCAGACACAGAACAAACACTAATATTATTACATAAATAGTTGTCCTGGGTGAGTATCGAACCCATGACCCTTGGCACATAATATAGGATCACTAGCATCTGCGCTATCGGACCCGTTAAAAAGGTATAAATGTCTTCAATTACAAATAAATACATTGACTCGACTTCGAGATAAGTCGCATCAAGCATTTGTGATACGTATATTGGGCGCTATACGAAATACAAATGTAATACTTAAATACTAACTTTAACAATCATACTATTCATATATTTATATGGTAATATTTATATTTGTTCTGTGTCTGGTAGTTAAATATATGCGTTTTAGTAGTATATTTGCGATTACTTTAATTAGATTTAGACAACTGCTTAAAGCACCGGTCAACACTTGATTCAGTGGATTGCCTGTAAGTTTGAAGTGTTGTGAGTATTTACTTAATTATTATATAAAAAAACTTACATAATGTTTTTTTTATGTTTTCATTGATGTTATGGCGTATAAAAGCGACTATGACGTTAATAAAGGTTATTACGGACCCGTTTAATTTTATCTCGAATTAAAAAAGTAATTGACTGCTTAATAGGAAAATCTTTTATCAATATTTTTTTTTTATTGGCATAGATAATGGCTGAGAAATAATTCCCTGATACTATTTGTATTCCGATTGTTCTTGAAAACTGATAAAAAAGATTTGTTCTGATTGGAGATTGAGCATAAAGTTGAACAATCCGTGTTTTAGAACTTGAATTATGCTGATATATTCAGGCATTTTATTAAATTGACGTTCTACAAAAGTCGTATTTGCATGAAAATTTCATAAATATTGTCGTAGAATATCCACTGATGGACACAGACTGCCTTAAGGAAAATTTTGACTATAAATACAACTGCAACTGGCAAGCGTGGCCGCAACGAGAATACTGTTGCCCATCCCCGCACTCTAGCATTTGAGCTACGCTGTTTCGGGATATACCGTCATCTGTCGAGTTCGATACCTCGATATGCGCATCGCTGTGTTTCGGTTGGAAGGGTGAGAAAGGCAGAGAAATGACTGGATAGTGTGACATAGCATCTTCAAGTTGCAAGTTCACCGATTGTGGTATTACGAGCGTTTATGGACTGTGGTAACGCTTTTTATCAAGCGGTCTTTGTGTTTGTTTGTCGACCTGGTCTGATAAAATGTATATATAACCAAGTATAGTGATTCTAGTTAAGAGTGGCAGTGTAACATGACATAATATCATAAAAATTCCCACTACATTTCATACATAATTCCGTGATGAGTCGCTTAAAGCACTTTTGTTACAGACATCAGACAACAGAGAAATCACATATATACTACATAAGCAATTCTTCTTAAATTATCAGAATTATCTTCATCATATCAGTCATAAGAAATCCATTGCAGGGTTTGAGGAGGCCCATCTCCTGAAGTAATCTCCAATAGGACCGGTTGTAAGCGGCCTATGTTCAGCGCGATCCTGCGGTTTTGGTTAGATCGTCGGTCCATTTTGTGATCGTGGTCTCCATTCCACAACCTCACAACTCCAGCGGCTCATTTATATATTTCTATTGGGTGGGGATTGAACCGACGACGTTTCGAGCACAAGACAGGATCCTAAACAATTTACGCCATCGAACCCGTCAAAATAATATCTAGAAGACACATTTGTCAAAGTGATATCGTCACATCGCTATTTTGTGGATGAGCGAAGCCGCAAACGATGGATACCAACATCTTGGTAACATTTTCCTTATAAAAACATACACCTTTTCAAAGTTGTACCAAAGGCAGGTATCATGGCAAGTATTTTTCCAGCACAATAGAACACGTATGAGGAGATATGCTATATCTACTATATAAATATAGCAGTGCACATCTGCTGGGGTTAAGTTCCGGGTCGTTTGTGACGCCTCAGGGGTGGGCCTTGACGATTCTTAATAGATACCTGAGAACAAATAATAATCAGTCGTGGGACGTCCACTGCTGGAAAAAGGCATCTCAAAGTGATTTTCAACAGGATCTGCGCGATCCTGAAGTTTTAGTTAAAACATCTGTCCACCTTGTAAGTGAACGCCTAACGCTGCACTTGCTAGTACGTAGCTTTCCCATACCCATTTTCCTCCCTGCCCATCATCGGTTTCATCAAATCAGCCAATATAACTCCCCTGCTGGACATACGCCTCCCCAAAAAAGAGGGGATTTTACCCATAACTGCTGCGCTGGACAAACGTGTTGGCAATCGCAGATCGTAGATTCAAGACGGGGATGCTGCTCATCCATGCCAATCCCCATCCGTGGTTAATTTGCGCTGTTTTTGGTACCACCATTGCGGTGGTCGGTTAAGGTACCTTAGTCGCTCCTGCGGCATCTAGTACAAGGGAAGGTAAATTTTAACTCTGCTGGGTGTTAAACATGTATTAAAGTATTATATTTGTTTAAAGAATTCCTTTCTGGTCATTTAAGAGTTTTCATTAATATACGTTAGTTTTATATTTAACATTTTGCTAGGTAGCAACCCTGCATTAGCTGCAGGGCCCGTTTACAGTACACACGCAGGCGGCATTTGCTTGTTGAGTGAACAAATATTAATACGGACAGATGATTGTCGGCTATTAGTAAATATATATATATATATATAGGTATGTCACCTAGTGTATGTTTATCATGAAAAAAAACTTTTGCCTACAAATGTAATATTTAATGTAAAAAAAAATATTAGAATCGAGGATGGGTAGCTGCATCCTCGTCGTAAAAGCTGCGCTCTGCAATTGCCAACATGCTTGCCCAGCGCGGCAACGATGGGCAAACAATCTCCATTCTTGGAAAGGCAAGTGTCCAGCAGAGGACTTCTACTAGCTGGTATGATGAAATGAAATAGTAATAAACTTATCTATAGCAGTTGTGACGAATACCACCGACAATAGAAGGATCTGACACAAAGGTCGGCTGCATTGGTAACTCACTCTCAACTGTTTCTACTGCTACATGGAAGTGTTTGCATTGCTGTATTTTAGTTGGAAATGTTAAATTACTGGATAATGTGACATAATATCTTCTAGTCACAAGGTTGTCAATGTGCTAATGATATCCTTGTGATATCACGAGCATCTATAGGCTGCATTGACATTTACTACTGAACTGACTGAATGCTTGTTTGTCAACCAAGTCTAATAAAAAGAACCTCTTTTAGTTGTAAATGTCGTGATTGACGTCTCAGGTACTAGATCCAACATAAATCGATATACTCCCCTGGTATACCCTGGAAGGTCAGTTCAAGTGTAGTGTAAAAATGACGGGCCAGATGGCGCAGATGGTAGTGATCCTGTCTTGTGCACCAGAGGTCGTGGGTTCGATTCCCACCCAGAAGAAATATTTATATGATGATATTTGTGTTTGTTCTGAGTCTGGATGTTAAATATATGTATTAAAGTAGTATATATGTGGTTCCTCTGTTGTCTGGCATTCGTAACACAAGTGCTTAATACGACTTACCACGGAGTCAGGTCAATGTATGTGATGTTGTGGGAATTTATTATTATTATTAATATGAAGTGCAGCGAACCGTCTGCACCTGTGCGCTTTGTGACACGAGGTTCGCGCCTGCGTCTGTACTCAAAGGGTAACCTGTGACGTCACAGGAAACACTGCAACCGGCTCGCTCGATGACAGTTTGTAGCTCACTGTATTTCATAATGAAGGTGGCTGATAAAGGTAGCAACACTAACGTTTTTAATATTAACAGCTCGCTGTTTTAGCCGCGTTAATTTTAGGTAGAAAGTAATAATTTACTCTCTTCTTATCATCATCATTTGTGTGTTTGTTCTGTGTCTGGGTGTTAAATATATTTATTTAAGTGGTATATTTATGATACTTCTGTTGATTTGCGTCAGGGCTTTAAGCGACTTACAATGGTGTCTGGTCAATGTATGTGATGTTGTGGGAATTTTTTATTATTATTTATCATCACAGCCATTCGGAAGCCATATACGGAAGCCCACTGCTGGACATAGGCCTCCCCAAATAATCTCTATTAGGACCTGTGTCTAGTGCGATCCTATGATTTTAGTCAAATCGTCCATCTTGCGGGTGGACGCTCTACGCGCTTGCCGGTACATTGTCTCCATTTCAGAACCTTACGACACCATTGGCCATCGGTTTTGCATACCAGATGCCCTGCCCACTGCCACTTGAACTTACTAATTATAGGGCATAACCACCCAATTGAAAATTTGAGTTACCCATATTGCATGTAAAATAATTTATCTGTGATAAGCTGTGCTTGCAACTTTGTTCAGCAGTGGACGGCTTATGGGTGATATAATGATGATGAAATAATTTTTTGTATCATCACACACCTACCCGTGAAAGTTGCTTCAAAATCATGGTTATAGAGATAAACCGTTTGACTCAAATGAAATTTAAACAAGCAGGTTCCTTACAATTTTTTGATTATTCGATTAAATTAAAATAATAACCATAATATTTCCAAGCAGGAATTATTAAAATTGATTAACCAAGGGTTCAAAAGAATCCCTTAACACATAGATTATTTTATTAGACTTAAACAAGAGGTGGACTCTAATAAAAATGTCGTCTGATACCTCACTCTCACCTATTTCTAACGCCAAATAGTAGTGTTCGCATTGCTGTGTTCCGGTTTGAAGAGTGAGAAAACCAGTGAAATAACTGTATCAATGTGCATTGTATCTTCAGTTTGCAAAGTTGGCGACTCGCTAAAGATATCTTTATGAAGACACGAGTATCTTCAGGCTGCGGTCACGTTTATCATCAAGGGGACCGTACCCCTGTTTGCTGAATTCATATCTTAATAAAAACTAGTCTGTCGGCACCAGATTGGTCTTAAAATTGAATTTATTAAAGGTTTATTAGCAAATTCACACAATATCTCCGAGCTTTGTCACTTAAAGCACTTGTGTTGCTGAAATTAGACAATTGAAGAATTACTAACAATTAAATAAATAATAAATTCCCAAAACATCTCATACATTGGCCTGATTCCGTGATAAGTCGCCAAAGCAACACGGACGTCAGAAACCAGAGGAATCACATAAGTAATACTAATACATAAATTCAGCATTCAGACACACAACAAACACAATTGGATTGGGATCGAACCCACGATTGTGTGCCAAACAAGCTTAGATTACTGCCGTCTGCGCTATCGGGCCCGTCAATTTTATACGAAATAAAACAACTTTTATATCCTGACTTTATTTTTGAGAGCAGCCAGCTCAAACGAGCAGACTGTAGGTACTTTATGAATTTGTATATTCTCAGCGCAGTTCACATCCAACAATGTGTTCATATCGGTGCCCTTTGGTCCCAGATACAGCGGATTATGGCGGTGGATCACGTATGGAGTGTCAGCAAAACAACTCAGTTCTCTACCTCTAATTTACAATTTTATTAGCCGTGTGGTACTGGCAAAGTAGAATAGTACCTCCCCTGCGACTGAGGCACCAGAACCGAGAGATGGCGATATATCCAACCAAAGCAGTGTAGCCCAAATACAAAAGGACGAGGATGGGTAGCAGCATTCCCGTCACGAAGCTACGTTCTGCGATTGCCACCACGCGTGCCCAGAGCGGCAATTATCGGCAAATTCCCCCTTTCTAGGGGAGGCCCAGTGGACGTGTTATGGCTGCTATGAGGACAATTATGATGATTTTACAAAAGAAATAGACTATGAGGACCTTTAAAATTGGAGCACAGACCTGAAATACTTGGCGGTAGTGCTTGGCGGTAATGCAGACGAAATTTGAATTAGGTGAAATTCTAGCGAACAAGAATCCATGATGATGAAATGATGATAAAATGATGATGAAATGATGATGATCATTTCATCACCATTTGGCGTCCAGGCATTTCCAAGTGATTCCCAATTAATTGAGAGTGAAAAGGCTGTTCACTTTGTATGCGGACGTTTTATGCTGAACTTGCTGGCACGTTGTCATCATTCCAGAACGTACAGCTCCATCGGTTGTCGATTCTAACTGCTAAAAAATAAATAAAAAATAAGTAAATTCACCGCTTTTCATACATTGACCTGATAATTCGCTTTAAGCACTTGTTAAATATTTAAAAACATATTTAACGCCCAGACATAGAACAAACACGTATATTCACTATATAAATTATAGATTTGGGTTGGGAATTGAACCCACAACCCTTGCAGCAGATATTAGCATCATTACCATTTGCGCCATCGGACTCGTCAAAGCCTAAATATGCCTTTCCAATGGCCATTTAAAGTTGTTCATTCGCTATTCAAGTACTTTTTGTTTTTATACGGATCTTCTCAATCGTGAATCGATCGCGCAGAATAATAAATCATACCGGATATATTTTACACCTAGACACAGGACATACATAAATCATCATATTATCATTAAAGCAGCCATTGGAAGTCCTCCGCTGGGAATAGGCCTCCCCAAGACAGGGGAATTTTGACCATAACTGCCGCGCTGAGCAAGCGCGTTAACAATCGCTAAACGCAGCTTTTGTGAGCTACACTATTTCGAATGTATCTATCTGCCGGTTCTGGTACCTTAGTAGCCCTTTACGACACCCGGTACAGGGGGAGGTACTATTCTACTCTACTGGTACCTCACGGCTCTCTGTTAATACCTAAAGACTAATAATTAAAGCTACAATACCAACCTTACTAATATATATATTAGTTAGGTTGGTATATATATGTAATATAGCAATGTCTGAGCCTAAATCCCCGCAAATATTTTATGCACCTGTTTTGCCGACCGTACCCCCGACCGCAGGGGTGCCCGGTTGATTTATTGTCTCTCGTTTTTGGCATCTGTCCGTTCGGTCCCGGGTTTGACTCTGTGGAGCCACTAATTTAGCTTGCATGCGGAATGAACCTAAGTTTTATCTTATGTACAGAAACAATATGATTAGATTGTGGTATAATATAGAGATATAAATCCATGCTAATATTATAAATGGGAAAGTGTATGTGAGTCCGTTTGTATGTCTGTCTTTAATGGCAAAACTGAATGATATAAAAAAAATATTTGGCGGTAAAAATAGGTGAGTGTGGTACCAATGCAGGCGACCTTTTATATGAGGTCTACCACATGTGAATTAATATTACAGACGGGCCCGATGGCGCAGATGGTAGTGATCCTAACTTGTACGCCAAAGGTCGTGGGTTCCATCACCACCAAGGACAAATATTTGTGTATTTTTAGCCGTGAGGTACAGGCAGAGTATAATAGTACCTTCCCCTATACCAGGTGTCGTAAGAGGCGACTAAGGTACCAGGACCGACAGATAGCGCTATATCCATTCGAAACACTACTGCCCAAACGCACAGGGCAGGGTTGAGCAGCAGCATCCCCGCTGTGAAAGCTGCGCCCTGCGATTGCCAATACGCTTGCTCAGCGCGGCAATTATGAGCAAAATTCCCCCTTTCATGGGAAGGCCTATGTTCAGCTGTGGTCTTTCAATGGCTGCTTTAATGATAATATATTGATATTTATGTTTGTTCTGTGTCTGGGTGTGAAATATATGTATTTAAGCAGTATATTTGTGATTGCTCTGTTGTTTGGCGTCCGTAATACAAGTGCTTTAAGCGACTTACCACGGAGTCAGGTCAATGTATGATATGTTGTAAATTTATTTTATAATTATTATCACAGGTAAGACAGGCTAATGTTAGCAAGGTCAACTTGTAGAATATAAAACAATGAATATTAAACGAATAACTCGAACAAACAACATTTCGGACTGAAGTTGGTTTTCTAATCAATTTTACCAATGGAAATACCTTTAGGCTCGGCTCTGCGTAGGAGTCGATCGTAAATTAAAGAATTATGAGATATTTAGATGCTTTTATGTTAATATTGTTCGCCGAACTAATGTGTGTGGGTGGTTTGATTTTTAATTAGTGACTGGGTGTATGTAATCTATTCAAAATTGAAATTAGTCAACGCGGGGGACCCGATGACATTAAAAAATACTTAAATTTGCAATAATAAATACTAGCCCGTGTAGTACCGGCGGAGTTGATTAAGTGAGTCGTAATTGGCGATTGAGGTACCGGAACCGATAGATAGCAATATATCCACTAGAATAAGTGTAGTTTAATTGCAACAGAGCGGTGATGGGTACCGGCATTCTTGTTGCGGTTGTCACTACGTTTGCCGTTTGCCCAGCGCGGCAATTATGAGAAATTTCCTCCTTTTTTTGGGAAGGCCTATGTTCATCAGTGGGCGTTTTGCGAATCTTATGATGATGATGAATGAGTATAAATTAATATATTTCTTTAGATCTTTTTCTGCTTCACTTCCTATGCGATTATTATTTTATTTAATAATTTAATAATGTCGTTACCAAGAACACTTTAACTTATAACATCGTACGGAATAGCTTCCTTTATAACAGACATTGATCATAGTTTTTGTATGAATAAAGGAAATTTTTAATCAACAATTTATTTCCGGCAATTTAAAGGCCGCTACTTTTCTAATTTCTTTTATGTAGGAGACTATACTTAGTCTATGTCTAAATGCGTTCTAAACCCGACAATCGTCAGCAAAAAATACTTGTTAATATCAATAAACTTTCTCAACAATTATTGACAGGATCATCACATACTACCCTAAAAAATATATATCTCTACATTCCTAAACGTAAGAATGTCACTCAAAAACAGGTGTAATCAATCCGTCTTCAAACAACCCAATTTGCTTCAAAAAAGTTCACAAACAAAAAGGTAATAAATACATTCCTTAACAATTCTCATTCATCCTAAAAAACCATCAACGCAATGCGTCGGAAAAAAAAACAAATATGGCGGTTAAAGCTCATTTCAAAAAAGGAAGGAATAGGTCAAGAACACAGTAGCTAGGAACAGGTTGTACAGTGTACACAACTTCAAATTAACGTATCGGTGGCGCCACTGTCTATGTAGAATTGTAACAATGTATAGACGTATTTTTAGTTACCGATTCGTCCGCATGGATCTTGAATGCAGCATTCAAATAGTGTTGGAACGATGCATCGATTCTATGGGTATATCGATTCTATTGTCTTTTAGGGTCTAAAACATTTTTATTTGAAAAACGCGTCGACCATAGATGATGACCTCGATGGACCATCTGGATAGGTTTATGAAGTGATAAAGGTCACGGCAATCAATAGATGGACTTCACATGAAAATTCTTATAGGAAATCTCGAAGCATGAGTTACTTTTGATGATAAATATAATAATGCAAATACATAAGAATACATTAGACCAAAAGAAAGTGTCTGTATAAAACGAAAATAAATTTGAAGTGCATAAGGTTTTTTATTGTAAATTTATCTGATATTCGAGAAAAATATAATAAAAACATAAATGGTTTTTCTAGGTAACTCTCAACCCTTAACTCAGGTAGGATCACTACCGCCATCTACACAAGTTTATATTGAGAATCCCATACTTGTTTGTGACAAATAATAATAAATAAATTATTTAAACTTCGATAACAACATCTTAACGCCCCTACCCGATTACCGAATATAACCGACAGCAAGCGCGCGCGCATAGCTTGCTCGACGAATGCCGAACGAAGCCGACCTCGGCCGATTATCGCCGAACAGACCCGAACGAGCGCGTGACCCATTGGAACTCTCTCGGCCGTAAAAAGATAGCACTGATCCTGTTTAGATAGCTTTTTTTTAATGTTATTTTTTAGTTAGGTTTTTTTTTATTTGTTTGTTACTAATATTTATTGTTTTTACAAATATAGTAAAAGCGAAAGTTTGTATATCCATATGTTACCGGTAAATCAGGATTTCAGGACAAACTAGTTTTGCACAAGCTAAAGTTATTTGACCTAACTTCGATGGAATAATTTAGCCTGGCAAAACTTGTTGATCCCGATGTAAATAGTATAAACTAGTACGGCCTAGTTAAAGCATTATTCGGTTTAGTAAAACTAGTTAATCCAATTGCGTATAGGAAAAACTAGTTTAGCTTAAGCAATACTAGTTTGTCCTGAGATCGGGTAGCCTATAACACACACACACATATATATATATATATATATACACTAATAACATCATATGTTACACTTTGACTACAGAATGGAGAAACGAATCTCTATGTAAATTGGCATACACATAGACTGTCGTCTGGAATAACACATAGGCAACATTGTCAAGCGTGGATCCACCGTTGTGGGCACGATGGGCATGCCCACAACCTTTATAGACTTCTGACGTCACACTCTTACGGTTTATTGAGATCGATAGACTGATAACAATAAACGATATGCCTCAATAAAATTTAAAAATGTGCCTCAATGGCACAGTTAAGATTATCCGGGCTAGCTCGCCTAAATATACACATAGATTTGCACCTGGATATCGATGACATTATCAACGTTTTCGCAAAAATTAAACGTAAGCAGGCATTTGCAATTTAAGTAAGTACCTAAATAAAGTTGTTTAATGTAAAATGTACTAGTCTAGTATCTAGCAAAAAATTTATTTTGATATTCTTAGAAAATGTAAAAAATAATCAACATCTCGCCTGGTGGATCTCCCTGCTGATCTCACATACATTACTCCTGATACAACGCCAAGATACCTATTTACCCAGTCTAGTGTCCCTATATTGGCTTACTGGCTACAAGAAAAAAAATGTTTAGATCTGACTGACTATTTAATTTGAAGAAATCGGTTCCGACTTCCTCCTATATTATTTCTATTCCTAATGGCAAATAATTTAATTCAAAAGTTCATAAACGACTTACACGATTGTTAATGAGCGTGCTCATGCTCCGACTCGTACTTAGCCGATTTCATAGTAGCTGTGACCACAACCTTTTTTGAGGGCTGGATTCTTTTAATAATAATAATAATAATAAATTCCCACAACATCTCATACATTGACCTGACTCCGTGGTAAGTCGCTTAAAGCACTTGTATTACGGACGCCAGACAACAGAGGAATCACAAATATACTACTTAAATACATATATTTTTACACCCATACACAGAGCAAACACAAATATCATCATATAAATATTTGCTCTGGGTGGGAATCGAACCCACGACCCCTGGTGCACAAGACAGGATCACTACCATCTGCGCCATCGGGCCCGTCATTCGCGCTTGAACATTGTTTCCTGGAAAAGGAAATTATTCATATAGGATAGAAGTGTTTTTTTTTCCTAGAAAGTTCGACGTGATTTTTTGCACACACCAGAGATCAACACACGCTACTCTTTATGCCTGGAAAACTAGAGATCAAGGCAAAGAGAAGTTAACCATGTCCTGACGTAAACACATTACAAAATAATAGAGGTGGACCTCTTACAATGGTTGTATAGGTTGACGGGCCCGATGGCGCAGATGGTAGTGATCCTGTCTTGTGCACCAGGGGTCGTGGATTCGATTCCCAACCAGAGCAAATATTTATATGATGATATTTGTGTTTGCTCTGTGTATGGATGTAAAATATATGTATTTAAGTAGTATATTTGTGATTCCTCTGTTGTCTGGCGTTCGTAACACAAGTGCTTTAAGCGACTTACCACGGAGTCAGGTCAATGTATGAGATGTTGTGGGAATTTATTATTATACATTGGTACCTCACTCATCTATTTCTTCCGCCAAATACCAGTGTTCAAGTTGCTGTATTCCAGTTTGAAGGATAAAAGAAGCAGAAAAATTACTTCGTAATGTGACATAATACCTTCAAGTCACAAAGTTGGAAACGCGCTGGTGATATCCTTGTGATATTAGGAGCATCTATAAGCTGCAGTGACGCTTACTATCACGCGGACTGTGTGCTTGTTTGTCGATCAGGTCCACAAAATAATCACTGCATGGGACTCTTCAAGAAAAGAGGTTTTTTACATGATTGAATAACCTCTTTTCTTGTAGTTTAAATAATTATGGAATTGCAGCGCTGAAGAAATGCGGTGGCCATCGCAGAGGCAGCTTTTGTTACGGGGATGCTGCTGCCCATCACTGCCCTGTGCATTTGAGCTGCACTATTCCGGATGGATATACTGGTACTTTAGTCGCCTCTTATGATGCAGTGGTAGGTACTATTCGAATCTGCCGGTATTTTATTGCTGCTGCTGCTATTTAATTACACGCAATTTTTGCCATTGCTACCGATCTTTCAAAGACTAACAAAGTCTGTTTGATTAATAAAAAAATATTAATAGTAAAGTATGACGAAAATCCTATTTAGATTGTGAAGTATCAAATAAATTTATTATAACGCGGACAATGTCGGAGGCTTAAACTAGTTTGCAATAAATTTCAATCAAATTTCTAATACTCCATAATCAGTACGATGAACAGCGTTCAATTGAATGCTGCACGAATTTGCACTTAAACACACAACAACAAAGGCCAATTCACGTTACAAACGGTGCAAAATTATCCAGAACAGTTCCAGTTGAACAAATATGTAATTTAACCCACAATTTGTCGATCCCCCGGGAACATATGGTACCAATATAACACGCGCTTGGATATACCTGTCGCGAGAACGTATTATTCAGAGGAATATAATATATATATATATATATATATATATATATATATATAAATTCACACATCTCATAAATTGACCTGAATCTGTGGTAAGTTGCATAAAGCGCTTGTGTTACGAACAACAGACAATAGAGGAATACACAAATATAATACTACTATATATATTTTAACACCCAGACACAGAACAAACACAAATATCATCACTTAAATATTATTTCCTGGTTGGGGATCGTACCCACAACTCTTGGCACATAAGATAGCACTAAATCTATTTGCGCCATAAGGCCCGCTAAGTAGTTACACAATATAAACAATTTTATTAAAGTCTTCGCCAATAAATTGTTTCTATAAAATATAGAGAAACGACAAATAAATTTCAATTATATCCTTTATTTAATCACTACATTTAAGTATAAATTGAAGTAGCTTTCAACTGTCGGTCTGTCTTTGTGTATGCTTCGATCTAAAAAAGGGACCTAAGCGGTGCAAGCTTGGTAAAATAAAAATAGTACATACCTACTAATATTATAAATGCGAAAGTAAATCTGTCTGTTTGTTACGCTTTTCCGCTTAAACTTCTCCACCGATTTTGATGAAATTTCACATAGACAATTTTTAAACCTTGAGAAAGGACATAGGCTATTTTTTAATTCAAAATAAGGGTTGAAAGGAGTCGAAAGGGGGGATGTAAAGTTGTATAGAATTATCACTATTTTTAGAGCTAGAAACTTGAAACTTATTTTTCAGGCCACTGATTCGATATAATTAAAAATGACATTCAAAGTTTATATAAGTTGAGGTAAAGAAGTATGGTAACCAAAAAACTATTCCACACGGACGAAGTCGCGGGCATAGCTAGTAAAATATAAAATAAACAGAACAAACATGAGCCGTGGAGAGTTATAATAGTACCTTTTTTTGTGCCAGATGCCGTAAGAAGCGACTAAGGTACCTGAACCGATAGATGCCGGTATATCCATCCGAAACAGTGCAGCTTAAATACTACAGGATGGAAATGGGCTGCAGCAGACATGTCGAGGAGCTGCGCTTTGCGATTACTAACACGCTTACCCAGCACGGTAATTATGGGAAATGCTGCTGCCCATCCTCGCCCTATGCAGTTTACACTGTTTCGCTACCGCTACCGCATACTGTCAGTTCCGATACCTCAGCCGCCTCTTAAGTCACCTGGTACAGGGGGTGGTACTATTCTACTCTGCCAGTACCTCACGGCTATAAACCGCGGCCCATAAACGCTCGCACTTATACATAGCGCGTCAGCAACCGTTAGAACATATGTCAGTAATTTCACAGGTTAACTCTTCAAACCTGAACACAGCTATGCGAACATTACTGTTTGACGGTAAAAAGAGGTGACAATGAGCTACCCATGCAGTCGACTTTTGTACGAGGCTTACATATGGTAAAATATACATTACAGCAGTGTCGGTACCTTCGTCGCTTCCAACGATACATGGGGGGTAGGTACTACTCTACTCTACTCTATCGGATCATGCGCGTTACCGAACCTTTAAAAACCAATATAATCCCTTATTTTTAAAATTCCAAGTAACATCGGATGTTTTCATCGCTAAATGATATCGTAAATGAAGATTTATCCATAAAAATAAATAAATAAATAACACAAGATTAATTTGAATCGATTTCTTGTTCCGTGGGAATCCTTCTATTTCTCTTTTTTAATCAATACTGCAAATTTACATGAGATAATTTCGAGAACCGTATTGCGTTGCGTTAAAGTTCATAATTGACTCTTTTATGGTCAAATAAGTTTGTCAAGCAGGTTACCTGTTAAGGAGTGGTGAACGATACATAAAATACATTAGTATAATTTAAAATGTACGTCTGTGTGTTGAACCTTATTATACCACTTTTTGTGAAACAAAAAAATATTATTGCATAGTTACAAACATTGATTTCCATTGCTACCTGAAATACATTGCATATTCAGCGTAGGTCTTAGTCATTGTAGGTTGGTATCCTACACTGATTCACAAAATATTGACCTCGTATTCTATTTTGTTAATCACGAGTCTAGGTTAAGAATCTGGTGCAAAGCCGAGATCCGAGATAATTACTATTCTATACTACTCAATTTCTGCTGAAGCGAAAGTTTTATTAAAACCGACTGTGTCATTCGAAAAACTAAGTCCGATTTAGCCACAGACAAAATCAGGTAAGTATTGGTGCCGCTTGTCAATTAATTATCTTTAATTGAAGAAGTTACGGCACAAATTCGATGGTACTGATGATCTGTCTGTGTGGCGCATCTAGGGTTAATTTTCAGGCTTGGCCTGATATGCCAAGGCCGATTCGATGACGCAGCCCACTTAGTAGTACACTATGTAGGTACAACTTTTCGAGTAGATAGCCCAACATCCAGGGTTGGGGACTATATAATCCTGGGGTGGGTTTTTCTACATTAAAAGTCATAAAATGCGCGTTAAATATATTTTTAAAATATCACCCCTTAAAGAGGCCACCTATAGAAGAGGTTTGCAAAGTTAGAACATTCAGCTCTACAATTTAACGGGGGTGAAAGTCACTCGTCAGTGTAAATAAACTATCTGATGCCCGCTAATTGGCCTGCACATGATAAGTACATCAAATACCCTATTTTTTATAAAGTACCAGTATTTTTCCTTTTTAAAATTTATCAGCAGTGAACTAATCCTATGGATGATATAATAAAATTTTCAGACCAAGTTGTGCAAACCCGTTGCTATAGGGCCCTATAGCTTCAGGTTTGTACAAGTCCAATAGATAAGTGATTCTAAAATATAGAAAAAAAACGGTTTGTTCATGTTTTCATCTCGAATTTAAAACGATGACAAGCAAATTTGCAGATGAAACTCGTCAGGCGTTTTCAGCGCAAATACTACTAATAATAAAACCTCCCTCTGTACCAGGTGTCGTAAGAGATGACTAAGGCACCGGAACCAACAGACGGCGGTATATCTGAAACAGCACAACTTAAATACTACGGAGTGGGAATGGGCAGCAGATTCCTCGTCGTGAAGTTGTGTTCTGCGATTGCAACGACGCTTGCCCAGCATAGCAATTATGGGCAAAAATCCCCCTATCTTGGGCAGGCCAATGTCCTACAGTGAATTTTCTATAGCTGATGTAATGAAATGAGGTATATTATTGTAAAATTTAATTTAAACCCGTTCAGTAGTTTTGTGTGAAGGAGTAGCATCTATACATACAGACACACATTTTTTTTAATATTGTGATAATAATATTTATAGGACATAAACTAGCAGACCCAAGAAATGTCATTCTGGGTGATAATTCAAGCGGTTAGGATATTAAAATAAATACTAAATGAAACTAGATACCGACTACAGCGCCATCTACCGAGCTGAATTTTCAATCTGTTCTGACTGTTGTCTGACTGTTCAAGCTATTACTTGAAGGCATTTACAAAAATTTATTCAAGTCGGTCCAGCCGTTTAGTTGCAGTAAAGATAAATAAACTAAACACCGACTGTGTCGCCATCTACAGAACTGTATTTTTAATCTAAACCAACCTTGACGCCACCCAAATGCAAACAAAATCATTTAAATCGGTCCAGCCGTTCAGGAGGAGTTCAGTGACATACACAAGTACAATATTTATTTATTTAATATTGGATTACCAACATAAGTAACAGTAAATAACGAACAATAATTGTGTTTTCAAAGGACATCAACTAACTGTTCTTACAATTACAGGCAATCACATCATGCATAATTATTAATATTTAAAAAAAGGTAATAAAATCCCTCAGTCAGGATGTAAAATAAGTAACAAAATACACAAACATTGAAAGTCAAAAATCACCAACCTTACGGTACGCCGTCAAACGATTTTATCAAAAAATCGCAACAATAATTATATGTATAAAGATACCCAACAAAATTGTATTTTATACCATGTCTCTTTCTATGTACAACAGTTAATGAACCGTTAAGCAATTAGCACTTACATGTGAATGCAAATGCATGCAAATCCATGGGAAAAGCTTATAGTGTTGCAAATAAAATCACAAAAACGTGGGTTCAGGCCCGAGAGTGAATTTATGATCGAGCTTACAACATGCGTACATAATTTAACAGAGTTCACAAAATAATTTGACTTTGGCTGGATGGCGCAGATGGTAGTGATCCTATCTTGTGCGCTAAGGGTCGTCGGTTCGATTCCCACCCAGGATAATTCTGTATCTTGGTTGTTCTGTATCTTGGTGCTAAATATATGTATTTAAGTATTATATTTGTGATTTCTCTGTTCTCTGGCGTCCATAACACAATTGTTTTTAGAGACATACTACGGAGTCAGGTCAATGTATGAGATGTTGTGAGAATTTTGACGTGACAACGTCTTATAAATTGGTTTGCTGGGTGACACTTCAAGAAACTGCGTTACGCTCCGCTCACGTTATGCGCTCACAATGAGAGCGAGTGAGAGGCACGCGTCCCTCTCACTCGCTCTCATTGAGACGTGTGTTACGCAAATTTATTGCAAGTTATTGTATGTATATTTGTATATAAATACGTATGTATGTGTAAAGGTAAAAATAAAATTTTGTTAATATGAAATTCAGTGCGAGATTCTTAGTATAAATTAATGTTTTAAATATAATTCTTTGTAGAAATAAATGTTTTAAATTGTTACTATTATTTCATCCTTATTCCTACTATACGAATGAATATTCACATTAAAATTATTTTACCACTCAAAGTCGTTGTCACGTAAAACTTTCGCCCGTATACCGACTTTATTTAAAATAAAACCGCTATCGTCATCATCATCAAAGCAGTCGTAAAAACCCTACTAGTGGATCTAGATAGGATTTCCTAAGGGGAAAAGGTAATTGGGGGTAATAAAAAAACCTCCTAGAATTAGAATATAGACGATATGACATGTTCCAATATGTACGAAATGTTTTTATAATCATCATAATAACAGACGTAAAACGTACACTGCTGGACATAGGGCTCCTCAAGAAACGGGAAATTTGCCCATAATTGCCGCGCAGTGCAAGAGTGCGGCAATCGTAGCTTCGCGACGGTAATGCTGCTACCGATCCCCGCCCTATTGCATTTGGGTAATTTTGTCGCATCTTACGACACCTGGTTTAGCGGAGGTACTATTATACCTTGCTGGTACCCCACTTACGTACTGGTATCACGGTGGGGTACCGGCAGAGAGGAATAGTACCTCACCGCACTGTAGTAGGCGACTGTGTAGCTCAAACGAACAGGGCAAAGATGAAGAAAAAGAGGCCCTGTGTATTGAAGCGACAATGTTCCGGATGAATATACCGCCATCTGTCGGTTCTGGTACCTTAGTCAACTCTTAAGGCACCTGGTGCCACGTTCCACGGTACTATTCCAATCTGCCAGTGCCACATTGCTAGTTATCTAAGGGTCAAAATAAATGAAAAGCCTCCCAATGCACCATCAAATTAGCCTAACAGTATCCAATTGTAACAAATTCTAGGATAGGTCCAATTGTCCAATTTAGTTGTCAAAGTAGAAGAGTTTTGACTACAATTACCGTGGTGGGCAGGCGTGCTACCAATCGAACATAGCTTTGTAATCAAAATTCTGCTGACCACCCCCTCCCTGTTGCATTAGCGCTATAAATACTATAATTAATGTTTGAATATCATTTGACATTTTGTAACGGATATCATATTTTAAACATATCAAAATTAAACTAACATGTATGATTTCGTCTGATTTCCAAGAATCAAAACTCCCGACCACCCGCAATGTAATGTAAACTATATTTTTATTATTTGTAATAGACGCATTCGTCTGTCTGTCCGTCATTTGTTAGCTATAAAACAGGCAATAAACAGCATATGTGTATTGTTTAGAAAATGTTTTAAATAAATTGCTAAGTTTAGATTTGTTTAATGTTTTATTCCTTTATATATGCCGTAAGGTCTCGAGGTACTGGTAGAGTAGAATAGTCCTTTTTTCCTGTATCAGGTGTCGTAAGAGGCTACTATGGTACCAGTACCGACAGATGGCGGTATATCCATCCGAAAACTCTAATTCACAAGCGGGGATAGGCAGCAGCATTCCCGTTTCGACGGGCCCGATGGCGCAGATGGAAGTGATCCTATCTTGTGTGTTAGGGTTCGTGGATTCGATTTCCACCCAGAACAAATATTTACATGATGATATTTGTGTATGTACTGTATTTGGGTGTTAAATAGCATATATGTATTTAAGTAATATATTTGTGATGTCCTCTGTTGTCACACAAGTGCTTTAAGCGACTTACCACGGAGTCCGGTTTAATGTATGAGATTTTGTGGGCATTTGTTATCACCGTTACAAAAAACTGTGTCTATCTGCCAACACGCTTACACAGCGCGGCAATTACGGGTAAAAATTCCCGTGTCTTGGAGAGACTTATGTCAAACAGAAGACTTCCACTGATATGATGAAAACAGTCTTAACGTAATCAAACTGATTTTGATTGTATATCTACAATCTAAATTGAATACAGACGTAAGTTGATTGCTCAAAGAGTCTATAATCTTAAAAATAAAGTTGCAATCTTGAAAGCATAATGGATATTTTATTTTTATTATCAACGAGTGCCTTCTGCTCGGTTATTGCTACAAAATGCATTTATTAATATAGACCCCGCAAATGAAACTATAGTAATAAACGTGAGCGACTACATCTGAATATAAATTTTGATATTAACAATGAATAGAGTATTAAAGCTGTGGCTTACCAATACTAGTAGAATAGTACCTCTACCTTACAAGGTCTCGTGACTGAAGTACCGGTACTAGCAGATGGCGGTACATCAACCCAAAACAGTGGACCTCAAATGATACAAGACGGAGATTGGACATCAGTTCGAAATCACATGTACAGTCCGCGTGATAATAAGCGTAACAGCAGCCTAAACACGCTCGTATCACAAGGATATCACTTGCGCGTTGTCTTAAGAACCCTTGTGACTTGAGGATATTATGTCACAATACCCAGCATTACATGTGTCTACCTCATACAAAAGGTCGTCTGCATTGGTACCTTACTCTTACATTACGCATTGCTGTGTTACGGTCTGAAGTGTGAGAGAGGCAGTTAATTTACTGGGTAATGTGGCATGATATCTTCAAGTCACAAGTTTGGCAACGCGTCAGTGATAGCCGTAGCCACCGATTAACTTTTTAATTTAGGCAAGTCCAAGACTTTCATATCTTTAAGATAGCAAGAAGTTTTTTATCCGTTGTATGTAAAAACTTCTTTGATAAGCAACTCAAAGTGACACCGTATTTTATTCAAGAAGACCAATTACAAGCACTTTTGAATCATCAACAAATACTTAATTAAAAACAATATGTAACATTTACATATTGTTTTTTTAAAATTCCTTTCTAAAATTCATCAATTCTCCTTTTTTAAAATTCATTTTTCTAAAATTTTATTTACTAAATTATCCCTACTAATATTATAAATGCGAAAGTAACTCTGTCTGTCTGTCTGTCTGTCTGTCTGTCTGTTACGCTTTCCCGCTTAAACCTCTCAACCGATTTTGATGAAATCTGGCATAGACAATCTTTAGACCTTGAGAAAGGACATAGGCTATTTTTGAACTCGAAATAAGGGTTGTCAGGGGTTGCAAGGGGGGATGAAAAGTTGTTTGCATGGATCGCTATTTTTAGAGCTAGAAACTTAAAACTTATTTTTCAGGCCATTGATTCGATATAAATAAACGTGACATTCAAAGTTTATATAATTTGAAGTAAATCGGTATGGTACCCAAAAAACTATTACACACACACAGCTAGTATTTTATAAAGGAATTGCTTTAACTTCTATTATTGAGACAACGGTTTGTTAGTGTCGACGCCGGTATGTGCTCAAAAATACCTAACCATTAGGTGTTATTGGGACCCTGTTCTCCATCCAGTTTTTTCACCATCAGTTTTTCTTGCAGATTCTTTTCTGATGGCTCCCGTAATGAACCTCCTATAAACTTAGTTTTAAGACCCGTCTATTGCCGGCAGACTAGTATTACAAAAGGACACTTAGTGCCTTATTTGTTTAAATGACTTATAAAACGATAAAGTTGTCAGGGTCATCAGTATTTTTTGGAAAATTGTAATTAGCAAATGTATACTAAATTTTTTTTTATTGTGTTTACAATTTAAACGTGCATAATGGCAGGCCTATTTAAGTAAAAACATATTTATTGACTTTAACTTTGATATTATACTTACAATACTGATGACCCAGATGATCTTGATGACCCTTCCGAATTATAGAACTTATTTTTCTTATAGAAATCAGTGCTACCCATCAATTTTATGCA
Organism: Heortia vitessoides; assembly: GCA_020976665.1. Taxonomy (NCBI): domain Eukaryota; kingdom Metazoa; phylum Arthropoda; class Insecta; order Lepidoptera; family Crambidae; genus Heortia; species Heortia vitessoides. The sequence continues at coordinate 1,347,199 of JACJUM010002842.1, read as the reverse complement.
ATAATTTTTATCTGTTTTATAATAATTGTAATATTTAGATCGTAAATTTTATGAACGGTCAGATAATACTTCTCTTTGAAAATTATCTTTAAGGTTTTAACTATGTTAATGCCTAAAGAACAAAAAAATAAATTCAATACCTAAAAGCCACACATCATCATCATCATATCAGTCATTGGAAGTCTACTTCTAGACATATGTAAGTTCAAGTTGGGCAAGCGTGTCGGCAATCGCAGAGCGGAGCTTTCGCGACAATATACCGCCATTTGTTGGTTCTGGTACCTTAGCCGCCTCTAACGACACCTGATACAGGGTAGGTACTATTCTAGTCTGCCGGTACCGCACCCACATAAGCTAGTAAAACAATATCATATGTCAAAAATCACTATATCTCGCCAGCCGAAGCCTAGTCAGCGAAATTAAACACATATTAACAAACACCCATACACGCACGTCACACAATTACGTAAGGTAACGGTTTGAAAAGTGGCGCGTGGGCTGTTGCGGAGGCGTGCAGTGTTAGTGGCCTACAAAGAAATGAGTTTAGTTTATATTAAGTTGGTTTGTTACCAAAGTTGTTGACAAAGGCGAAAAAGCCACAAAAAACAAATGTAAATCTCATATAATATAATGGCATCATGATCATACCAGCCTTTGAAAGTCCACTCCTGGACATAGGCCTCTCCAAGAATGGGTCTCCAAGGTTTTCTGCCCCAAATTGCCATGCTGGGCAAGCGTGTTGGCAATAGCAGCTTTCGCTACAGGGATTCTGCAGCCTATCCCTGCCCTGTGCATTTGAACTGCACTGTTCCGGGTGGATATACGATCTGTCGGTTCTGGTACCTTAGTCGCCTCTTACGACACTTGGTACAGGGGGAGGTACTATTCTACTCTGCCGGTACCTTACAGCAAAGTAGTGACTCCATTAAAGTAAAATATATCTTCATTCAAATAGTCACTTTTAAATCTTCAAAAATAACAAAAAAAATCTGATGAGCTTATACATTGATTTGCTAATTACAATTTTAAACAAATGACCCATGACCCTGATAACCAGTGTTATAAAAGTCATTTAAAAAAATAGGTCATTAAGTGTCGTATCTTAATACTAGTCAGTCAGCACCAGATGGGTCTTATAAGTAAGTTTATAGCAGGTTCATTACACGTTTTGTGCTCTAAAGGTCGTGGGTTCGACCCCCATCTAAGACAAATATTTATACATACATATATACAATACGCCTGTGTCTCATCAGGGTAGGCAGAGACTATGGATCTCCGCTTGCTACATTCTTGGCAAACCTCTCTCGCTTCCCTTACTTGCATTAGTCGATTCATACATGCTCGTTTAATCTTGGTACTTCTGACCTGGCCCTTCTTTTATATCTATTATATTTATACGATCTATATTTGTGTTTTAAGTGTATTAAGGTATTATATTTGTATTTTTAAGCGATTTATTATGGATTCAGGTCATTGTATGAGTTGAATTAAAAATAAAAGTACTCGTATATATGTCACTTTCCATATCGTTTCATAGATCAACCGCAATTATAAAAGTTACTTTAAGTAACAAGTGTTGAAACTAATGTTATCACGACTTCAATACACGTAATGTAATGTAATTTTTCTTGATAATATTTCGAAGTTTACATAAATAATATTAATAATAAATACTATAATTAACACCAAACATAAAAATATATGAAAAATACAGTAATCATAAAGTACGACGGGCAGCCTTATTGCAAATAGCGATTTCTTCCAAGTAACCTTTGGATGGAAAGAGCGAATTAATCTAAGAGGTATTAAAAGGTATAAGTAAGAAACCTCTTTCTAAAGTCGTTAAACGAGTTTTATTGTAAGAAACGAACGCATTCATGTTAGAACAGATGATTTATTAAAACTAAACTAATATTATGAAAATGAAGAGTTTGTTTGTTTGTTTAAACGCGGAATGAAAGAATTTTTAAAATCGGACTTCGGACCTTTGATTAGCATGTTTAAACAAACAAACACACTCTTCAGCTTCATAATATTAGTATAGCTTAACAAACAGTATTTATTAAAATCAAACCCATAACATTCTACATTTAAGTAAGCATATACAAGCACTTTCAAATAGACAATAAAAATAAAACAATACTATTTAAAAAATACGAAAAACTAGATTCTATTTTACTTACAACACTGATAACCCTGATGACCTCCGGGTTCATAAGAGTCATAACTTAAACTATTCTGCCAACATCAGGCTTTTCTTACAACTAAGCTTAATGTACATTAATTACTCGAGCTACTAGAATAGAAAATGCATGAGTATATATGTATGTGTACGCATACATATACGCTGTTAATACCTATTGCTCTAATAACTATATTTACGCTTTTAACGGCTTTTTATATGCGGAGAAAAGTTAAATAATCCGCGTTTTAAGGACGCATTAAATATATACCTATACAGCGCTGCCCGCCTACTGCCCACTTCTTCATAGTAACTTTATCCAATTCAATCTTACATAGAATAGAATTTAGTTTGAAAGGCGTTTACAAATTTGCTGACATACGCGCTCTTTTGTTGGGAATTCCCACGTTCATTTCGCATACATTTGTCTGTGTTCCATTCATGTCAATTCTATGCCATTGATAGCAATATCTTCCGTCAATTCATTTATTGATATCGAATATTAGTGTAGTTACGTGTCATTGACGGTTATAATATTAAAACAATGACAATTCTTAATTACTTTTTAAGTAATGGGTAGGTTACCGAATATCCCAACTCGATTCCGGTTTTCTTTTTTATCTTTCTTTTGAATCTTATACAATGACCTGACTCCGAGATAAGTCGCTTAAAGCACTTGTGTTACAGACGCCAGACAACAGAGGAATTACAAATATAACACAAAAAATACATAATTTTAACAGACGCAGCAAAAAATACAATGTCTCGAGTGGGGATCGAATCCACGAACTTAGGTGTATAAGATCAGATCAGTACCATCTGCGGCATCGGAGCTGTCAGTCTGATTTGAAATTAGAAAAAGGCAAGATTTGTAGAAAAGAAAGAAAAATTTGTAGACCGAATCAAAATTGATTTCATAATTAGAAAGCTTTATGTTCACCCAGTTACATAAGCTGAAATTTATTGGAAAAACTTAGTCGTATTTACCTAAAATAGGACTATGAAAGCAGTTTTATTTATTTATATAGACCTGATCCACAAGCATGTACACTCCGCGTGATAGTAAACGTCTCGGCAGCCTATAGACGCTCGTAATATCACAAGGCTATAATTAGAGTGTTGCCATCCAAGGGACGTGCAGATATGTCACATTACCCAGTAATTTGACTGCCTCTACAAACTAAAACAGAAGAAACACTGCTATTTGACGGTAGAAATAGGTGAGTGAGGCACCAATGCAGGCGACCTTTGCATTAAGTCTACCTAATGTCAATACCGACATTTGACCAGACAAATATAAACTCAATCTTCATCATCAGAATTGCCGTCAAAAGTCCTTAGCTGGACACAGGCCTCTCCAAGAAAAGGGGAATTCACCCTTAATTTCCGCGCTGGGCAAGTGTGATCGCAGAGCGCATCTTGACGATGGGAATGCTGCTGCCCATTACCGCCCTGTTGCATTTGAGCTAAACTGTTTTATGTAGATACATCTGAGTATAATTTACTGGGTAATGTAGCATAATATTCTCAAGCCACAAATTTGGCAACGCGTTAATGATATCCGTGTGATACCATCACGCAGGCTGTATTCATTTTTGTAGAACTGGTATATAAAAAAAAATATACATATACTGCCTTTCGTCGGTATCGGTACGATACCCGGTACAGGAAGAGGTACTATTCTTCTCTCCCGGTATCACACGGTCGCTCAATAATCCCAAATAAATTCAGTTAGTTCGTAAAATCTCATATTTATGAATCGTTGAGGTGTAGTTATATTTTGTTAAAAGCCTAGTCTTTACATCGTAAAACGACACATAAAACTGACCAAGTAGTTCTGAAGTACATTATATTTCGTAACGGCCTTCCTATGAATTTAAATCAGCCTAAATACCAATGAACCGTTCTATGGACGGGAAATTAATCAAATTTTATAGATTTTTTCTCGAATCTCAAATAACCATTGTCTTTTTATGGTGCTAGTTTTTTTAATGGTCGTTTTTAATGTGTTTTATTTAAAAATAGATTGTGTTAGCATATTATGCATAATTTACATCTACTATTTTATTATATTGCCGTGAGGTATCGGTAGAGTAGAATAGTACCGTCCACTGCATCAGGTGTCGTCAGAGGCGATTAAGGTACGATAACCGACAGATGGTGGTATATCCATGTAAAAAAGTGTTTTGTAATAAATTTCGTAGTTTTTGAGTTTACCTTGTTACAAACAAAAAAATACAAATATGTGATAAAAGCCCGTGTTACTCTGAAAAATATACCTTTCTACAAATGAAACAAACTAAAAAGTTAAATCGTTACAAAAGTACATACATATATTTCCTTCTCTTCCTTTCTTTATAATGAAATTATCATCCTCATACCAGCCATTTAAAATCCACTGCTGGACCCAAGAAAGGAGGTTTTTTTCACATAATTGCCGCACTGAGCAAGCGTGTTGGCAAACACAGAGCACAGCTTTCGTGACGGGGATGCTACTGCCCAACCCCGCCCTGTGCATTTGAGCTGCACTGTCCTGCATTTGAGATGGATATACCGTCATCTATCGGTTCTGGTACCTAAGTCGCCTTTTACGACACCTGGTGCAGTGGGAGGTACTATTCTACTCAGCCAGTACCTAACGGCTGATAATTAAAGAAGACTAAAGATGATATATTCGTTGATCATTATCATATCAACAACGTTTGACATTAAAAAAAAACAAATTGCTTTATTACATGTTTATGTAAACGCGAGAGGTTGTGCAACAGTCCACACGCGTATTGCTAACTTTACACCTACGCTGGAACACTATCGCACAATAAACAAGGTCTGGTCTATAGCATGAGCGGACGCGGGGCTTACATAAGTGTATACCGGCTGTTCCTCATTTACTGGACATAAGCCTCCCTAAGACCGAGAGAGTTTGATAATATGTCAGTATACCCAGTAATTTCACTCGATTTCTCACTCTTCAAACCGGAACACAGCCATGCGAACGCTGATGTTTAGCGGTAGATATGAATACAGATACGAATGCATATGACCTTTGTATGCTGCCTTATGTAAATATTTGCGATTGCTTTTAAAAATAGTACGAGATAAATATGAACTCAATCATCATCATCATCAGAGTAGACGTGAAAAATATACTGCTAGACAGGCCTCCCCAAGAGAGGAGGAATTTGCCCATAATTACCTCCATCGGCAAGCTTGGTGGTAATCGTGGTGCGTAGTTTCGCTGAATGCTGGTGCCCATTTCCGCCCTTTTGCATTTAGACTACACTGCTTCAGATCGTTTTACCGCCTTCTTTCGGTTTCGGTACCTCAGAGGCCTCTTACGACAAAGGTTACAGGGGGAGATACTATTTCTGCCTGCACTACACGCACGGTTGTATTGCAATCGGGCAACTTTCAACAGGCCCGATGGCGTAAGTGGTGGTGAATTTGTCTTATGCTTTAAGGGTCGTGGGTTCGACAAATATCTGTTCTGTGATTTAGCCTCAAATGAGTATTATTATATTTGTATTTCCTCTGTTGTCTGATGTCCGTAATACAAGTGCTTCAAGAGACTTACCTCGGTGTCAGGTCAGATGTTGTGTGAATACAAAATAGTTAAATACATATTTAACACCTAAATAGGTACCGAACAAACACAAATAATAATTATATAAATATTTGTCTTGGGTGGGGATTGTACCTTTGGGGCATTAGTCAAGTTCACTACAAAGCTACTGATTAAAAACTAAAGTATATACCTGCAATTTTGAATTAATAGTCACACCCTGCAGGTTTCATCATATTCCAAAAAACTGATAACTTAATAAACCAACTGATAAATTAATTTCCCGTCTTTATTATTTACCCGCTCCCGCTCATATATTAAAACACCACTTCATGTACGTAAGGCTAACTTGCACCATACAATGACGTCGACATAAAAATCTCGAGATTTGACCATTGGCCTTCCTCCCACGACTTCCGTTTGCACGGAAAAAAACAGTAATTAGAAAGCTATTTATGCTACCTTTCTGCCCGCCACTTTGACTGCAGGCCAATTTTTTTATATTAAACTAAGTCGACTAACTTAAGGTACTGAGGCTGAGTAAAATAGTACCTGTACCAGATGTCGTAAGAGATGACTAAGATACTAAAACTAATAGATGGTGGCATATCCAATTGCAACACTGTAATTCAAAAGCACAGGGTAGAGATGGGCAGCAGAATCCTCGTCGCAAAAGCTGCGTTCTGCGATTGCTGACACGCTTGCCCAGCGCGTAAATTTTGGGCAAAATTTCCCATTTCTTGGCGAAGCCTATGACCCGCGGTAGACTTCCAATGGCAATAATGAGGACATACAGCAATAGTTTATTTATCAAACCAGATGAACTAACAGACGTCCTGTTAATTTCACGAGTATTATCAATCGTGTCAACTGTCAAACGCGTGAAAATTAAAATATAATGACTGACGTTAATTTTTGATCGCTGTAACACAGGTGGTAAACCTTATACAGGGGCCAAGGACTCCATTACGTCTAGAAACCCTTTTGTATGTGACATTAAATATTATGATAATTATGGTTGTTTTTTTTTTATTTTACCTGCAAATATCTCATCTTTTTTAATTTAGAACGTTTTCTTGACAATAACAAACAATATAAGAAATTATTAGCGAAATCTCTCCAGCCGTTCACGTATAAATTCGTGGCCTAGGAATATATACATTAATTTCATATTAATAGACTAGCTGACCCAACAGGTGTTGTAATGTCAAACGCCATGAGGTTACGTTGGAAAATCTAATTTATATGACTGTTAAAGTTATTTTACATTTTTTTAGTATCTGTGCAATTTTTATATTTGTTTCTATCAAAAGAATTTACTTCTAACAATAACATATATACATACATCAAGCCTATGTCCCACCAGGGTAGCAGAGACTATGGATCTCCACTTGTTACGATCTTGGATACCTCTCTTGCTTCCCCTATCGCATTAGTCCTTTCATACACGTGATCCTATCTTGTTCGCCAAAAGGAAGTTCGTCGAGGATTCGATTCCCACCCAGGACAAATATATATATGTTGATATTTATATTGGTTCTGTGTCTAAGTGTATTTAATTAGTGTTTTTATGGGATATCGGCAGAGTAGAATAGTACCTATCTTTACATTAGGTATCGTACCAAAACCGACAGATGGCAGTATATCTATCCAAGATAGTGCAGATGCACAGGGCGCGGATAGGCAGCAGCATCCTCGCGATCTGCGATTGCCTACACGCTTGCCAAGGGTGGCAACTCGCATTAGTCCTTTCATACACGTTTGTTTGTCCTTGGTACTTCTGACCTGGCCCTTCTTTATTACCTCTTCTATCTGGTGAAGATATGTTCGCCTTGGTCGTCCTATACCAACTCTTCCATTCTCTTCCTCAATATACATATCGCAGTCTTTCTACTTTCATCCATCCCTTCTACATGTCTTAACATTCCTTTCTCTATTGTTGTCACAACATCATCTTTTACACCACATCGATCTTGCTTTAACATGCTTTTTAATGATCTTGTAATGTTTATTTTAATAATTTAATGTATTTCTATTTCATTTACATATTATTTTATTAGACCAGATTGACAAACAAGCATACAGTCCGCGTGATAGTAAGCGTCACTGTGACAAATAAATGCAGGGCTTAAATTACAAGGGCAATTCTAGGGTGGTAAAACGGGGGTGCAAATTTAGTATGAAACTTTGCTATTTCTTAAGTCATTCCAATGCAGTATGAAGGTTTTTCTTAAATAGTCATGAAATGTATAAATATGTGATCGAAAATCATCCCTAAATCTCTCTTAATAGCTGATTTTCAAAAAAATATTTTATGACTTTCAATAAAAAACTTTCATACTGAATTTCGTTCAAATAACTTCAAAAACAGCAAAGTTTCATGCTAACTTTGCACTCACGTTTTACACCTTTATGAGTGAATTTTCAAAAATCTTTTCTTAGGGCTTCTCTTAGTTATAAACGGCACCCCTGTGCTAAATACTAGATTCCCAAACCATATAATAGTTAAGGTCCTGCATTAAAATGTCAATAAGTCAGTCAGTCAGCTTTTATTTATATAGTTTATTGTGTACTTTGGCTACGTTTAGGCAATTTTACCTGAAACAAAATGTTCTATAGTATTTTTATAACAACACAAAGAATAATTTCTAACCAAATAATTGGTGTAATTATTAAATACAAAGGATCCAAAGTACCTGACTCAATTCATTTTGAGGGTCTTTTCCAATTAATTGCTTAATTATTTTCCTTCCTATAACTTGGTCCGCCAACACGAAGTATACAAGTCAGATATAATACAGGGTGCGTATGGCAGGGTCGTGTGGTATATAGGGTGCGGCGATTCGTTACAGTTGCGGTGGCCGCGGTGGGGTCAGTCATTTTGTTTTAGGTGGGTGGATGTTATGTGGGTTTTAATTGTAGTTGGTTTTAAAGTGAGGTTTCCTTTGTTTTTTTTATACGTTTCAGTATGTTGTTTTGGTTAATGTTACTACATTTATTAGATAATAAATAAATGAATTCCTACAACAACTCATATATTGACATGATTGCGTTAGTTACTTACACTTAAAACACTTGTGTTACGGTCATTAGACAACAGAAGAATCACAAATATCAGTATCATAAATCAGACTTAGAAGTGCGTCAACTGTTTAAAAAAGACCTTCCCAAGACAGGGGGATTTCTGCCAATAATTGCCACCCTGGGAAGGCGTGGTGGCAATCGCAGAGCGCAGCTTCGCTACGGGGATGCTGCTGCCCATTCCCTACCTACCATTTGGGCTACACAGTTTTCTGGGTGGCAATTCTGCCATCTGCCGATTTCGGTACCTCAGTCGCCTCTTGCCTCAACCGACAGATGGCAGTCCATATCCATCCAAGATAGTGCAAATGCACAGGGCGCGGATAGGCAGCAGCATCCTTGCGCTCTGCGATTGCCTACACGCTTGCCAAGGGTGGCGATTATGGTTATGATTATTTAGGGAAGTCTATGTCCAGCAGTGGACTTCCAATGGCTGGAATGATGATGATGAGTTTTATATTTTTAAATATAAATATTTCTTCCGTGGCTTTATTATGTTGGTGTCTATCGTGTAGTCCAAGCTGTTAGTGGGTTGATAGACCGGGCGGTGCGTTGCGTCATTCCGTTCGTTCACCTTGTTCATTCATAAAGTTTTATAATGTGCTTGATGGGTATCAAGAGATGTAAGGCTAGGCGAGTACGTCTATTCTACACGCCCATACCGGTTAAGTCGCTTGTGGATCTTCAATTAAAAAATTAAAAATAACTCTTTACAAATGGCATTAATTTAGATTGCACTAAAAATAAAAAAAAACCCACCATATTGGATCTAGCATGACGTCACATTTTCTGAGTTATTCTTAGCGACCTATTTCATTAGATAACTATATTGTTCAAGATCTTTCAAGCAACTAGTCCGCCATCTTGGATATCCGCCATGTTGAATTTAAAATAACGTTATAGCTAACCATCGCTATCCAAACTTCATCATTATCATATCAGCTGTCATAAGACTTCTGTTTGACATAGGCCTCTCTAAGAAAGTGAGACTTTTGTCTATAATTACCGTACTGGGCAGACGTGGTGGCAATTGCAGAGTATAACTTTGCGACAGGGATACTGCTGCTAATTCCCCCCCTGTAGTATTTGAACAAACTTACATTGCAATTTAAACTAGTATAAAAAATTCAACTCTGGCACACGGCAACATCAGCAGCCTATAGACTTAAGGATATCACTAGCGCGTTGCCAACCTTGTGACTTGAAGATATTTGTCGATATAAATAGGTGAGAATGAGGTACCTGGACTGTACGCTTGTTTGTCGACCTGGCCTAATAAAAAGTAAAAAATACACTTCGACTCTCGAAGACTCTTATAGAGCAGACACTAATAGCTAAAATTTAAAATCTTATTCCACAGGCAGTCTGTAACACCACGTTCAATGAGATCAAAGCCTCAAACGATAGCCAGACTAACTTAAATCAAATAAATTCAATTTACCCGCTCGTTCGCCTAGTCAGCGCCCGACCTTACCAAAACCAGTCTTAGGTGATTAAGTTTCACAAAGTCAAAACTTATATTACGATCCGTTAGAACCCTGTTTGTTTAGGCTGGGCTGTTCGTTGCTCTGTGCAGATAGCTCAGCTTTAGTTGGTTGCTCTCAATATCATTATATTCTTGTAATTCTATTATTATATGGTCATATATAGTTATCATACCAGCCATTGGAAGTCCATTGCTGGACATAAGCCTCTCTAAAATAGGAGGATTTTTGCCCATAATTGCCGCGTTAGGCAAGCGTGTTTGCAATCGAGACGGAGATGCTGTTGCCCATCTCTGCCCTATGCATTTGAGCTGCACTGTTTCAGCTGTATATACCGCCACCTGTCAGTTACATTAGTCGCCTCTTACGACACCTGGTGCAGTGGGAGGTATAATTCTATTGTGCCGGTACCTAACGGCACCATTTGTAGTGTTAGTAATTAATTTACTTTATTTTATTTTTACAAAATAGTAGTATACAAAAAACTGCCCTATCACATTTTCTACGTTTATGTCCATCCAAAGCTGCGCTGCGCTCTGCGATTGCCAACACGCTTGCCCAGCACGGAAATTACGGGCATAATTCCTTCATCTTGGAAAGGCCTATGTCCAGCAATAGACTTCCAATGTAATGATGATAATAATGATCCAGTACAGCATCCCTTACCCTTCAAACTGGACACTGGTCTTTAAATGTAAAATTAGGCTGAAGTACAAATAATGCAGACCACTTTCGTATAATCTTAAAAATCAGCGCAGCTGAATTGAATAGAGTGAAAATGGGCAGCAGGATCCCCGTCGCGAATACGCGCAAATCCCATCATGCCTGCCCATTCCTGATCGAGGCAATTAAGAGCGTATGTCCACTATTGCGTATCCTACTAATTTGTAGAGTAATAATTATATTTGTTGTGTACAACAGACCGGTAAATATTTACTAGACAGAAATCGATTTATCTCCGGCCTCAGGTGGGACTCGAACCCACATCTTGCTCTTGCCAGTGGACTGCATTACAGTTGTGCTACCGAAATCTTAGCAAACTCGACAGTTTGTTTAGTGTTCCTTTTGTGCTATAATATGAGCGCTATTGTTGTCGGTGAATTATCAACAAACAATGAAATGGCAAACTTTTACAAGTTTAAAGCTATCAGCATTTTTCTATAAATAAAACCTTTAACAGTCTAGTGAAGTCAAGTATTTTTTATCAACATAATAAGTTCAAAGTTTAATAGAAGAGCAACCAATGTGAATGGAGTTTTCTATACCAAAGAGGCAACGAACTTAAAGGGATGTTTGGTCTTGTAGTTTGAAATTTCGCAATAAACCTAAAAGATCTATACAACTTTGTATTTTTCTGCTTCTATTCTAGAGGAATAGCTTAGTTTTTCAGGATATAAAAGATATGTTCATAGAACATCTCAAACACTGACTAGACTCCGTGATAAGTCGCTTAAAGCACTGGTGTTACGGACATCAATTAAAAATATTCAGTTAACCGGAACCAGGAAATGGATCAAGTCACAGTTAATCACTAAATAGAATAAAACAAAGTCGATTTCCGCTGTCTGTCTGTCCCTATGTATGCTTAGATTTTTAAAACTACGCAAAAGAGTTTAATGCGGTTTTTAATAGATCGAATGATTTAAGACAAAGGTTTATATTTATAATCATTATCATGATCATTATTATATCAGCCATAAGACGACCACTGCTGGGCATAGGCCTCCCCAAGCAATCTCCAACAGGACCGATAACATGCGGCCTGTGTCCAGCGTGATCCTGCGGTTTTAGTCAGATCGTCTGTCCATCTTGCGGGTGGGCGCCCTAGGCTGCGCTTGCCGGAACGTGGTCTTCATTCCAGATCCTTAAGACTCCATTGGCCATCGGTTCTACATACTAAATACCCTGCCCATTGCCACTTCAACTTACAAATCCACCGGAACATGTCGTCAATTTATAATATACTAGCTGTGCCCGTGACTTCGTCCGCGTGTTAGTTTTTTTGGGTACCATACATCTTTACCTTAACTTATATAAACTTTGAATGCCATATTTATTTATATCAAATGAATGGCCTGAAAATTAAGTTTCAAGTTTCAATTAGCTTACAACTACAACTCTTATTTCGAATAAAAAAAGAATATGTCTTTTCTTAAAATTGGTTGAGAGGTTTAAGCGGACAAGCGTTAAGACAGACAAACACACATAGACAGAGTTACTTTCACATTTATAATATTAGTAAGGATGCAGAAAATAGGAGAGATACACTAATCCAATGTGATGTCGTAAATAAACACACTTTTTGTGATTACAGCATTTTTGACACCTGTATCACAATTAAGACTACCGCAGCTGTCAACGAATACCTCTTTTAAGATGAACGATGATGATGAGTTTTTATCTATGATCTGTGATTATAAATATAAGCGGAAAATTGTAATGTAGATTTTGAATATATAAGACGTTTGACCGCAAAATTAGGAATCTTCGGAATAACGAATTGTGTTGCTCTGAAAAAATCAAAGAAACGACATTTAAAGTTTATTATTGTCGATTCCTCTTTCAATTAATTATTCTAATTATTTACTTATTTAGTCTCACTATCGCCATGTTTGACTAACTCTACTGCTCTTCCCACATACCATCATGTTTGACACTTGTCATAGAGAATATAGAGGTAGAGGAAACCTGAGCTGTTTTATCCATAAAGAATTTAAAATCTTTACATATATATGTTAATATACATTGCAAATGCTGGACGTGACGAGATAAATCAAAGCCGTGCAAAGCCGGGGCGGATTGCTAGTTTATTATATACGCTAAAATTTATGACAACTTAATGGATTTAAAAAAAATACCTCTACAGTAATAAATAGCCACACATCTCACACATTGGCCTGATTCCGCGATAAGTCGCTGAAGCACTTGTGGAGGAATCACAAATATGCTACCTAAATACATATATTTAACACCCAGATACAGAACAAACATATAAATATTTGACCTAAATGAAGTCGAACCCAAGACCTTTGGCGTACAAGACAGGATCACTACTATCTGCGCCATCGGATCCGTAATATAGAAAGTATGTCTGTCTGTCATTACAACCCACATCACACTACAGGTTACTCCATAACGCCCATACACTAGACATGTTCATACATAAGTAGATAGTTAGTCAATGGACATTGGTATACTAAATTCTTGCCCGCGACGTCTCTCGTAAGTCTTCATACTGCTTTGTGCCCTCGTGTAAATGTAGCGTTATAAGAGCGAAATTGATACAAAAGTCAATCTATAATAATTTGCTGTGAGGTACCGGTGGCGTAGAATAGTACCTCAGCCTGTACTAGGTGTCGTAAGAAGCGGTATATCCATCCGAAACAGCATAGCTTAAATGCTATTGGGTGTGGATGAGCAGCAGAAGCGTGCGCTCTCCGATGCTACTACGCCTGCCCAATGCGCCAATTAAGGGGTAGAAACCCCTATCTTGGGGAGGCCTATATTAAACAGTGGACTTTACATAGCTGATATGATATAAGAAAAAAATGTTTGTATTTTATAAATTACTAAACCGATTTAGGAAATAGTTTCATTTAACTAAAAGCTAGTCTTTTGGGGTAACATAGGCTATGGAGGGTTCTATTTCTGTTTGTACTAAATTGATCCGAAGTATACTGCACCGATCTTGGACATTCTTGCAATAATAAATAATAATACTAATACATTCCCACAACATCTCATACATTGACCTAATTCCGGGATAAGTCGCTTAAAGTACTTGTTTATGGCCATCAGCCAATAGAAGAATATAAGTACATTTTAAATACATATATTTAACACCCAGACACAAAACAAATATAGTCATATAAATATTTGTCCTGGGTAGGTATCGAACCCACGACCTTTGACGCACAAGAAAATATCTCTATCGTTGGGCCCCCGGCCCAATGGCGTCAATGTTAGTGGCCCCGGTCCCGGTCCCCGGCCGGGACCTTCTTGTTGTAACAATCGCGATATTTCCATACAACTTTTCATCCCCCCTTTCGAGCCATTACAACTCTTATGTCGTATGAAAAAGTAACCTATGTCCATTCTTAGGCTTTAGACTATCTGTGTATCAAATTTTATTTAAATCGGTCCGGTAGTTTAGGCGTGATTGCGTAACAGACTTCTTAGACAGAGTTACTTTCGGATTTATAATATTATTAGTAAGGATTATAACGAGCCTAGTTTACATCTTGATGGATCTACAGCAAAAGGTCAACGAAAAATTTTCCAAAGCCGCCAACAGATGGCAGCACTCAAGACTGTATCGCGCAAACTTACCGCAGGCCCGATTCAAGTCCAAAAGACATTAAGAACTCCATAGATTATCATAAACTCATCTACATAATACCGCACAAACCCCAAAACTTGGCAAGAAATCTTCGAAACGCGCAGATAATTAGACCTTAAGTCATTAGCCGGGAGCGGTCATAATTGTGAGTGACCCGTACAAGGGCGAATTGACCCTAACACCAGTGTTCCCTATATACTTGTAAAAACAATTAAACACCCTCACAAGTATGTGAGAAGACAATGGCCGACAAGTTCAGCGTCGAAATTGGTTATATTGTACAGTGCGGTGCATTTTAATTGGGCAATAGGATAATGGTTTGATAGATTGTCTTGACGATTTCACTTCTGACTTCATGGACATTTCTCTTAGTGACAACTTGGGCTACTTAGAATTGGCTAATACGGTCAAAATAAGAGACCTCATGCAGACATACTGACATGCTGACCAAAAAGAAGATGTTTCTAGAAAATGTCTAGAGTTACCTTTTTTTTTGCATTCAGTCTGCTTGATAGTAGGCGTCACCGCAGCCTATCGCTCGCAATATCACAAGAATATCACTGACATGGCGTCAACCTTGTGACTTGGTATTATTATGTCACATTACCGAGTCATTTCCTCATAATTCAAACCGCAACAGATAAATACTGCTGTCTGACGGTAGAAATAGGTCAAAGTGAGGTACCAATGCAGACGAACTTTTATATGAGGTCTTGCATGCAGCCAAACTTGTGACTTGGAATTATTATGTCACATTACCCGGTAATTTTACTGCTTCCCTCATCCTCCAGACTGGAACAGATCAATAGGAACACTGCTCTTTGGCCTCGCACGGCGCCGTAGAAACGGCAGCTCCTCCATATATAATCGCATGGTTGGTGACGAGTGAACGCCATAAACAGAACATGTAGTCCACTCCATGGGCTATGCCTGTATTCATGTGTTATATGTATTTTGATGTGGGGTACTAGCAGAATAAAATAATGCCTCCCCTTGGTGTTGAAAGAGGAGACTGATTGACCGAAACCGACAGATGGCGGTATATTCATTCGAAGTAGGGTAGCTGAAGTGCACCACGAATGCGCAGCGCGCCACGCAATTTTGGGTGAATTCCCCCTTTCTTGGGGAGGTATATGCCCAGCAGTGGACTTGATGGCTGTAATGA
Source organism: Heortia vitessoides (assembly GCA_020976665.1). Classification (NCBI taxonomy): domain Eukaryota; kingdom Metazoa; phylum Arthropoda; class Insecta; order Lepidoptera; family Crambidae; genus Heortia; species Heortia vitessoides. The sequence goes on along the minus strand of JACJUM010002842.1, from coordinate 1,331,386 downwards.
TGATGATGATATGCATTGAAATATTATGTTTATATTTCCTCTGTTGTGTGATATCTATAACATAAGTGATTCTTCATAGCAGCCATTATGCCGTAGCCATTATATATATACCGTACCTGCAGAGATATCAAGAGCTTAGCAGATATGTCGATTTTTTCTAGTAATACTTACACGGGGACTGTACGCTTGTTTGTCGACCTGGTCTAATAAAAAAATAAAAATGCTAAATCGAAGCCAAAAATCGGGCATGGCAAATGAATCATTCTCTATACACTTAAAAAACAAATATCAATAAAACACCAATCAAAGTTATCGATACTTCGTACAAATTATACGATTGTCATATGGGAAGGGAGGATAGGGAAAAACTGTATAGAAGATATTCTTGCCCGTTGTACTCAAATTGGTTGGGAAGTGGAGAAACTTTTGCAATAAACAACTTGAGCGGGATATCGAGAAATACACCAAATAAAAAATGGATACACTAATACAGAAATATAGTTATACCCCGCAACATTGTTCGCGAAGTTTTCATTTCATGTCTCATCCGAGCCTAAAGAAGTCCGAAGAAGTCTATCTCACCCTTTACAGCCAAACTGTACAAATAGTCGTGCCAATTCCATAGCGAAAAATACAAAAGCCAGATCTATCCCACAGGAACGTATATTCGGGATAAAATGTGGCTTATGCATTACTCCAGACTTTCAATAATCCCTGTGTCAAATTTCATTCATATTATGCTGTTCCATCATGAAAGCGGAAATGGCAAAGATTTTACGAAGGGTAAGCTGCTGCACATCCCCGCTCTGTGCATTTGACTTACACTATTCCGAATAGATATACCGCCATCTGACGGTTCTGAAACCTTAGCCACCTCTCACCACATTTGATACAGAGGAAGGTACTATTCTACTGCAGGTACCTCACGGCTAGAACTGACCGAAAATGTGAATAATCATCAACTTAGTAGCTATTAAACATCCACTGTTGAGCTCAGGCCTTATCTAGAGGGAAATTTGCCCATAACTACCGCGACGCCTGTTCAGCTGCCATTTCCATCCCGTTGAATCTGAGTTAAATTTTTTACCGCCATCTGTTGGTTCCAAACTTAAAACACCTCTTTGACATCTGGTACACTAACTAATAGAAAGTTATTTTCTGGTTCCTTTCTGGTGAGACATTCATGTCTCGTGTAGTAACTGAAGTAATGACTCGTCTAATGCCAGCAGACTTTATGGGTAGCCTAATTTTCATGTTAGTTAACTCTTATGACCCGTGGGGTCAACAGTGTATTATAAGTATAAATGAAATGAAATATTCAAATAAATAATTTTGAAAATGTTTTATTAACGATTCCGTTTGCTATGCGATTAATATGCTGACTTAAATAAACCTTACAATATTATAATCACAGAAATGTATGAGTATAGATGTTGGACGCCAGCACAATTGAACATTTTTGATTTCTAATCTAACACATAAATTACTTTTTACCACGAAAACTTGTTTCCGTGTATTAGATCTAGCTTTTTATCATTCCCTATAGAATCGGCAAGACATTTAACTATTAGGGAGCCATACTTTTTTCTCAGAATAAGAATACTTCCTGAGGGATGTGAACAAATCCTCGCAAACAAAGTCACTAAGCTAGTCACAAGAAGCTAGTACAGTTCATATTGATATTGACTTCTGTCTAGGCAGATGAATGGTAGACGAACTACTGAGAGTGATCGCTAACACCATAAATAAATAATATTCACACAAAATCTTACAGCCATGCGGTACCGGCAGAGTAGAATAGTACTCCCCCCTATGCCAGGTGTCGTAAGAGGCAAATAAGGTTCCGGTACCGACAAAAGGCGGTATGTCCATCTGAAACAGCATAACTTAAATAGTACAGGGTGAAGATGGGCAGCCGCATCCTTGTTTCGCAATAGTGCTCTGCAATTGCCACCGCGCCTGCCCAGCGCGGCTATTATGGGCTAAATCTGTCTATATTAGGAAGGCTTATGTCCAACAGTGAACTTTTTATAGTGAAATGATGATCTCATAGATTGACCTTACTCCAAGGTAAGTCGCTTAAATTACTTGAGTCACGGACATTAGAACAATCACAAATATAATACTTAACAATTTGTTTTAACACCCAGACACAGAACAAATACAAATATCATCATATAAACGTCCTTTATGATCTAACCTTTGACTTACGATATATAAGATTACTCCCATCAGCGTGATCAGGCTCGCAACCACATCATCAATTTTCATTTTGATCTCTTGAAACCCATTGTCCATTCACCAATGCCAGCAAGTGTACAGCCAAAGTAATTAATTAAACTTGTATAAGTTGTGGGGCAATGTTTGTACTTTGTAGCGAGCCGACAAGTTCTACCAATTTGCTGGATGCGACACGAGCGTGGTTTTGGAGGCTTTTACTTTAGTACGCGTTTCATTACGGTATAATGTCTTTATCATAGTTTTGATATCCCCTATCTATATACATACTTAGCTATTTCAACAGATGTTTTCCTTATCCTTTTTATATTTATATTACAAATGAGAAAGTAACTATGTCTGTCTGTTACACAATCACGCCTAAACTACAGAACCGATATAAATAAAATTTGGTATACAGAAAGCCTAAAGCCTGAACAAGGACATAGGTCACTTTTTAATTCGAAATAAGGATTGTAATAGGTCGAAATGTTGGTATTCTGCTTGTAACTTATTTTTTAGGCTATTGATTCGATATTAATAGATATGACATTAAGTTATTAAGGAAAAAGTCGCGGGCACAGTTAGTAGCTAATATATATTTTTTCTCTTTCGGAATTACGCCATGATTTGATTACTCTTTATATATGTATCTTAGAATAAGCTGTAGATAACCGGCGGAGTAAAAAAGTACCCCTCCCTGAACCAGGAGCCCTAAAAAGCGACTAAAGTACCACAACATACCTGTATGTCTCAAGTTGAAAGTCGAAGAAAAAAATTAATGTATGTTACCAGCAATGATTTATGGCACCAACACATGGTCTCTTACATTGGCCTTCTTAACCAACCCAACCACGGCCGTGTGGTACCTGCAGAGCAGAATAGTATCTCCCCCTATACCAGGTGTCGTAAGAGGCGACTAAGTTACCAGAACCGACAGATGGCGGTATATCCATCCAAAACAATACAGCTCAAATACACAGGGCGGGGATGCGCTCTGCGATTGCCAATACGTTTGTCTCGCGCGGCAATTATGGGTGGAATTCCCCGTTTTTTGGGGAAGCCTATGTCCATCTGTGGACTTCCTAGGACAAATGTAATGATGATGGTGAGTTAGAATAAGAAAAAAGTTAATATAATATTCACACAACATCACCTACATTGGTATAACTTCGAGGTAAGCCAATTAAAGCCAAGTGCTTTACGGACATCCAGTCATCAGAGGAATCAGAAATATAATATTTATATTTTTTATACCAAAACACAGAACAAATACGAATATGATCATATATATATTTGTCCTGGGTGGAGATCGAACCTGCGATCCTTAAAATAGAACTACTACAATCTGCGCCATCGGGCCCGTCGAAGCTAATTAACTTACAATGGAAAATGTCTGAAATAAATTAACAACAATAATCATTACGGCTTCCGAAACATGACCGAAACGCCTTTGAAGGTCGTTAATAAGCCGTTTTATTACTAAACTATTGTGTAAATGAAAGTGTGATAGTTATCATCGAAGTTCAAGAAACACAATGCCCAAGGGACAGAAGTCGCGGGCGTTCGCTTGTTCAGCCAAAGCTTTATTTAAACTTTCAGGGTTGTTCTTTTGGAGTCCTGGATTACTTTAACCATAATAAATAAGGAAACTTTGCCTCATTCCAAGGTTAGAGGATATCTATTATTTAAACTAGATGAGACATGTTTTGTCGAGCGTATAT
>JACJUM010002842.1:1309179-1327435 GCA_020976665.1 Heortia vitessoides | reverse complement strand
TACTTCTTCAATAAACACCGCCTTGTATCCACTAAACATTTGAAATACCTATACTGTATACAGATTCTCCTTAAACTAATTTTGTACCTCAAACTGAATAATAGTGTGGCAAGCGTGCATTATGTATTGCGACCCTTTTAGACCCCTAATGTTTATATGAGCCCCCTGGGGCTTTGGGCGGTGATTAGATGGTCAATTGTCCACTCAGTGCTTGTTTAAGCTTAAGACAAGTTAAGATGCCATTTAGCTTCTCTTTGGTTAAGATTATGTCACCATGGCTGTATGACTTTGGAGCTTAATTTTATATAACTAAAAATATTGGCCTCAGGTATTTTTTTACTTAGTCATGAAAGAGAGACAAGGAAATGTACCAGCTTGTGTTTTGAGCCAGGTTTGAGGTCAACGAACTACTTGCCTTACTGTTTTTATCATATTTACATAATTGTAACATCTATTTTGTACTTTTCACACTGTTTGTTGTGTAAGTAGAATCATTATATATGAGTTTATTCTCTTCTTCTTCATCTTTTTATATATTTATTTGTTCAATTTTCAACGGCTTTTAAATACTTTGTTACTCATGTTTTAATTTGACGATTCCAATGTAATGGCAGCACTAAGATAAATAAATATATGTATGTATGCGAAATTCGTATATATACAAATATTTAGAATATTCTAATTTCCATTAATATATATGCTAATTGTGTTTAGTGATCTAGTGGAGTGATTTTGGCCTTTCCTATATTGTTTGTTTGGTTTGTATCCATTGCCAACCTCCATCTTGGAAGTTTCTTGTCCATAATTGTGGTTTAGCGTGGCTTCGCAACAAACATACGGCTTCCCATTCTCAGGCCGTTTCATTTAACGCTATTTCTGATTCATATAAAATAAAACAATATATATAAATGAATCCCTATTTTCATTGGTCACGCCATATCACGTGAACGGCTGGAACGATTTCATTATTTTATTTGCTTTGTTCTGTTTGTTATTGTCAGGAGATCGTTCTTATGAAAGAAACAATTCAAAATATTTCGCAGAAAATTATAAATTTTAAGAAAACTTATTTAAAAGTACTTAACATCCATATCCATTTAAGTCAAATGTCATAACGTTACTAAAAATTTTTATATTGTTCAAAAGTCAAAACCTTTTTATTTCTTGCAGGCAATTATAATTTTACAATGTCATTGTGTAATTGTAATTAGAAAAAAATAATATATGATGTTAATTTTATGAGAATAGTATACATTATTTCAATTAATTATAAATTATTGATTATTATTCAATAAATTTACAAATTATATATTTATTTAATTAAATATACCCTTCTCTATGAAAGGTAAGAGCCTCATCTAGAGACAACCTCCATGAATTCGGATTGATATACCGCCATCTTTTTTATATTTATTTGGGAGCCATTTTTGGTTAGCTCATCATACCAGCCATTACAAGTCCACTGCCGGTCATTGGCCTCCCCAAAAAAGGGAGAATCCTGCCCAAAATTGCCGCACTGGGCAAGCGTGTTGGCAATCGCAAAGCGCAGGTTTCGCGACTGGGATGCTGCTGCCCATCCTCGCCCTGTGCAATTAAAGCTGCATTGTTTCGGATGGATATACCGCCATCAGGCAGTTCTGGTACCTAAATCACCTTTAACGACACCTGGTATAGGGGGAAATGCAACTCTGCTCTGCCGATACCACAAGGCCGGGGTAGGTAAGAAAGCCAATAGTAAGAGACCACGTGTCGGTACCATAAATCATTGCTGGTAACATACATTAAACGAAAACTTCCAACTTGAGACATAGAGGTATGTCGGATCAGAAGATGTTCCGTGGTTTTTCAAATACTTCTCAGCTGAAATGGATTTGGCAAATGATTAGAGAAAATAGTAGATACAAATCAGTTTTTTTATCACATCCGGTCGACAAACATTGATAGTCCAGATCTGGACATAAGCCTTCCCAAGAAAGAGGGAATTTTACCTATTATTGACGCTCTGGGCAAGCGTGTTGGCAATCGCAAAGCGTAGCTTCGCGATGGGGTCACCACTGCTCATCCACGCCCTGTCCATATGAGCTACACTGGTACAGCGTGAGGTACTATTCTAATCTGCCGGTACCGTATGACAAATTCGCAAAAGACAAATGCAATAGGCAGATTCAGCAAAGACGCTCGTAATATCGCAAGGATATCACCAGCGTGTTGCCGACCTTGTGACTTGAAGATACTATGTCACATTACTCAGTAATTTATAGTATACTAGCCCGCGACTTCGTCCGCGTGTATCAGTTTTTTTGGGTACCATACCTCTTTACCTTAACTTATATAAACTATGAATGTCATGTTTATTTATATCGAATCAATGGCCTGAGAAATAGGATTCAAGTTTCTAGCTCTAAAAATAGCGATACTTCAATACAACTTTTAATCCCCCCTTTCGACCCCTTACAGCCCTTATTTCGAATTAAAAAATAGCCTATCTCCGTTCTTAGGATCTAAAGTGCCAAATTTCATCAAAATCGGTTGAGAGGTTTAAGTGGGTAAGTAACTAACAGACAGACAAACAGAGCTACTTTCGTATTTATAATATTAGTAGGGATAATATTAAATCCTCGAAGGACCCGATGGCGCAGATGGTAGTGTTTCTATCTTGTGCGCCAAGATTCGTGGGTTCAATCCCCACCTAGGACAAATATTATATGATGACATTTGTATTTAAAAGATGTTAAATATTTGTATTAAATTTGTGATTCTTCTATTGTCTGATGTCCGTAACACAAGTGCTTTAAGCGACTTATCAGGAAATCCGGTCAATATATGAGATGTTGTGGGAATTAATTTTTTTATTATCATTCAGCCGTCAACCGGTACACAGCAATACAAGCAGCACTATTTGAGGCACCAAAGCAGACAACCTTTGTATGAAGTCTACCTAAAGTGACGGTAGGTTTGAGTAGTTGAGCGCTACAACCGGGCCATTTATTACTATCGGTCCCTCAGAGTTGAACACCCCCCCTTCCCCCCATTTCCCAATTAACGATCGCAAATAACTCCGAATTATAAAGACGGACGTTGACACATGTTAAGCAACGCTCGCTCCTTAATCAGGAGCTGGTATAACCGTATCAGTGGACGCTCATCGATTACAGTTACACTTATTACTGAGGCCATTAGGTGGCATAAAGTTGATAAGACGTTCACTTTTAAGGCAAGAGATACTTTTCGCATTTTCTCTATGACTTCTTGCATGTCTTTGATGGTACAATTCGTTAGTTTTAAAATAAAAGAAAACAGTTATATAAATAATAATAAATAAATAATTTCCCTGCCGTGAGGTACTGGCAGAGTAGAATAGTACCTCTTACTGTATGAAGTGTCATAAGAAGCGACTAGGGTACCAAAACCGACCGATGGTGGTATAACCATCCGAAATAGTGCAGTTCATATTAAAAGGGCGGGAATGGATAGCAACAATTATGGACACAGCGCGTCAATTATGGGCAAAATTCCCTCTTATCTGGAAATGCCTTTGTCCAGCAGTGGGCATTCTGCAGTTGCTATGATGATGATGATGATAATGATAAAAAAATATGACTTTATATTAGTCAAAATAATCCACGATATTCTAACGTCGACCGAATTCACGGCTCATTAGCGATGTTGCAGCGGATGGAGGAAACCGGACTATTTTAATTGTTCCTGCAAGGACCATTACCCATCGGACATTCTGCGGAATGGCCGGTGGTCTTTTAGATCGGTGTTTAATAGAGCGGACGAATCGGCGAGTTATGGTTAGAAGATTATAAATATCTAGAATTATTGTTCTTATATATTTAACGGGCCTGTTGGCGCAGGTGGTAGAGATTCTGTCTTGCACGCCAGGGGTCATGGGTTCGATCCCCAGGTAAATTATTGATGTGATAATTATTTACACAAGTGATTTAAACGGTTAATGTTCTTAACAGGTCAATGTATGAGATTTTCAGTGAACTTATTATTATGTTTTTTTATCTGATACGTGCCTTATTACTCTTCAGTGCTTATATTCCTTAGTGAGATATAGATTTAACTAGAAATATTCCTAATATCATAATATAGCAGTACTGGGAAAATATAATAAATAATAAATTTACTTATCTCTTACAAACTAAAGATAATTTGCGTAAAGCGATTGTGTTTCGAATACCAGACACAAAATCACAAGTAAAATACTTATGTAAATAACATCTAGACTCAGTACAAACACTAATTTTAACATTTCTCACAAAAACATTTGTCTCGGTTTGGGATCAACCCACGTCACTTGGCGATTAAGATAGGAACTCTACCATCTATGCCATCTAGTCAGTCGAACATCAAATCAAATATATAGCCTTCCAAAGAATTTTGAAAATCGAATAGTTTCAGAATGATCAATAAACCTTTCAGTCTGTAATATAAGTATAATAATAAATTCCCACAACATCTCACACATTGACCTGACTCCGTGGTAAGTCGCTTAAAGCACTTGTGTTACAGACGCCAGACAACAGAGGAATCACAAATATACTACTTAAAGACATATATTTAACACCCAGACACAGAACAAACACAAATATCACCATATAAATATTTGCTCTGGGTGGGAATCGAACCCACGACCTTTGGCGCACAAGATAGGATCTCTACAATCTGAGCTATCAGGCCTGTCAATGTAAAGTATAGATAATATATATGATTGAGTCAAAGATATCATCATCATACCAGCCATTGCAAGTCCACTGCTGGACATAGAACTTTTTTGGCAATCGCGCAGCGCAGCTTTTGCGACGGGGATGCTGCAGCCCATCCCCTCCCTGTGCATTCCAGCTTCACAGTTTTGGATGGATATACAGCCATTAGTCGGTTCTGGTACCTCAGTCGCCTCTTACGACACCTGGTGTAGGTGGAGGTGCTGTTCTGCTCTGTGAGTACCTCATGGCAATGCCAATCAAGGATCTATATAATACTAGCTGTGCCTGCGACTTCGTCCGCGTGGAATAGTTTTTATGGTACCATACTTCTGTTCCGTAACTTATATAAAAACTCTGAAAGTCATATTTATTTATATCGAATCAATAGCCTGACAAATAAGTTTTAAGTTCTTAAGCTCTTAAATATACCGATACTCCCATAAAACTTTTCATCCCTCTTTTCGACCCCTTACAACCCTTATTTCGAATAAAAAATAGCCTATTTTCTTTCTCAGGGTCAAATGATAGTTTGTGTCGGATTTCATCAAAATCAGTTGAGAGGATTAAGCGGGAAAGCGGGAAAGCGTAACAGACAGACAGACAGAGTTACTATCGTATTTATTATATTAAGTAGGATAAAATACTCCGTATTCAATATAATTACAATGAAAATATCATAACACACATTGTTCGAATCGTAATCAAGCGAGCATTAATATTAGCTTCACATACCAGCTGACACGTGTCGACGTCAACACCGATCCAGCTAATTTACAACCTGACCACTGACTTAGATATTGAATATATAGAGATAGAGTTTGATACATTAATCAATATTATACTAGTCATTGAAAGTCCACCGCTGGACATAAGTCTACCCAATAAAGGGGGAATTTTGCCCACAATTGCCGCGCCGGGCAAGCGTGTTGGCAACCGCAGAGCGCAGCTTTCGCGATGGGGATGCTGCTGCACATCCCCGCCCTGTGCATTTGAGCTGCATTATTTTGGATGGCTATGCTGTGCAGTGGACTTCCAATGGTCGATATAATAAATATTTTTATCTGATTAACGAAGCGTCTCGACTCTACATTTTTAAATAAAATACATTTTATCAACATATCAACCATAAACAATCCAGTACTTACAACAGCCCTTATTAAAAATGGGAGACAATTGTCAATAACTGCCGCGATGGGAATGCTGCTGCCCATCCCCCTGTTTCGCGTTTTGATATTACCTTCATTTACCAGGTAATCTACTTACCTGGTAAATGAAGGTAATATTATCCACAGCTTGTAAATAATGAAGCTCAATGAAATCCTCCATGGTCTGTTTTTATCATTCCAATATCTGAAACTCCTATTTTTATTGAAACTAAACTGAAAAATCTCTATATCAATCAATCCAATGAAAAAGTCACCAGCCAACATGGTGTCACGCTGTCATTGTTAACCATAAATTAATATCACACGTCATGCCTCATGTCACACGCCAACAGTGCATTGTATACCGACCCGAGGGTAATTGGTCCTGGATCAATCCGCAAGTTACCCCCCACAAATGGGGAATCGCAATGACAAGGATGTCTGTGTGATATAGACGCGAATTTGTGATTGATTGGATTTCCAATGAGTTTCGAATCGAGCTGACGCGCGTGCAGTGAACACTGTTTCTGATTGTTTTTCATGCGTCTACATCAAATGATAAATCAAGCAGGTAATTAATATAAATTTTGACGTAAATACATTTGAATACATAATGATTATATGTAATAAAATGTTGCTTAACTAATTTTTATTAAAAAAGTCGATAGGTGTCGCGTCAAGGAATTTGTATGGGATGTTGTGTGAATATATATATTTTTTTAAAAGAACATTAAATGTTGTGATGTTATATTTTCCGGTAAGATCAAAATGTAATATTTCTACCGAGAAAAACATTATTCGCATTGTTGTGTTTCAGTTTGGAGGGTGAGAGAGATAGTAAAATTACTGGGTAAATGTACATTATATCTTCAAGTTACAAAGTATACATACACGCTAATATTATCCTCAGCCAGGAGGTACCGGTAGGAGTAGAATAGTACTCCCCTGCACCCTGTACCAAATGCCATAAGAGCCCACTAATATACCGGAACCGACAGATGGTGGTGTATCTATCTGAAACAGTGTAGCTCAAATGTTCAAGGTGAGGATGGGTAGCAGCATGCCAGTCGCGACAGCTGCAACCCAGCGCGGCAATTATGGGCAAAATAAATAATTTTCTTGGGGAGGCCTAAGTCTAGCAGTCGACTTCCAATGGCTTATATGATGAATACAAACGTCTTATAGACTGAGAAGGCGGTTTCTATCACGGGGAATGTTTGCTTATTTGTCCAATTAGAATAATAAATTAATTATATAGTTCTATCCTTAAGAAATTTATTTAAGATATAATAAAAGATTTTTTCTGCATTTATGCAATAAAAACAGTTTTAAAGATTATATAAATGCGACTGAGATGGCGGTATATCCGTTGGAAACAGAAATCTTCAAATGTAACATGGAAGGGAAGGGCAGCAATTCCGGCGTCACTTCGCCTGCCCAGAGCGGGAATTATGGGCATGAAATTCACTTTCTCGGTGAAGCCAATAGTCGGCAGTGGATTTTCTGCGGCATAAGTAAAAATACAACCTCAGTTTGTCCGCAGCAAGTTTGTACAATAAAATCTTGCTGTAAGGTTCACAAGTTTAACTATTTTTAGGACGCAATCATAGTAGATACCTACGTACTTACGCTTGTTGTAATTTATTTACTGGATGGCTTGTGAATGGATCTCATGCGGGACAAATCACACCGAGTCGTAACGTGAGTGGACGGCTTTATGTTCGACAAAATGGCGTCGCTAAAACCACGTGTTAGTGTGAAACAAATATTCAAGGCATTTACAAAGAAGTATTCATTCTAAGTCTAAGTTAAAAACGTCCTCTGTTGGGCAAAGGCCTTTCCAAAAAGAAAGAATTTTGCCCATTATTGCCGCAGGGGGCAAGTGGGTTGGCAATTGCAGAGCGTAGCTTCACGACGGGAATGCTGCTTCCCCACCTGTTTTATTTGAGCCACACTGGCATTTACGGTACCTCAGTCGACTGTTACGGCACCTGGTACAGAGGAAGAGGTACTATTTTCAAAACTTTTTGATCCGTGCGTACCAACTTATTTAAAGGACAGATTCCAGTTCCTATCTTCCTCTCACAAACGTAATCTCCGTTCTTCTAATTCTATCTCGCTCTTAACTCCTTCTCATTACTCTAGTTTCTTGACAAACTCTTTTACCGTGACAGCTATACGACTCTGGAATGAGCTTCCGTTAAATTTTAAGCAATCCCCAAATAAATTTATTCTTAAACGCTTTCTCCGTACTTTATTTATACTATACCCAATTTCTGATGTTCGTTATTTTTATTATCAATGCATATCTTGTAATTTTTTTTTATCATATGTATTTAATGCGTTTATTTATACAAATATGTATGTAACGTTTATGTGTTTTGAATATATTTTCTGCACCACTATTTTTTTCTGTTTCGTGTAATGGTTGACTGAGAGATGCAAATGGCGGACTTAATGCCAAACTGGCATTAAGTCCGCCATTTGTACATTTTGTAATATTTTGTGCAATAAAGTTCAATAAATTAATTCTACTTTGCCGGTACCTCGCGGCTAACACACGGTGTGACTGAGGAATATTTTATAACTGGTTTCTTTACCATTTCATTCATAATTTTGTTCTTGCGCTGCATACAACCTGTTTGGACTGGGCGCGGTCCAAGTACATTATTTTATCAGGATCATATTAAACATGTTTTTGCTTATCGTCTCTTGTATTCTTAAGAGACAACGTTTTGTTCGTATATTACCTTAAACTAGCGACGCCCTGCGGTTTCACCCGCATAGTTCCCATTCCCGTTCCCGTTGGAATAATCACTACATAGTAAAACCAAGTCACTTTTCGCTGTCTGTCTGTCCCTTAGATACTTATGTACTATGTTTAGATCTTTACAACTACGCCACGGATTTTGGTGCAGTGTTTTGTATTGATATAGTGATTCAAGACAAATGTTCATATGTATAAAAAATGCAAAGTTTTCTAATTAGTTGTCGTAAAACAAATTTTTCTGCTAGTTAAACCTGACGAGATAGATCCAAATAATGTACAATAGTGTCGGGGTAGGTATTTGTTTATCTCTTATAGCTAATCCACAATCACCATTTTTTAACCTTATTGCACCCGCGCGAAGCCAGGGCAAGTTGCTAATAAATAATAAATATAGCCTTAGTTCATGTAACATCAACAATCCGCTAGCTTAATGCCCGTTAAAATTGGTCCAGTCGTCTTGCAGTTTATCTCAAGCAGACAAAAAATAACAAAGCTTATTTTAGTACCATACCGCACATATTTGCACACTTTAAGAATCTTTTGTTTAGATATTACATAAAGTTACCTTAATTTTATTTATATGTATTGATAAGGTAACTAGCTTTTTCACTTTGGTGCCTGACTGCATCGCAAACACAACACGATGATATGCAAATTTGCAGTTGAAATTTGGCAGGCGTTTAGTGCGAAAACTACACTTATCGTTATTCTTTAGACAAAACTTTTAAAAATATAGCTTTCATGTTATGTAATCAATGAAATCTATGTAATTACAAAGTTTCATCAAAATACATTTTTTCGTCCGATATTTTTAATTGGAGGTCTGCTCTTATTAGGCGTAACGTGATGTTATAAAGCTTACGCTACTTTTTATTATATCAGTTATCTGCGAAACAGTCCCATCAAAATTGGCTTAGCGGTTTTAGAGATTAGCTCAAATATTTGCTTATTCAAGCAGTTTGATAAAAATTAAGAAAAAAAAAATATTTTTTAAGTTGTTTATATATTTATTACAGGTAATAGTTTTAAAACCAAACGCTAACAATTTTAATACTCATTTTAGATAAACTATTTCCAAAGACTTTTTTATATATACTGTGTATACCAATCAATAGGCATTTAGCAAAGAGTATTAATGGTACAAACACTCCATTTTTTTATATGACGATTTGAAGTAGTGAGATTCTGCAGTATCCTCTCAGATCTCCCAACTCGTACCACGCTCTCGTCACGACCTGTTACATGGCAACCGATAATAAAACTAAAACTGCTTCCTGTGCTCTGTGTGAACTGATACGTCGACTCACTATCATTAAATTTCATTCAATGTATACGTATCCCACTTTTACTTTCCGTTTTTTTTTACTATAAACTCTGTATACCATTACTCTGTGAATATAAACAATTAGCTTTCTACTTCTGAAAAAAATATGTTTCTATCTCATCATCATATCAGCCATTGGAAATCCACTGCTGGATATAAGCCTCCCCAAGAAAGGGGGGATTTTATCATGTGCATTTGAGATGCAATGTTCTAGATGGATATTCCGCCATCGATCGGTTCCGGCACTTTAGAGGTACTATTCTACTCTGCCGGTACTTCACGGCTGTCTAATAGCTGAAAATAAAATTCCAGATTTGTCCTACGAAAAAAGCTGGATTACATGAGGTAGACCACATACATTCGTCTGCATTGATACCTCACTTTCACCTATTTCTACCGCCACATAGCAGTGCTCGGATTACTGTGTACCAGTCTGAAGGAGGCAGGCAGTGAAATTACTGGGTAATGTGGCAAGACATCTTCAAGTCAAGGTTGGCAAGGCATCTGTGATGTCATTATGATATTACGAGTGTCTATAGGCTGCAGTGACGCTTGCTATCACGCGGTCTATATGCTTGTTTGTGGACCTGGTCAAAAAAAGAGTAGCTTACGTATTACGTCAGACTATCAGTAATCCCAAATTTTACACAGATCTGTTCAGAGGTACCGGCGTGAAACAGTAACATGCACCTATACATACACACACCCACACATCCACATCTCCACACATTCGTAAATCCATACTCAAAAGTTTCGCATTTATAATTTTACAAAGGATACCTAATACTTACCGACCCATACAGCTGACCGAATAAATCAGGAGGCTGAATATTATTTGTCTGGAGTCTTGGTGTTAGTGTCTTGTTACATCAAGTAAGGTGCATAAGCATATCATTATATTTTGCGGGTCCTCATATCAGCAATAGATAGTCCACTGTTGGACACAGACTTCCCCAAGATAGTGGATTTTAACCATAATTTTCTTGCTGGGCAGGTACGATGGCAATCGCTGAGCGCAACTTCGCGACGAGGATGCTGCTGCTCATCCCCACCTTGTAGTATTCAAGCTGCGCTGAAATTTATTAGAAAGAAATCAACTTCGACAGGTATCAGGCGAGACTGCACCTGACTACCTTCGTGCTATCAAAACCTTAGCAGGCATGTCGAAGTTTTCCTATTGTTCTCTCTATTGCTTAATTGACACCTGAGAAAAATTGGGTTCTTTTTCTATTTTATGTTATCTTAAATAAACGTTTAAAAAAGATTTTATCTTTGCGCGTTTGGTTTGTCAACATTTTACAAGTACGCTAGCGCCATCTATTCAAGAGATCAGAACTAAATATTCAAGTTATCGAGATCTAAGGTCGGTTCAATGGCAGCGCTATAGTTTGTGCTAATGTTGGACTTCGACAAGAGATGTCGCTAGTAGTGTCATAAAGTATATTTTTAAAACAAATTACCAAATATTTGGTAGTACCACTTGGATTTCCAAATGTAAGTACTTATACAGTAGGTACAATATACGATAAAATTATATATGAACAAATTTAATCTACAAATAGGTATTTTGAACAATTTATGGTGTAACAACTTATTTCGTATAAAAAAAATAGTATGAGCATATGAGGGTAAAGTATTTTAAATATCACCACTATAATATCACCACCAAGATCTGAGTTTTGGTAATTTCCTTAAGTCCCTACCCATGTGCATTTGAGCTGCATTGTTTCGGATTGATATACCGCCATCTGTCGGTTCTGGTACCTTAGTCGCCTATTACGACACCTGGTACAGGGGTAGGTACAATTCTACACGGCACCGATTTCGATTTAATTTGCCAATTAATTTTTAAATAAAGTCTATTAATTCGTTTAGCAGTGAAAGAGTTACAAACAGAAAGATTTACACACATTCGTATTTTAAAAGAAAATTATAAATCTTGATTTCTTTTTTTGTTTTATTGTTATCTTTAACAATATTAAAAAGAGGAAAGATATGATCTATTGTTTGATTTGAAAAATTATTTCTCTGTTAGGAATCTACACTATATCCGGTAAACATGGCTATACAATTTTTTTTAAAGTTAGAGATACGTACTTAAACTCTTATAACGTACAACAAGATGTGAATAAATTCCCAAAAAAAAAATCTTACTTTACGTACGCTGGAAAAATTTTTGATTTATAGAACAAAATAATGTACTACAACTTTGCAGTGTATATAATTATCTACAAAAAATCATATGTGTAACTTTTATAATTATGTCACAATAACTGTTTTTCATTTTGAAATATATATATATATATATATTTAATTGACACCGCCACAAAAGCATTTTTATGTATACTTTGTAATTGACTATTATCAAAATATATACTTTCACAATTAAGTCTACTTCAATTCCATTGAATATTTTTTGTTTGATTAAATTTGGACATTCCATTCGAAGGATATCACAAATTAAAAAATGTAAGTTATTTGAAAAATGTCGCAATTTCGCAAAAACGTACATAAAAATAATTCCATGTTAGAATTTTTTTCATTGTACTCTTTATTAATAACTCCGCGCCAAAACGATTAAGTATGTATTGGAAAGTAGTGTGTGTGTGTGTACA
Source organism: Heortia vitessoides (assembly GCA_020976665.1). Lineage (NCBI taxonomy): Eukaryota > Metazoa > Arthropoda > Insecta > Lepidoptera > Crambidae > Heortia > Heortia vitessoides. The sequence goes on along the minus strand of JACJUM010002842.1, from coordinate 1,314,863 downwards.
AAATTATAACTTTTGAATGTCTATCCGTTTTTTAGTAGGTCTTTCACGAGGAATTTTAACGAATTGACGTGATTTTTTAAATGGAGATAGTTGAGGGGATAGCGAGTGACACAGACTAATATCTTTCTAACCCCCTACTTCCCTAAAATAAGCGATGGAATTTGCCCTGAATTTGATGCGAGCGAAGCCGCGGGCGGGCTGCTAGTTTGTAAATAAAAGATTATCGGAAAAAATGTGACTTGTTTTGCTATACATTTTGATAGATATTGACTTCGATTTTTTTAAATACGTTTTTATTAGGTCATCTAGCCGAAACAAATGCAGGTTAAATTCGCTAAGCGGGAACAGGCAGCAGCATCCCCGTTCCGAAGCTACGCTTTGCAATTGCCACCACGCTTGCTTTACGCTGCAATTATGGGCAGCATTTTGTCTTTCTTGAAAAGATATATGTCCAGCAGTGGACGTCCAACAGCACATATAATGACATCACTATCACTAGGAATATATCGAAGCATCTGTTTCCACAGTAAGTTTCCACAAAAACACGGTTCCTCGAGACCCGACTGAAATTTGAGATAAGTTGAAATTTATTCAAGAGCAAACTTGTAATTTTCCTTAGGGTACCGGCAAAATAAATTAGTATTTTAACTATACAAGCAGTCGAAAAAGGCGACTGTGATACCAGAACCGACAGATGGCGGCATATCTACCAGACACAATAAAGCAAAAGTGTGGTGATGGGCAGTAGCATTTTTGTCACGTACACTTCGCTCAAAATTTAGGCAATACCTAATCATTTTCTTGGGACATCTATGTCCAGCAGTGGGCGGTGGGCATAGACGTGGTAGGGTTACAATAATAATGATGATTAAAATTACTTTTGAGGTTAAATGGACAGAAGAAAGACATAAAAGACATAGGTTCTCTAAGAAAGGGGGAATTTTGCTCATAATTCCCGCGCTGGACAAATGTGTTGGCAATCGCACAGCGCAGCTTTCGCGACGGTGATGCTGCTACCCATTCCTACCCTATACATTTGAGCTACACTGTCTCCGATAAATATACCGCCATCTATCGGTTCTGATACCTTACCTAGTACAGAGGTAGGTACTATTCTACTATGCCGATACCCCAAATACCGTTCTGAATACTCAGATTTTTCTCCCAGGATCTAAAAATAGTGCAGCTCAAGGTTTAAAGCTGGAATATTAAAAACAATTTTTTTTTTCAACTTCGCAGCGAAGCGGGAAGTTATTGCGCGAGAACTGACAAATTCGGCCAAAAGTAAATGCTGGATCCGTGTAAACACTTCTCCGGCTCCAGTCAAAAATGCATTATTCTTCCCTGAATAATGTTTTAATAATGCCTTCTTGCGGTCATGAAAATTTCGGGATAACGCCGAGTGGAAGGGGACTACGTTGGAAATGACTGATAGGCTTACCATAACTCGAAACCGTTCAAAATGGCTTCAGGGCGCAGATAGTAGTGATCCTATCTTGTGCATCAAGGGTCAATGGTCGATGGTCGTGGCTTCGATTCTCACCCTTATTTATATGATGATACCTGTATAGTATTTTATTTGCAATTCTTCTACGCCTAATACTTCGACTTACACGGAGTCAGGTCAATGTCATATACATGCTATGTGAATATATTCCATTTACTTTCGCTCTATATATTTGTGCATTCTACTTTCATCCAACCTTTCTACGCGTCCAAGTCATTTTAAATTTAGAGTTGGTATAGGATGATCCGAAACCGACAAATGGCGGTATATCTATCCGATACAGTGTAGCTCAACAGGGCGAGGATGGATAGCAGCAACCCTTTGGCATCATCATCACCATCAGGCGTGATGGGAATCGCAGAGTGTAGCTTCACGATGGGGATGGTGCTGCTCAACCTCGTCATGTTACATTTGTGCTACGCTGTTTCATCATTCAATCGGTTCTGATAGAGATACCTAAAAGATATAACTATCATGTGGTACCGGCAGCGTAGACCCGGTGTCTTAAGAGACGATTAAGAATATTTATATATGTATATATATATAAGACAATTCGACCGCAAAATTAGGAATCTACGGAATAATAAAAGTATTGTGTTGCACTAAAAAATCAAAGATTTTATTTAACACAAATTTACATTACAACTACAATAACATTACTATCCAGGTACACAAACCTACCTGAAAAATCAAAGAAACGACATTTAAAGTTTATTATTGTCGACTCCACTTTCAATTAATTATACTGCTCTCCCCACATACCGTCATGTATAACACTTGTCATAGAGAATATAGAGGTAGATTAAACCTGAACTGTTTTATCCGTACACACAGCATAAAGAATTCTAATTCTTTACATATATATATATATAAAAGTCTTCTCCACACTTGTCGGACTCAAGTCCGTGGACATGTCATGAAACTCTCATTTGGTCCATTCCCCTTCTTCGCTCTTTGTTGAGGACTGGAATAGCAACTATTTATTTGGGACCTGCGAGTTTTGGGAGCAATGACCCTATTGTTTTTTTCAGACATAAAAACCATGACGTGGTTGAAAGTCTTACTTGGCATATTATCTATAATTTTGTGAATTAACTATAAAAATCCGCTTTTATAATTTTATATATAAATAAATAAGTAATAATAATAGTTTAACTATATCTCATACATTGACCTGATACTACGAGATAAATCGTTTAAAGCACTCATGTTACAATCAAAATATGAATTACAAATATAATACATAAATACCCAGCCACAGAACAAACAAATTTTATCATCATATAAATACTTGTCCTGGGTGGGGATCGAATTCACGACTTTTGCAAACAAGATAGGGTAACACTATCGTATTCGCCATCGGACCCGTCATAATTAAAAGTAAGTGAGTAAATTAAATGCTTTGGAGTACCGGCAAAGTTGAATAGTACCTCGTTCTGTACAAGGTGTCGTAAGAGGCCTTTAATTGAAATAAATAAAACAATTGATGTGTTAAATGAATGGATCGATGCGCTCAATTTAAAAATTGATCATTATCATCATCATACCAGCCATTGAAAGTCCACTGATGGATAATAGGCCTCTCCAACAAAGGAGGCTTGGAGATTGCCCATAATTGCCGCGATGGGCAAGCGTGTTGGCAATCGCAGAGCGCAGCTTTCGCGCAATAAAAAGAGATTCGCAAAATAAAAAGAGATGCTGCTGCCCAAGCCCACCCTGTGCATTTAAGCTGCACCGTTTCTGTTGGATATCCCGCCATCTGTCGGTTCTGGTATCTTAGTCACCTCTTACGACACCTGGTGCAGTGGGAGGTACTATTCTATTTGGTATTTTTAAAAAATATATATAAATAAATCAATATATATCCAATTCTATCTATCAAAACTTTAAATTAAATATCACTAAGATCAATGGAGTTACAGACGTGGAATTTCTTGGAATAACAATATACTAATTCCTAGACTGGAAACATCAGATTGAAAACGTATGTAATAAAATAAATAAATTTGTGTATGCCTGTAAGTCAAGTCACAAAAGAAACTAATAAAAAAACTGTAATATGTATTATGATATCGCGCATATCATAGAATCTATTGAGTTTTTATTAAGTATATGGTTTGATGATATAGAGTGATAGAGCTTTTGTGGCACAAAAAAGCACATAAGAGCCGTTTCGCCTGAAAAATCTCGCAAACCTATATTTAAAACCTAAGTCTGCTGCCCCAGCAATCGCTTTACTTCTATGAGGTTTATCAGTTTGTCCATGCATAAATAGTTATTAGAAATCAATATAAACTGGTCTTAAAAAATGTTCCCAAAACATGTAAATATAATGTAAGTTGAAACGCACATTGCAACAGAGCGTAAGATTATATAATAAGATACCAAATAAATTGGAACTGCTTAATCATAACAGCCATTGGAAGTACAGTTTTTCACGTCATTGTCACAGTTTTAAACATGCGTAGGTTTTTATAGACATACATATTTTATATAAATAATGTCTGCGTGCAGTCATTTCTTAAAATTTTTCGTTCATTGACTCATATAGCCTCTTTTACAGAAGAAATATATAAATTGTTGTAATCTGTTAAATATGTATCTTTCTATAAGTGAAAAAGATTTTGAAATCGCTCCAGTATTTTTGACTTTGTGTGATACAAACGTAGAATAATACAAATCTTGCATATTTATTTTGAAATCGTTTAGTTGTTTTGGAGTTACTTAGTTAGATACAAACATACAACTCATTCTTTTGTATAAAGTAGTATAATAATAATAATGAACTCTTTATTTTAAACCAAGAAAAACAACACAAGAACATCACAAAGCATGGAATAGTAGGAACAAGAGGCGGCCTTATCGCTCAATGCAATTTCTTACAGGCAACCTTCGGATAGAAATAATGTTAAAGCTGGTGGAAGTTAGAGGTGGATTTAGTATAACAAACAAAAATACATACAAACAAAATATACATAAACATACACATACATTCAAATACATATAAAAGATAAAGCTACAGAACAAGGAAAGTGACGGAATCAAAAAGAAAAATCAAAGTGACAGTCTTTTACCATTCTCTTAAAAATAAAAAGAGAACGAGCAGATCTTACTTAAAGGTGGAGTTCATTCCACAAACGAACAGCTTGGACTGTAAAGGATTTGCTATAGAAGCTTGTACAGATAAAGACTATATAAAAAAGCGAGCGAAGTCATGAGCAAACACTGGTATCGCCATATATAAACTTACTGGCTTTCGACCTTACCCGCTACCTCTAGTTTTCACCTGTCTACCCTCAATCATCCCTCTAACGAGGGTGAACAGGAAGCGACGTCACAACCGCTGATTGAACTTCCGCCGGATATCGGCTGACAGAGCGGCGGAAGCGGAACTTTGCTTTCAGGACTTCACTTGTTTATATGAAGTGTAATTGGTTTATTATAGTTAAAGATATCAACTTGTGGTATGTCTTAATGCACTTGGATTTTCTATCTATTATTATATTATAACTGTGTTAAAACAAAATGGCAGTATATCGATCCGAAAGAGTGTAGCTCAAATGTACTGGGTGAAAAGTGGTGAAAGCTGCTCTCTGCGATAGTCAACGCACTTGCCCAGCGCGACAATTATAGGCAAAAATACCTCTTTCTTGGTGAGGCTTATGTCCAGCAGTGGACTTTTTCAATGGCTGTAATGATGATGATGGTCTGTATGTCTGTAATGTCTTTTTTGTCTCAGTCGGGGAACCTTTGTAAAATTTTTAGCTGCCCTGAGCTCTAAGGAAGGACTTAGTTTGTAAAACAAGACTCTTGACGAATTAATACATATATATTTATAAGACAATTTTATAGTGATTTAGGAATTTTGCAATAATAAACGTGTTGCTCTGAAAATACAAAGATTTATTTAGCACAAATATCTTTTTAACAACAAGAACAATACAATCCAGATACACAACATACCTGAAAATACAAAGAAACGACATTTAAAGTTTATTAATTTTAGCCACTATTTAAAAATTAGCTAGTCGATTCCTTTATCACAATTAGTAAACTTTTTATTAATCTACCCTATCGCCATATTTTAAAAACGTCATTAAGTTGGCACTGTCAGTCGCGCCCTCTATTCATAGATAGGCCCATAGATAATAATTAAAGAACTAATTTCTTTACATAT
>JACJUM010002842.1:1289808-1304179 GCA_020976665.1 Heortia vitessoides | reverse complement strand
TAGATAGGCCCATAGATAATAATTAAAGAACTAATTTCTTTACATATTTATTAATGGATATAAAAACACATAATTACAGGAACCAAAATACAATAACAATAATACGAATGTCTGACAGGCCCTTTGGCGCAAGTGATGGTAATCCTGTCTTATACGTCAGGAGACGTGGGTTCCAATCCCACCCAGAACATACATTTACTTTATAATATTTGTGTTGTTTCTGTAGCTAGGTTTTATATATATATATATATATATATATGTATGTGCCATGCCGTGAGGTACCGGCAGAGTAGATAGAATAATACCTCCCACTGTATCAGGTGTCGTTAGATTTGACTGATGATTGATTTGCCTTTGTCTTTACGAGAAAAATAGATTAGTTTTTGATGTACATTATTCTATATATATTTTTTATATAATATGTTTTTATTGCGTTTATTTATACAAATAGGTATGTAACGTTTATATATTTTGTATATAGGTATGTAAAGAAATATATTTCTTTAAACTGTATATGTGCGCGCACCGGTAGCGTGTCGCGTCAGTCGAGCTGTCATTGTCGAAGACAAAAAATTTTTCTGTTTATTAAATTTTATCATAATTTTCTTATAGTTTAATTAATTAATATTAAGTTGTATAAATCTAGAGGCGATAATTATAAACTTTAATTGTCGTTTCTTTATTTACAGGTAAGATTTTTGGTTAGTTGCATAAATATTATATCTACTCGATATACTCAAATAAAATTGCTATTTTTATTTACAGAGAAACAAATTGGAGTTCTATTTCACTTCTGAGATTAAATTACAATTAATTGTCTTATATATATATATTTTGTCTGCACCACTATATAAATTTTATTTCCTGTTTCGTGTAATGGTTGACTGGGAGATAAATCCATTGGAATGAAGTCCGCCATTTGTACATTTTGTAATATTTTGTGCAATAAAGTTCAATAAATAAATAAATTATTATGAATAATTGACTGTTTCCTCCCAAATATGAGATGTCGATCCATGAGCACGCCGTTAGTCCTGGATTAAACGACACATTTAGTTAAAACCTCAAAGCGACCAATTAAAAATAAATTACCGCACAGTCGACTCCACTCCACTCGTGAATTACGTCGCGTTGAAATTCGCACGTCCTAATTTCAAAAGATCCAACGTCGCTTAGGTTAAGGGATTGCGAACAAATCTGTAAGCAATATATACATGTGGTAGACCTCATACAAAAAATTGTCAAGCGCCCGAGGGCGCCTCTAGAGGCTCGAGCTATGCTCGGGCCCGAGTTGGGGGGGAATTGGATTATGAAATTCAGAGGACGGACGGAGTGAGCCCGGCCGCTCTAGGGCTGCCGGTTTTCGCTCGTTGGGGCAAGGACTGCACGCGTTCGCCGGTGATGGTGTACTGCTCCATTATAAGAATGCATTTGCAGTGTTAGTGATGGTGGTGTGCCTGTGAGAGGGCGGGGCAGAGCTGCGATTTTCGCAGTAATTTTGTCGTCTAAGCGTGACGTGGTCTACGATGCCGGTCGTGATCATATAAATGTGTGTCCTCGTATAAATGGTTGGCAACGCGCTAGTGATGCAACGAGTACCTATAGGTTTCGGTAACGCTAGCTATCACGTAAAATTAGTATATGGTATAATAATAAATTCCCACCACATCTCATACATTGACCTGACTCCGTGATAAGTCGCTTCATGCACTTGTGTTACGGACGCCAGGCAACAGAGGAATCATAAATATCCTGCTTAAATACATATATTTAACACCCAGACTCAGAACAGACACAAATATCGTCATATAAATATTTGCTCTAGGTGGGCTTCGTGCCCACTACCCTTGGTGCACAAAGTAGGATCTCAGTCGGTAAGTTTCTTTCAGTGACAGCCTTCTGGTGAAAATTGGCTCTTTGACATGGTCAAACACTGGACGTAAAAAGGATGCATCATATCCCCTAGACTCCAACGTTACCTCTGTTCATGAATTTCAAATCGGTTATTCGTGTCCTCTCTAAGCCCAGATTACAAGCTGCAGTTACGAGTCAAAATTAAGCCGCCATTTTTATTCCTTGCCTTCTTTCCGAACAGGATTTGGATAATTTTACGAGGTTATGGGAAAATATAATACTATTTTGAACCACGCGGTACTAATGGTGTGGAATAGTACCTGCCTCTAGTACCTACCAGGTATGTTAGAAGGCGACTGGCGTACTCGGACCGATAGATGGCGGTATATCCACCCTGAAGAGAGTAGCTGGATGAAACAGGACGGGGATGGGCAGCAGCATGATGACCTTTTTGAACACGATTTTGGACATTTCGATTCTCATTATGTCAGGGTTGGTAGCTCTGGGTCCTTGAAGAACCCTAATATCGAAAGACACATACAAACTGGGTTTTATTTCATAAACAAATATTCTCTGCCCGGAATTTTATTTCAGATCAAATGGTAAGAAATAAATGGGAACCGTTTGTTTTTTTTATTAGATCCTTTTATATGTCATCTCTTTTAAGGCCCTCGCAGATGTGTGTTACAGATAGGCAATAAGTTTTATTAGTAGAGAATATACGAAAATTTTTTTATTACTAACACAATAAATTTTTTATGATAAATTCAGATAAAAAAAAATATGCGAAAAAGGAGAAATGCATATTAAGGTTGTTTAAATGTATATAACAATATTGAAAGGTATTTCGTGCTCGGAATAATCTAAAGAAAAATTTAATAAAGAAGTCAAGTCGATTAATGTTTGAACGCTGTTGAAAGCTCACAAACTAATATAAATATAAATGAATAATATGAACGTACATATGTAAAGGGAAATTTATTTAATTAGATTAAAGAAGAATTACAATTTTTTTATATATACTATTGTATTTTCTCTTGTAATTTTTCTTTTACAACAGTCAATTGACAACATTATATTTATATTTGTGAAAACCTGTAATTGGCCTTAGTATTAATAATTTACAAGTATTTAATTCAATATGAGTGACTTTATTGGTTTTCTGCGGAAATAAATAATAACAATTAATTCCCACAATACCGGAAGCTTGTGACCAATAATGGAATTCCAATATCTGATATGATTATGATGATGAAGTACAAAAAAAAGTCTTTGTGGAACCGCTAAAAATATATATTTTTACTAACAGTGAATACGTATAAAATCATACTGAAAACAAACATAAATTTAGTGAAATAATTAAAAATATATATGTATAAAATAAACAGTCCACTCGCTAACCTTGGTAAGCTATGTTAATTTTCAAATTTAAAGCGTATAACGGATAATTACCCATTCGTCTACAAGGGCTGTTTTGCGTTAATTGCTAAAGCTTTACTAATTAGGGACCCTTGTCACGAACTCGTCCATAAAAATGCAATGTTATAATAGCCCTGGTTAGGCTCGCTGTCCATTTGGTAAGCATCAGTTCGTGGTACAACCATCATTCATTTCATTGAAGCAACGAGAAAGATGGAAATTGCCCATAATTGCCGCGCTAGATAAGCGTGGTGGCAAACGCAAAGCGTGAATACGCGACGGAAATGCTGCTGCCCATCCTCGCCCTGTTGTCCGTGGGGAATAGTACCTCCCTCTGTACCAGGTGTCGTAAGAGGTGACTGAGGTAACGGAACCGACAGATAGCGGTATATCCACCCAAAATAGCGTAGCTCAAATGCTACAAGGCGCGGATGGGCAGCAGCATCCTCGTCGCAAAGTTACGCTTTGCGATTGCCACCACGCCTGCCCAGCGCGGCAATTATGGGCAACACATGGGGAGGCGTATGTCCAACAGTGGACTTCTTATGGCTGATTGATATATACATTAAATAATGTTGGTAGATGCATTGTTTGATATCTTTATCTTTAAAAAAGTCATCTCGTTGTCGGTCTTTTTAACTTATAAGCCGATTTTAATATATATATGTTTTTATGTTTCTGTGTAGTTTGATCTAACTTGAGGATAATTGATATCTCTTGTCGCACAATATTTTTTTCATGATAAATATATAATATATAAGTATGGAGACAGAACAACGTCTGTCGAGTTTGCGAGTAGAACATAAAAGCAAGTTTATAAAAATAAGGTTCTTAATGATCGACTTTGTAACAAAGAGTAGATGGTATCAGTTTTCTTTGAGCTGTCTTGAGAAACTACAGGCATTATTTTAGCAAACGAGCGTTAATCATAAACTTAGCAACATTTCTAGAGGTGAAAATGGTGGGTAATTATACTAATAAATAGTCAAATTTACTCGACATCCCCCCTCCTCCATGATCTGACTCCTAAAGAAGTAGCTTAAAGAACTACGACAGAAGAATTACAAATATAATCATTTCACCTAAGTCTGGACAAAAGCCTCCCCAAGGGAAATTTGGTCGTATATTTTTGGCCATGCTGGGTAGGCCTGGTGGAAATCGCAGAGCGCAATTTCACAAAAAAGATGCTGCTGCCCATCCTAATCCTGTAGTTTTTAAGCTGCGCTGTTTCGGATGATATGCCGCTATCTGTCGCTTCCGGTATCTTAGTTGTCTGACCTGGTACAGGGGAGGTACTACTCCGCCGTCGCCCTACGGCTGAATGATAACAATGCATACTAAAGGCAAATATAATACTTAAATACATACAAATAATACCCAGATATAGAACAAATAAAAATATTTATAATTTAAATTTTTACTCTGGGTGTGGATAACCCACGAACTTTGGTGCACGATTTTGGGTACCATCTACGCCATCGGACCCGTCAGATAGAGAAGCATATTTTTCAGTTTAAAATACAGGTCCAATGCCACAAAATGTAGTGATCATAACCTGCACGCCAAACGTCGTAGGTACGGTCCCCAAGTCGGACTAACATTTTTATAATGAACATTTGTGTTTAAGTGTTAAATATATATTTAAAAGATAGGTCTCAGACAACAGAGGAATTCACAATTGTAGTGATTCCTCTGTAGTCTGAGGTCTGTGTTACAAGTGATTCAAGCGACATATCTCCGTGACAGGAATTTGTACAAATTGTAGAGTCTAGGAAACAGTTCGCTATTTCTATGTTTTTTCGGTTAAAATTAATGGTTACTGCATCGTCGGATGCGACAGATAGCTGTATATCCATCTGAAACGGCATATCCTTGTCGCGAAGCAGCAGCCTGTGATTATCACTGCCCTGTTTGGCGTGGCAATTATGGGCAAAAATCCCTTTACTCTTTTGGACGGTTATTTGCAGCAGATGACATAATTACTTTTTTCTTGTTTTATTCGTAAAGTTTTATGTGTACCGTCATCAATGTAGTATACGAGTATTTAGCACTTAAAAAAGGTTATTCATGAGAAACCGGTTGTTTATTGAGTAATCCGGCCCATCAGTGTGCTTTAATAACTATTTTTATTTTTTCTCCCTCTGTATCTTATATTTTAATTCTTCACACCAGCTGTGGAACGTTCACTCTCAGGCATAGGCTTCTATAAGCTATTGACATTGCTTATACTCGTATATAGAGTCGACTAAGGTACCGGTAGAGTAGTAAGCCGTAAGGTATCAGCAGAGCAGAATAGTACCTCCCTCTATACCAGGTGTCGTAAGAGGCGACTAAGATACCAAAACCGACAGATGACGGTATATCCATCCGCAACAGTGCAGCTCAAATGCTCAGCAGCAGATGGGCAGCATCGCTTGGCCTACGCCACAATTACGGGCAAAATTCTCCCTTTCTTAGGAAGGCCTATGTATAGTAGTGGACTTTTGATGGTTGATATAATGATGACGTGAAAATATATAAAGGTCAAATATCTCCCTTCGGCCTTTTTGTTTTTTGATTGTCGCGGCTATGTACAGAGCGCTACAGAGCTCATATCTGATAATCCCTACTAATGTTATGAATGCGAAAGTAACTCTGTCTGTCTGTTACGCTTTCCCGCTTATACCTCTTAATCGATTTTGATGAAATTTGGCGCAGAAAATTTTTAAACCCTGAGAAAGGACATAAGCTATTTTTTAATTCAAAAAAAAGGTTGTGTGGGGTCGAAGCGAGGGATGAAAAGTTGTATGGAAGTATCGTTATTTTTGGAGCTAGAAACTTGAAACTTATTTTTCAAGCCATTGATTCGATATAAATAAACATGACATTCAAAGTAAGTTAAGGTAAAGAGATATGGTACCCAATAAAAAAACTTTTCCACTAGTACTATATATAATTTGAAAAGCCAGACGCTTAATTTTACTATCTTCTGCAAACAACTGGACCGCTTGAGTATAAAGCAGTTATTTTAATATTACAAACAAAAACTCTAATTGTATTTATATGTATAGATACACGCATAATGTTGTAGAGAAACGGTGGCAATTTTAGGGTTTTCTAATGTGATGTCGTAAATAACATATTTCTTTTGGGATTACATTGCAAACGCTGGATAAACCTGATTAGATAGATCAAAATAATGTACTACAGTATTGTATACATTAAGAAGGTTTACAAAAAAGTTCAAGATGGTTTACGTCTCTCTTTTAGGAATAACCCACAATAAGTATTTTTTAAGCTTGCCACTGTAAGGTGCCGGCAGAGTAGAATAGTACCTCGCTAATGTTCCAGATATCTTTAAGTACCGTAACCAACAGTTGGCGGTATATACACCCAAAATAGCATGGCTCATGCAACAGGGCGAGGATGGGCAGCATACCCGGCGCTCGTCGTCGTCGAAGAAACGCTCAGTGATAAAACTATTTTTTTACATTTTTACTATGTTGTTTCGGTTACCTTGCACCTTTGTTTGCAGGCGGTCGTCCAGAATTAGCCAAGAGCGCTGGTGTTCCATCACGACAAGGCTAGACCACACTCTTTGTTGATGATTCCTCAGAAACTGAAGCAGCTCGGATGGGAGGTTCATCACATTCACCATATAATCCTGACATAGCGTGATACCACCTGTTCCTGTCCATGGCGAACGCCCTTGGTGATGTAAAGTTGAACTCAAAAGAGGCTTGTGAAAAGTGCCTGACCGAGTTTCGAGTTTAAAGAGGGGGGCTTCTACGGGGGTATTATGAAGTTGTCGTCTTACAATTAACAAACAAAACGGCACATATTTAAACTAAATCCGATCACTTTAACACTTTTAATAAAGCATTGAATAAAGGGAAAAAATGCGGAAGGGAGATATGTGACTACTTTCTGTTTCTGGCTCAAGCTATAAATAACTGGACATTGCGCCTAACTTTGGACACGAGTCTCCAAGGGCAGTGATGTTAATCGTCTAGAAAAGTAATGATATACTAATGCTTGTTACTGGCTTCGCCTGCCTTCAAAGTCGGGACGGTCTTTTAAGTAATTAGCAGTATGTTTAATAAAGTTGCCATGTAAATTACAGTAATTTTACATCAAGAATCAAGAGAAAAAATTCTAGAGAAAGATTGGTACTATTTATTCAAGGCAGATTAGACGGTGGCGTAGACCCAGGGCTCCAATTTGAGCCTTTGAAAAATTGAAAGTATTACGTTCAATCTGAAATGTTAGCTGGCTTGTAAATTTATTTTTGGAGTGAAACCATTTGAATTGTAATTCACTAGTAATCCGGCCCGGCTTTGCACGGGTTTAATGAAGATAAACATTATTATCATCCATCCATTAGCCATTGGAAGGCCACTGCTGGACATAGGCTTCCCTAAGAAAGAATGTTTGCCTATGATTGCCGCGTAAGGCAGGCGTGGTGACGATCACAGAGCGTTACTCAACGGTGAGAATGCTACTGCCTATCCTTGCTCTGTTGTATTTGAGCTTTGCTATTTTGGGTATACCGCTATTGGTCGGTTTCGGTACCTCGGTCGTCTCTTACGACACGTGGTACAGGTTCAAGGGGAGGTACTATTTAACTCTATCGGTTCCAGACGGTAATGAGACGATATACCATCGCGGATATTTTGTACACTTTTTTAAGGTAAACAATACATTATTTTGATCTATCTCATTGGATTCAGCCAACGTTTTGTGTATTCGAAAAAATGTATTTAAGAAGGGTCAGGTCAAACTACCAAGAATAAACGAGTGGATATGAAGGCCTAATGCGAGTAAGGGAAGCGAGAGAGGTATGCCAAAATCGTAGTAGGTGGAGATCTATAGTCTCTGTTTACCCCAATGGAACACAGGCGTGATGTACGTACAATTACTACGCAAGTTACACACAAAATGCCCCTACAGATTTACTTATTTACACATCATATAGAGTAAACTCAAACTGAAAATATATAGTGTCAAATTTCATTTTTCAGTTCCGAATCCTTGCTGTCGGTCGCGCGCGTCGTGCGCGGTAACAAGTCGCGATTTTGTTGAGCAGGATAGAGTTTAATTGGCGCGATCTGTCACGACGCGATCGCTGCGTTCAAATAAACCAGTTTGAGTACAAAATAGTACATCTCTACTTTATTACGTGGACTGTAACGGAAAAAATTTAGGTTACAATATTTAATAATAACAATAAATACTTTATTCTACACCAAACATAATAATATGTGAAAACAACAACAATTATAAAGTATAATGGGCGGCCTTATTGCAAATCGCTTCTTCGATGAAACAAAGAGGTGTAAATAAAATCGTTAGAAAAATATATGAAATATACATAATATAAATAGATTGTATTTGAGGAAACATTATTAGATGTAACTATAATAAAAGAAAGTCATCGTTCACCAACTGTATAAACACAGGCAGGGACTGTGTGGTAATAGTCCGATAGACAGCGATCCCCAACACGCACAATTTGCAAGCTATAATAGCTGAAATACTCAAAATACACCAAATTAAGAGTTGAAATAACTCGTATTCGGCGTGTTCAGAAATTTCCAATAGTCCATATAGTAGTGTCTACGACTGGCGAGATACCAAAGCAGTTACAAGAATCTACTAAAACTCTGAACCTAACATCCATCACTTTCAAACTACTACAAAAAACTGCAATACTGAACACGAGTGGGTTATTTAGGAAATTCTATCAGACAGAACTTGAAGGCCCTATATTAACCATAACACAATCCGCTACACAGTTCACATCACTTAACCTGTCAACCAACACAAACCTGATCTGTACTTGGCCTAGACCCGTGTAAATTAGAAAACCGGCAATGGCCGAGAAAATGTACAATGAAACGACTATTTTTCGTTCCAACCCGAGTGACAATGTAAACGAACCAACACCGGTGCCAACTAAGCAATCAAATTATATAAACACATAATGCAGGTGTATATACCAATGTATTATGCATATGATAATTACAACGATAACCTAGCCTGAATATCTAATTGGAGGCTGTTTACATTGATGTTTGCCGGCGCAGGATTTGGATAATTGCTTTCTTGGAAGTTAACTGGGATAACTGTGATAAGAATTTTTTGACGCGCTTCAATCATTTGTTCTCTGTAAGTGGCTGTGTGTGAAGTGAATTCGCTTACAAATAATAAAAAAAAAATAATAAAGAAAATACACAACAGATGATCCTGACATTCAATGAAGAACTTAAAGACTATTTTAACCTTGCACCCCTGTTTGACCCCTTTAGGGGGTGAACTTGCGGAAATCCTTCCTTAGTGCTCCCCTACGATATAAAAAGAACCCCTGAGCAAACTTTCAAGATCTCGCCCTTATAGTTCAGACCTTGCGTTGTCTCTTCATGTTGTATGTCGGGCAGTCAGTTTCTTCTATTATAAATATGTGAAGATGTGCTACATATCCTTAACATTCCCTCTTCATTCAGACTATCAAGTAAAACAGTATAATTATTAGGTTTTATTACCATCCGATAATGATCTCCTGACGACTCATTGCATTTGAGCTATGACAGTACGGATATACCGCCATCTGTCGGTTCCGGTACCTACATCATTATCATCATTACAGCTATTGGAAGTCCACTGCTGGACATAGTCCTTCCCAAGAAAGGTAGAATTTTGCCTATTATTGCCGCGCTGGACAAGCGTGTAGTGAAGCAAGTGAGAGCAGCTTCGCGACGGAAATGCTGCTGCCCATTCCCGCCATATGCATTAAGGCTACACTGTTTCGGATGAATAAATCGCCATCTGTCGGTTTTGGTACCTTAGTCGCCTCTTACGACACCTGGTATAGAGGGAGGTACTATTCTACTCTGCCGGTACCTCGCGGCTTACTACTCTCCGGTACCTTAGTCGACTCTATATATAAGCAATAGACCCTCAAAATGTCAACAGCTTATAACTTATAACACGGCTGGTGTGAAGAATTAAAATATATTTTTTTCACCTCTAAAGGGTTTTAAATAAGGTAGTTCTTAATGTAAGATATGTTTGGCACATAATTATTACTCCGCAAGCAATAAAATAGAAGGAGAGACCATGTATTAAGTAAATCTGATCAATGGAATATTTTCCAGTCGTCCTCCGGCCCGACCAGCCCAAGGCTACGACACCCAAGAACCTCTCGAGAGGAAACAAGACAAAGAGCTGAACGATGCATTCGCTCGACCACCAGACCCGACCACCAATGATAAACCAGGAATATCCCGGAAAAGAACAGCTCCGAACACCTGAAGAGTGAGAACGAGTCCTTCAAAATCAACGACAAAATAGTAGAAGGGAACCTGCTGGACTTCAAGTAGAACTTGACTGATAACGTGACCAGAAAGAAGTGGAATATCAGGATAATATGGCAGACCAATGAAACAATCGGTAGCTCCGAGGAGATGGACATCAGTGAACCGCCTAATGAGGTTCTTGCTAAAGGTATGTCTAACTTGGAATTCATTTGATCATTTATATAAAAGATAATTAATAAATACTAGAAAGAAATCAACTTGTCTTAGACTTTGAGCCTGCATCTTGTTGGGAGACTACCCCTATCCCTAGGTATCCCTATCCCTAGGGATCCCTAGGTGAATATTTGTATCTGTTCTGTGTGGGTTCATTGTCGAGTTGTCGATGCGCAGCCGCAGGCTGCGCGGAGGCAACTACGGCGCTTGGCGCCTTTTTCGCGGTTTTTATACGCCGCCAATAAATATCGGCGGGTCATCGGGTTGCGGGAGAAGAATTTATTTTTCTCTACCCACTTTTTTCCTTGTTTTTTTCTGCGGAGTTACCATGTTGATATGTTGAATTCAATACAAACTGTATTGTATCTAACAATACATTTTGTATTGTGTACATTTTTAGCGGCTTCTTTTGCGTTGCCTGAATGTAAGTTTCAGGGGCCCGCTTTAACGCGCTATACGGGCTCTTGGCGACGTGGTGGCAGGCTTGTTCATGTTGACCCACCGCTCTTGGCGAGGGTCATCCAGATCTTAGCAGGATTGTCCTTATCAGGGAATTGATGTTTTTCATCGATACCCTTCAGGGGGTTGCGGTCTGTGTCTAGGTGTTAAATGTGTATTTAAGTTATATATTTGTGACTAGCAGCCCGCCCTGACTTCGTCCAGGTATTAGTAAGTATTGCTGGTTTGGTTTTGATTTATGTTTACCATTAACATCAACTATTTGACATATAGAACTATAAAAAAAACAAAAAAGGTAGTTACGTAGTGTAAGTATGTAGTGTATTTATTATTAAAATTATATGTTTAATAAATGAAATCTAGTATGAGAGTAATATATACTATATAAAAATTATATAGGAAAAAGGGAATTTCAATAAAAAAGAATGTAAAAAAGTTATAAATTAAATTAAAAAAAATACATTTTCAGAATAGAATAAGTACCTCCCACTGCACCAGGTGCCATAAGAGGCGACTAAGGTACCAGATCCGACAGATGGCGCACTGATTACTGATATGATAGTGATCTGTCGGGGTCGATGACCTACGGTCGTATTTTTGTAGGATTTTGAGCAAAAAAAGAGATGTTTTGTTAACATTATTTAGTTTTTATTGCAAATTCACTATAGCACATGCAACTGTTTTGCACGATGGATGCAGAGAGAGAGGAACAACTAATAGAAACAGAGAGCAGGGTAGCTCACTAGCTCCACAAGACAGGTAGGTAATATTTATGCGAACTAATTATTAGGAGGATTCTCGGGTATATTGTTTTTATCTTGGATAAAAACTATATACCCGAGAATAAAAACAGTATAATACATGTACATGCAAATTCTTAATTTTATATCGCATACTTACATGTTGGTCGCATACTAACATGGATTCATTTCACAACTAACTTTCCGACCGCGACTTCATCCACGACATCTTTTCTCTATATCTCATACCTGAGGAACTTTTTATTTTCGGGACGAGTCTTAGTCGCTCTGTGACAGTTAAACGGGTCGCTCTCACTTTCAAGCAATGTTTTTAAAATTGAAAGTACACTTTGTGTAATTCTAGGCTATTAAATGTAAGTGAAATAGTAAGAAACATTCTTTATGGGTGTTTTTTTGTGTATTTAAATTTGTAGAAAAGACATCATTATAGTCGCTCAGCTTAAACAATGAGAGGCAGTGATACCACTGGGTAATGTGACAAAATATCATCAGTTCACAAGGTTTGTGACGCCCTTGTGATGAAACGAGCGTGTATATTTAGCGGTGACCATCAAGCGGATGGTTAGAAAAATAATTGGAAGAAAAATAATAATACCCAAAATAGCGTAGATCACATGTTTCAGGGCGGGGATGAGCAGTAGTATTCTTACCGTGCAGTTATTATTATGAATGGGAAAATTCCCCACTATAAAGTGAACGTATAACGGTTCCTATCCTGATGATAAAAAAATTAAGACATATCTACTCTACGGTCTTAAAATTGAATGTACAAGTTTATTATTCGAGCCACCAAAATGAAACTTAAAAAAAAGGCGGGTTAAAATTAAATTTATATTTTGAAATATTACATACATTGACTTTATTCCGTGTTTGTCACTTAAAGCACTTGTGTTACAGACATCAGACAACAGAAGAATCTCAAATATAATACTTAAATACATACAGCCAACACCCAGACACAGGACAAACACAAATATCATCATATAAATATATGTCCTGGATTGGGTTTAAATAGTTGGTGCGTACGGATTTTTTTTTTATTATTATTAATTTTAATAAGAAAATAATTTTATGCATATTTATATATATATATAGTCATCTAACATGTGGACGATTTCATTGGGCTAGTCTGCACCAGATGAGTCTTAAAACGGTGTATAATACTGTAAGAAAAACTAGTAGTAATAAAGGTCTAAGCAACACCACCTATGTATGACGTCAGCGCTACCAAACCATTGTCTTAAAGATAAAATTAGAATATGGTATCATGTTCATTTAAATTTCACAATTTGAGTAATTCGTTTTATCACCCCTATTTTTCAGTTAATTACTGGACCATTAATTTCATTAAAAGGCGTACCGACAAAAAAAGGCTTTTTATGACACATTTATCATTAATATGACATTAAAAAAAACCCACATACATTGCCTTACTCTGTCGTAAGTCGCTTAAAGCACATGTGTTAGGAACATCAGAACAACAGTGGAATCACAAATATAATACTTAAATACATACAGCCAACACCCAGACACAGGACAAACACAAATATCATCATATAAATTTATGTCCTGGATTGGGTTTAAATCCACGACATCTGCCGCATAAAATAGGGTCACTACCAAGTGATAATCAATACATCAGCATCATAGCTGCTGTAAAACTTCCAATGCTGGACACAGGTCTCCCCAAGAAAGGTGAAATTTGCCCATGATTGCCGCGTTGGGCAACCGTGGTAGCAACAGCAGAGCGTAGCTACGCGACGGAAATTCTGCTGCCCACGCCCTATTGCATTTGAGCTACACCGCTTTGGATGTATTTACCGCCATCTATCGGTTCTGGTACCTTAGTTACTATTCTACTGTATCAATACCCCACGATACTATCATTATAATTAGATACTTATGTTTAACACCCAGACACAATCCAACTCAAATATCATCATAACAATATTTGTCCTTGCTGAGAATGGACCCTAGGACACTTGCCGCATAAGATAGGGTCACTACCATCTGCCATCACCATCAGGCTCGTCAAGTAATTAATATGTTCACTATTCACACTAAGGTTATCTTACGGTAATTGCTTTAATATTGACAAAAGATGTGCTGCAATGTAAATAAAACGTCGGATAAACAAGAATGTAAATAAACTGAATTTAGAATCCTTTAAAATACATACCGTGATAAGTCGCTTAAAGCATTTGCAGCAGCATCAACATGTGCTATGGATATCAGACTATAGAAAAATTACAAAAATAGTACTTATATACATACATTCTACATCCAGACACAATACAAACATAAAAATATAAATATTTGTCTCGGGTAGGGATAGAATTAACAAGGTAGGATTACTAACATCAAGTCAGA
>JACJUM010002842.1:1251830-1284808 GCA_020976665.1 Heortia vitessoides | reverse complement strand
ATATATATATATATATATATATATATATATATTTATATCATATGCATTTATTGCGTTTATTTATACAAATATGTATGCCACGTTTATTTATTTTGTATATATAATGCCTGCACCACTATATATATATTTTTTCTGTTTTGTGTAATGGTTGACTGGGAGATAATACAATCTGGCATTAAGTTCGCCATTTGTACATTTTGTTACATTGTGTTCAATAAAGTTAAATTAATAATTAAAAAATATTTATTTCGTCTTCATTCATGCTACTATCAGCTACTTAAGAATACATTTGTATAAATATACTTGAAACGTCTTACTAAATTTAGTTTCTAACTAAAGTACCTATCATCATATATATAATTAGTTTCAAGCCAAGTAAGTACCTATCTTATTCATATAATTAGTTTGTTCCCGCGGCATTCCACAAACGAACTGCTTGAACCGTGAAGGATTTTCCATAAAATATTTTGGAATGGACCAGAATCCTATATACTTAATTCTTTGATGATCGCAAAAATCTTTCATTGCTGTCATCTAGAACAAAAAGAATAATACTGGATATAGAGTATCAGAAAATCAGGAGCGGCCGAGTTAAGTAAGATGGCTGGAGACCAGGAACTTTTACTAACTAGAGTAAAAGTTTCTAGTTTCGTTGCTAGGAATAAAATTATAAAACGAGAATATTTCCATTCGAAATTTAATTCTTGCTGTCTTTTACTTTATAGATTCCATGATGAGTTCAAATCTGATCTTTGGATTGTTAACTGTTACGCAGACCTGGTTGGGACTTGTAAGCAGCCTAGAAATCACCGCTCCCCTGTATCCTGCCAATTATGAAGTCAAAGGTAAATATAAACTTCAAATTGTAATGTGAGATTTTACTTGCATTGCTACAAGTCATACATTATTACATGTAATTCATACATTTCTTAACGCTTAATACGATACATCATCCTGTTTAATATTCCCGATCACAACTGAGTACGATTTAACGCGAGCCCCGCGCGAGCCTCCAAAGGCGTTTTTGATTCAGCTGTTAATGATTTAAGACGTTATGTAGCTTGTAGCAAAGCGAAAGTTAAATTATGTTGAAATTTTTTTAATTGCTAATGCATCAATATCTTTCAGTCAAACCAAATTAAATGATTATTTTAATGAAAATTCATTACGTACCAAAATTACAACAAAATACATAATAATATGTAGTACGTTTTATTTTCCCTTTCGCGCATTCTCTTTTAAGACGCGTTTTTGTTAGGGTCCCTGAAAATTCGTCTTAAGTGGGTTTTACTGTATAATACTTCAATACATACTTAACATTAAGACATATAATAAATAAAGATATTTATTTTATAATTATGCTTGTCTCACGGCCTAACCGAAGTTATATTTTTGACATAATTTTGCCTTTGGAAAACTTGAACCTGAAGGCATAGGTTATTTTTGTCTACAAAAAATGTAACGAATGATGTATAAAGCGTGTGGATGTGCGGATATATGAAAAACACAACGTTTCTCTATTCGCACAAATTTAAAAAAATCATCTAACAATGGGAATATGGCCTCCAAAAGGCTGAACGGAGTCTCACACATTTTGCAAAACCTTATGGTCTCAAAAAAATACCACAGGTCGGAAAAAAATGATTCCAACGTTTTTTAAGCATCATTATCATTACAGCCATTGGAAGTCCACTTGTGGACATTGGCCTCACTCAGAGAGGGGAATCTTGCCCATAATTGCCGCGGTGAGCAAGCATATTGGTAATGGCAGACAGCAGCCCTCGCGACGGGGGTTCTGCTGCCTAACCCCGCCCTGTTCATTAGAGCTATACCGTTTCGGATGGATATACCGCCATTTGTCAATTCTGGTACCTTAGTCGCCCCCTAACGATACCTGGTACAGAAGCAAGTATTATTATACTTTGCTAGTACCACACAAGCTCAAATGTAAATATTAACGATTGCAAGTAATTACAAAACTAGTTTGCCATCAAATTGACGTGACCAATGCACCATTGTGACTGTCCACAGGGAACGAGACATTTGATTATATTGTCATCGGCGGAGGTACAGCGGGTAGCATTATAGCAAACCGATTGACAGAAAACGAAAATTGTTCAGTGTTGCTGATCGAAGCAGGGGGTAATCCTCCACTTACGTCGCAGGTAAGGCGAATACAATGCTTAGGAAGAGCACAAATAAGCCAGAACTGATGGCCGGCCTGGCTTTATTGGAGACCGCGCAAGCATTGCATTGAACCTTCGACCTTAAGTACCGCAAGATCAAACTGGATACAAGCCGCATTCTCCTCATCATAACATAAGGTTCAGCTCATACAAATTTCTTATGTATTGGTAACTCAATCTCTCTTATTTCTACCGCCAAACAACAGCGTTCATATTGCTGTGTTCCGGTTTGAAGAGTAAGAGAGTAAAATTACTGGTGATGTGACATTATATCTGTAAGTCACAAGGTTGCCAACACGTGATATAAAATGCTATTATACTGAATTTCATACTATTGTAAATAATCTAAATACTGTATGTTTAACGTAAACTTCGAAACAGCTAGACCAATATCAATTGCACGTAGCTCATGTAATAACGAGTAACTTAGGCTATTTTTATTATTTATTATTGTCGCAGAACGGCAACGGGTGAAGAACGGGACGCCGCTAGTCTTTTAAAAAAATCCGCAGCCAAGTGTTTGTATGCATGGCATGGCTGTATCATAAAAAAAGATGTTTAAAGATCTGCTATAGTTGCTTCTATGGGTACACATAGTGGCAATTGTAGTGTAAAATTGTGCCATCCCCACCATGTGACATTGAGCTGCCGTGAGACATAGTAGAATAATACCTTCCTCTGTACCAGGTGTCGTAAGAGGCGACTAAGGTACCAGATTCGACAGATGGCGGTATATCATTCCAAAACATTACAGCTCAAATGCACAGGGTGGGGATGGGCAGCAGCATCCCCGTTGCGAAAACTGTTCTCTGCGATTGCCAACACGCTTGTCTAGTATGGTAATTATAGGCAATATTCCCTTCATCTTGGGGAGGCCTATATACAGCAGTGGACTATATATGGATAAACCGTTAACCATATAGACGCAGCACTACTTTGCCAGGCTAAAATCAACAAAACGTATTTATTTTATTATTGTTATACTTTTTTTTTTAAATTCAGATTCCTGGTCTCTTCGGAACGCTACCACAAACTAAATATGACTACGATTTTTCTACTTTAAATGACCATTATGCAAATCAACATCTTATCAAGAAATCCACGCAAGTCACAGCGGGTAAAATGCTGGGTGGTAGCAGTTCGCTCTCCCATTTTATTCACTCAAGAGGAAACGCCTTTGACTACAGCAGATGGGCTGCAGCGGCAGGAGATACTTCTTGGAACTACGACTCTATGCTACCATACTTCATCAAAAGTGAAAATCTTATTGACAAAGATATTTTGGATTCACTTACAGCTAAATTTCATGGCACATCAGGTCCAGTCAAAATCACCAGAGAACCCAACCCAGATAATGATAATATAATTAAATCGTTTGAAGAATTTGGATTAACTTATAACATGGATATAAATAGCAACGAAACTGAAGGTATTACTGAGCCATTTTTCTATATTGCTAAAGGATTAAGATCGAGTATGGCTAATTCTTATCTGACGCCGATAAAAAACAGAAAAAATCTACGTGTATGGAAGCAAGCGACCGTTGCGAAGATTCTTTTCGATGAAAACAAAAACGCGCTAGGCGTAGAGGCAATAAACTCAAAAAATGAAAACATACGTGTTAATGCTACTAAAGAAGTCATTTTGGCGGCTGGCACTATTAAAAGTCCACAATTATTGATGTTGTCAGGAGTCGGACCGAAATCACTGCTAGAAGAATTCAATATTACAGTACGTTCTGATCTGCCAGTTGGAGAGAATTTGCAAGACCATGTCGCTTCCCTTTTACTTTTGAAATTACAAAAAAGTATTTTCAGTGCATTAGATGTTAATGCGGCGATCAATATTTTCAAATTCCCCGCACCAGTGACTGTAGGCAATAGAGTTTTAAATTCTTCAGACCCATATCCCGTTTATCAATCGATCAATTTGTACCTACCATCTAATGCGTACTCGAGAATAACGCAAGTGTGCCACTCAGTTTTTAAATACGATGCTCACATTTGCAACCAATTAAAAGAAAATATTAACGGAAGGTATGGACTTTTAAGTGTATTGTCCAAAAATCGACCATCATCAACAGGCAGCGTACGTTTGGCCAGTGCTGATCCATTAGTGAATCCCTTGATAAATGTAGGACATTACTCTGACCCCAAGGATTTGGACGATATGTCATCATACCTCCTGGATTACACGCAAGTGGTAAATTCGTCTTATTTCAAAAGTGTGGATGCTTCGTATTTAGATCTGGATGTGTCCGAATGCAAGAACTTGACCAGAAACACACGGGAGTACTGGAAATGCTATGCTCTTGCTACTTCAACCAGTTTGTTTCAATTTTGTGGTACTTGTGCGCTGGGTACTGTTCTGGACACCAACTTGCTGGTAAAAGGTGTTCAGAGATTAAGGGTTGTGGACTCTAGTGCATTTCCTAGTATTATAAGTAGTGATATCATGTCGGCTGTCATCGCTTTAGCTGAAAAAGCTGCAGATCTTATAAAAAATAACTAGTAAATGATTAAACATGGTGATAATCTGTAAACAAGGTTTTATTTTAACAATCTATATCTATATACTAATCTATATCTATCTATATACTTTAACAAATATTTATGTAATCCAACAATTCAGGATGGCTTTAAACTATACAATATCCAGCTGTAGCCAAAAGAAGCGGAGCACTAACACAAAGTATTGCAAAATGGGAAAATTTATTCCTTTTTTAGAGTTTCAGTTGAACACGCTATGTAAATGGTGCTCAGGGTCAACCAATGGATTTGTTCAAAGTTTAAATGTCAAATAGATCACAGTCCACTTAAATTGGTAACATTCTGCAGTATAGCAAATAAACTATGGTGTCTCTCAAGGCTTCATTTTTGCCCCCACATCCTTCTTAGTTTATATTAAAAATAATTGTAATGCAAATTTGCCTAAGTATAAAATTATAACATTAGCACATGACACAGTTTTTTTTCTATTTAGAAAATATGGGATGGTATAAGGGCGGTGGCTAAGAAGGAACAATCTTCTCTTACTGAATTTGATGAAAATCTAATACATTATGTTTTCAATTAAGTCAAAATTTTGCAAAATTTTGCACTGAAAGTAAAAGTGTTAAACGATGCAAAAGAGATCGTCTATCATTGAGTTAAATAAATTGTTCCCTTTTAATAATTTCTTTTTAAAAAATCAGTTCTTCTGAGTTGTTGTAGTAGTTGGTTGGTAGAGTAATTGGTTAAATATTAACTTGTTTTGTATATTTATATAATAACCATATAAACTAAGTTACTAACTTAAATCTTCTTAATTTTAATAATATCAAACACATACACAGACGGGCTCGTTGGCGCAGATGGTAGTGATCCTATCTTGCACTCCAAGGGTCAGGGGTTCGACTCCCACCCAAAGCAAATATTTATATGATGATATTTGTTTTTGTTTTATGTCTGGGTGTAAAATATATGTATGTAAGTAGTATATTTGTGATTCTTCTATTGTCTGGCGTCCATTATGCAAGTGCTTTAAGTGACTTACCATGGAGCCTGGGAAATATATATATATATATATATATATATATATATATATATAATTCCCAGATTTCCCTATTTTATCCACAAACTTTGCTTAAATTGGTTTACTACACTCAAACAAGTTCTACGTAAATAATCTTTTACCATCCGAGCTAGACTCAATAATACGTGTTTTAAAATGTACCTTATATAGATAACAATTATCGCTACATTGCCGTAACAGTCTTGTACTAGTAAAGAAGGTAAAGAGTTTATGATTTCGTCACCTTTAATTGTTTATAAAAATAATTAATAAAAAACCAATGTTTCAATGTTATTTTTGTGTAAATATCTATTGAAAAATACAAATATTGTAATCCATGTTATTGTAGATTATATGTTAATTTATTGTAATTAATTTTAATGTATTCTAGATTATATAAATTGGATATTATTAGTAAAGCTAGCTAGTAGTTAATTCCTATATTTTGCAGTGCCCTTGCAAGGCGTCACATGAAACTCTAATTTATATTGTATTTTGTCTACGATGCTCAAGTAATGCGATAAGCAATACAATTCTTTGAATTTGACTTACCTACAATTTGTTCTAGTAACATTAGATTACTATAAATTGGTATAAAATTTAAATCCCTACTAATATTGTAAATGCGAAAGTAACTCAGTCTGTCTGTCTGTTACGCTATCCCACTTAAACCTCTCAAACGATTGTGATGACATTTGGCACAGACAATCTTTAAGCCCTGAGAAAGGACAAAGGCTATTTTTTTAAATAAGGGTTGTAAGGAGTCGGAAAGAGGAATGAAAAGTTGTATGTAAAATCGCTATTTTTAGAGATGGAAACTTGAAACTTATTTTTCAGGCCATCAATTCGATATAAATAAACATGACATTCAAAGTTTATTTAAGTTAAGGTAATGAGGTATAGTGCCCACAAAAACTATTCCACGCGGAGGAAGTCGCGGGCACAGCTAGTAAGAAATAAACAAGTTTGTAAATGTTTACAAAGGGCAGATAACATTGCACGAAGCACCGACGGATGATGAATCCGCAGAATTATGCAATAGAGACTACTCTCTGGACCACTGGATCGCAAGCCGTAGGTGTAGACAATCAGACTATAACCTCGAATAATTGGTCTTACTGGAAATAATATGTATTAATTGCGTTTATTTATACAATTGTGTATGTAACGGTTGTCTTTTTTGTGTATTGTCTATTGTCTATTTTTTGTCTATTGTCGGCACCAGTAATGATAGGTTTATATTTTTTTCTGTTTTGTATAATGGTTGACTGGGAGATAATGCCAACTGGCATTAAGTCCGCCATTTGTACATTTTGTAATATTTTGTGCAATAAAGTTCAATAAAATAAAAATTAATAAGAAAATCTCTTAGGGTTGTCACATATTCACACCACATCGCATATATTGACTTTACTCCGAAATATGTCGATTAAAGTAATTTTGTTATGTCAGACTACAGACTACAGTTATATAGAATCACAAGTATCTATTGTATTTGGTCCACAGCATCCCACGCATTGATATGACTTCATGGTAAGTCGCTTAAAACACAGATATACTACTTCAATACATATATTTAACACTCAGACAAGTTACGTCAGAATACAGTAGAATCACAAATATCTGTTGTTTTTTGGCCCACAACATCTCACACACTGACATGACTCGGTGGTAAGTTGATTAAAACACAGAACAAATCCCCTTAAAGAACAAGGTTTTTTTTTTTTTTTTTCGGATGAACCTAGTGCTGGACTACTCAGACGTCAATTCCAGCGCCACCGAACAAGAGGGCCGGGGCCTCTCATAGATGAGAGGTCCGATGCCCGTAAAATAATCTCGCGTGCCCCGCGGCCACGGCCGCGCGTTAGCGCGGCCGCGACCGCGCGTTAGCGCGGTCGTACTGGGCGACCGCGCGTTAGCGCGGTCGCACTGGGCCGCGAGGGCTCGCGAGATTTAAGCGGGACCGACGGCGTGTCCGAGGGCGCCTCTAGAGGCTCGACCTAGGCTCGGCCGCCGTCGTTACTATGGATGAATTAAATCAATCAAAAGAGGACGGACAGATTGAGCCCGACAGCCCTAGGGCTGTCGGTTAGCGCTCGTGGGTGTGGGGGCTTCACGCGTTCCTTCACGTGCTGTCGGGCGGGTCGTCTAGGACGTGACGCGGTCTGCGAGATCGGGCGTGGACGTTTTTCCGAGCGACGTATTTTGCGGCCTTGGAGATTAGTGGGTTGGGGTGGTTAACGGCCCCATCGAAGAAACGGCGCGACGCTTCTTTCATGTATTCGCGAATCGTGGGAAGGTCGAGATCGTGATGTAGGCTCACGTTGCGGACGTACCACGGGGCGTCGGTAGCCCTGCGCATGAATTTATTTTGTACCACCTGAAGGGTTTTAATATGACACGGGGCCGCGTGAGCAAACACGGGGCTTGCGTAAGTCATTACTGTGCGGATACAGGCCTTGTAGATAGTTCTCTTGTGGCGGAGGGACATCTTACTTTCGCGGCCGATGTAGTAGTTTAATCTACCTAAAATGTAGGCGGCCCTATTGCTGACTATTTTAATGTGAGGTCCGAACGTCATGCCGCGATCCAGAGTGACACCTAAATATTTGACCTTGTTAACCCAGGGGATGGGTCGATCGAATAGTTTAAACGCCCCCACTTCGCGGCGCATACCGTTCGCGCCGTGTCGACTTGACCTCGAGAAATGTACGGCTGCACTTTTCTCGGGGTTTATTTCGACACGCCACTTGCGAAACCATTCGCCGAGTACATTCACCGCGCGTTGGAGGCGCTTGTAGCTACGGGAGGGGTCGCGATTACGGCCCGCATCGTACAGGGCCGTATCGTCCGCAAACAGGGCTAACTCTACGCCCGGAGAGCTGGGCATATCGCACGTATAGAGCGCGAATAGGATCGGAGAGAGCACGGATCCTTGGGGGACGCCGGCTGAGATGGGGTGTCTGCTGGAGTAGGAACCCTCGACTCGATACCTGAACGATCGGTTCGAGAGAAAATCTTTGATGATGAGACATAGTCTGTCCGGCACTCCCTGAAAATGGAGTTTAAATACTAGGCCGTTGTGCCAGACTTTGTCGAAGGCTTTCGCGACGTCAAAGAACAACGCCGTCGTCCCTTGCGGTCGGCGTCGTTCGTTGAGGCGCGAAAGGATATGTTCCGTGAGGCGGTGGAGTTGATGGACACATGAGTGCCGGTTGCGAAAGCCGAACTGTTCGTCTGCCATAAGGCCGTTGTCGTAGACGAACCCTCGCAATCGTGAACAGATGAGGCGCTCATATAACTTGGCCAAGGAGTTGAGCAAGCTAATGGGCCTGTAGGAAGTGGGATTTCGTGGGTCTTTACCGGGCTTGTGAATGCCAATGACGGCGGCGTCCTTCCACGCGTCGGGAAACACGCAGTTGGACATGGCCGCGTTAAAGATAGTCACAAGCAGGCAAATAATATGGGCGGGGAGAATGCGTAGGACGCGGTTTGTTATACCATCCGGACCGGAGAACAAGGTAAGATCACTACCATCTATTTCTATTAGGCCCGTCATATAAAAGGAAAAGCTGACTGACTGACTGACGTATACTGACGCAGGGCCTAAACTATAAGGGTAAGAAACTTAAAATTTTGCACAGAAGTTCCTTTTATAACTTAGGGGAGCCCAAAACACAATTTTAGAAAAAACACAAACTAAAGGGAGTACAACGGAGGCTCAATGCCAATAATATGTAACTTCGCTGTTTCTGAAGTTATTCCAATGTAATTCAGTATAAATGTCCTTCATTAAAAGTCATCACATGAAATAAATATAATATATAGGTTTATATTTATTATGCAGGATCAACATTGTTAATAAATCTATATTTATGAATAAAAAAAAAGAATAAATGTATTTTGAATAAACATACCGAAAGGAACAAACACAAATATTAATCATATGCATACTTCCCTTATTTTCCTTTAGCCGCGAGGTACCGGCAGAGTAGAATAGTACCTCCCACTATACTGGATATCATAAGAGGTGACTAAAGTACTTGAACCGACAGATGGCGGTATATCCATCTTAAGCAGTGCAGCTCAAATACAGGACGTCGACGGGCAGCAGCATCCCCCTGATTAAAGCTGCGCTTGCCCTGCGCGGTAATTAATTTTTCCCTTTATTGGGGAGGCCTATGTTCAGCGGTGGACTTCTAATGGCTGGTATCATGATGATGACTAGATAGGCAACGTTATAGTGATCATACAGCGTTATTGTGTGAATTGATAGATTGATAACAATATTTTTTTATATATCCTGAGAAATTATACTTGAACCAAATATTTTACACAAATAACATGCAAGGGCTGTATTTTTGCCACGTCAACCACTAACGAAGGTCCTAATTATCAGATGTCCCTTTTCAATTGCAAATATCGAAATCCATCACTAATTGCGCGTTCGTAATTCCAGCGTTAATTGCGCTTTCAAAGTTCATTAGTGAGACGTTTCCAGGGATCCGTGACTTCATGGGAAATATTTTGGAACATAGCGTTTGTCGCAATCTCCCCCTTTCATCATCATCATCAAAACCGCCAGTAGAAGTCCACTGCTGGACATAGGCCTCTCGAAGAAAGGAGGTTTTTAGCCCTAAATTGCCGCGCTGAACTAAAGAGGTAGAGCGCAGCTATCACGACGGAGATGCTGCTGCTATAGGCTTCTAAGGTAGGCGCGGTAGCCAAAGGCTTATACTCCCCGGTTTTAACCTTTAGCTACCGCGCTGGGCAGCAGTGTCAATTCGTAGAGTGTATCTTTGCGAACTGAATGTTGCTCCACTGCATTGTTTCATTTGAGTTGCATTGTTTCATCACTACATTGTTTCATTTGAGTTGACGAGTTGAGTTTGTAGGTCGTCCACAGCTGAACATGGAGATACTTAAGGACTTACGTGGTGATAGCTTGATGGCGCAAATCAAAAGGATAAAAGTAAATGACAAATATTAATATGGTGATACAGTGGACTCCCGGTAATCCGGCCCGGTTATGTCTAATCCGACGCCCCCTGTAATCCGACATGGTCTACAAGTTTGATTTGTACTTCAGAGTACATATATGTACATATGTATATATAATATGTATAAAGAATCTTATCATTGGATCTGTAATTTGTCGGATTACAAGGTACTCTATTATAAAAAATTCCGGACTATAGGGTGTCTTAAACAGTACTCTATAATCCGAAGAATTCGATAGTTCGACATTGCCCTGCAAAATGTTTGTCGGACTACCGGGGGTCCACTGTATTTCTGTTCGTTCTGTTTCTGGGTGTAAAATATATGTATTTAAATAGTACATTTGTGATTCCTCTGTTGTAACCGTCGGCCGTAACAAATGTGCTTTAAGCGACTTATCACGGAGTCGGGTCAATGTGTTAGATGTTGTGGGAATTTATAAAAATATGTAACGCTGTTCGAATGGAAATACCGCCATCTGTGGGTGCCGATGCGTCAGTCGTCGGTAAAATTTCTTTCGATCGCCGTCCACGCTAGTGGTAGACGTCCGATAGATGAAAAAAATAATGTTTATAAATAATGTACGGAACTCGCGTTGCGTGAGTCTCACTTCACAAAGTAATACAAGTAATAATTTTTCTCGCTCCCGTAGTTTCATTAATTCTCGCCCGATATTAAAAGTTTCTCGCAATTTATCTTTGGATTTGCGTCACGAGGGATCAAAAGTATGTACTCATAAAGTTGTTTCTGATGGGATAAATATTTAAGATTTATTCTAATACTAGCTGTGCCCGCGACTTCTAGAAACCTTAACTTATAGAAACTTTGAATGTTATGTTTATTTATATCGAATCAATAGTTTGAAAAATAAGATTCAAGTTTCTAGCACCAAAAATAGCGATACTTCCATTTAACTTTTCATCCCCCCTTTCGACCCCTTTCAACCCTTTTTTCGAATATAAATGCCTGTGATTTCGAATATAAATATCCTATCTCAGGGTCTAAAGATTGTTTGTGCCAAAGTTTTAAGCAGGAAAGCGTAACAGACAGACATTTACTTTCGCATTTATAATATTAGTAGGGATTGGATGCCGTGGGATGCCGGCAGAGTAGAATAATAACTCCTTTTAATGGGGAGGCCATTAAAAGGAGTTGTAAGAGGCAACTGAAGTGCCGCGACCGACAGATGGCGGTAAATCCATTCAAAACAGTGCAGATGCAACAGGGCTTGGGTTGCAGTATTACCATCGCAAAGTTCAATTGCTTTGTATCAGGTGTCGTGAGAGGCGACTCAGGTACTAAAACTGGCAGATTATCAACGGGGACTGTACTGCCTCTCCACCCTGTGCATTTTGATGTACTGTTTCGGATGGATATACCGCTATCGGTTTTGATTCCTTAGTCGCCTGTTACGATACCTGGTACAATGGGAAGACACAATCCTAACTACTAGAAGTAATTATGGCGTATATGAATGCAATCAACGTTATGTATAATGATTTAAAAAAATCTCATTTTATCACCTCTGATTGAAAAAAGACTTCGCCATCGCGTAATGTAAGATCACGCGAATAATTACATTTCGTGATGGCGTAACTATTATTTAAAGGGCTGGTTATTTCTCTCAATACCCGAGTTTATCTAAATTGTCGCTTTTTGTAATATTTAAAATATCCACCATCGCATATTTCCATTGGTGGTATAGTGACACGCTTCAAACTACGAAAACAACAATGCACCCGAGAAGTCGCAGAGACATTGATTTGTTTTCGTTTATGTTTACGAGACCGCCAGAGTGTTGTTGTGAGAAACAAAATAAAAGTTATGGTATGCGAGGAGGTTTATCATTAGCTAATTTATACGAGTTCACATAGACTGGTTTGACGGTGGATTTTTTTCTATGATACCACGCGTATTCATATATATTGACCTGACTCCAAGGTAAGTCGTTGAAAGCACTTGTGTTACGGACACGACAACAGAGGAATCACATATGAAAACTTGAAACCATATAATACAACCCAGGCACAGGACAAACACTGATATCATCATATAAATATTTGTGCTTGATGGAGATTGAATTTACAACGCCTGGCGCATAAGATAGGATTACTGTCGTCTGCGCCATCGGGTCCGTTCATTCATCGAATGTTACTTGCTGAATTGAATTAAGAAATATATATATATTTCAAATGATAGTTTTTCTAAATAAGTCGATACTATATCATGCACTGTATCATCTAAGCCATTGAAACGAAAAAAAAGCGGTGTTTATTCCAATATAATACATTATTGATTTTTATAAGAATATTAGACGAGGCGTCAGGCGAGCTTTGCCGACAATGTTCCACAAGATTCTTTGTAAGTCAGTGCATTATTTATTTGTGCTAAGGCAACTTTTATTTCCTCATTTCACTTTCTTCGGAACAATCGTTTGTGCGAACAGATCGTAGCTGGTAAGAGCCCGATGCCACTAGTCGGATGTTCGACGGAGTAATATGTCAGATGATGTTATTGTATCCTTTCTGACAAATAGAGTATAATCTCCATCCATTTGACCAAATTGTAAGAGATTTTAAATCGTCGGCTTGGACCCTGGCTTACGCAGAGATCTCTCTATATTTTACTGCCTTTACCACGGGGAATGTTCTAAAGAGTTATAATAAACCTCGCTAGAGGTAGACCTCATGCAAAAGTTGAATATGTTTTAGGTTTTAAGGGTGAGAGAGGCAGTAAAAGTAATTGTGACATAGTATCTTCTATTTGCAAGGTTGGCGACACACCAGAGATATCTTTGCGATTACACAAGTGTATATAATCTGCGTTCACGTTTATCACCAAGTGTCACTTGATTATAAACGTGTATAAACAAAACTATTGTTTTAACGGATGTAAAACCCGGTTTATTTAATTTTGTTTCACGTTTAGGTTACCTAGCATCAAACTTTCTCAAGATTGACAACCTTTACAAATTATTATAGAATCCTTGTGCTCTATGAAACAAAGATTTGCCTTCGCTACCTAACTATTAATGATGGTAGAAAAATTTACTATTTAAGTACCTATTTATGTGTAAATTTCCTATGTATAGTCTTGCTCGAACTATGTATTCGATATACTGCCTGTAGACATGTCTCTGTATCATACCACTCGCAATCGACTGTCGTACCATCAGAACCATCTACATATGGTAATTCCATATCCACTGAGCGATTCCAGCGCCATTTTCTCGATCGGACCGCTGATCTCTGGAACGGACCCGCTTCGGCGGTTGTTCTAGACCTTAAAAGCTCTTCAAGAGAACTCTTCTTTTCTTAAAAGCTGATAATGTGCCTGTGATTCTTCTGGTGTTGCAGGTGTCCATGAGCAACACCAATCGCTTACCATCAGGAGATCCGTTTGCTTGATTGACTGCTATAAATCTAAAATAGAACTTTCTCAGCACTACAAGACTTGTGAGCGTCACCGAACATAGCTTTGACGTTCATGTGACGTTCAGTAATATCCACTTCTGGATTTCTAAAAAAAGGGGATTTTTTTTTTCTATCACAGAGTGTAGCTTCGCGATGGAAATGCTGCTGCCATTTTCCACGCTGTTTCATTTAAGCTACATTGATTTGGATGGATATACAGCTATCTGTCGGTTTCGGTAGCTCAATCACCTCTTACGACACCCAGTATACAGGGGGATACTTTTCTAAAAGTACCACTCGGCCAGTAATTACAATGCCAACTGCAAACTGGAACGCAACCACGCCAACATTGCTGTAGGGGTAGATAGTAGGTCCATTCGAACTACCGACAAACGTATGATTCATATTCGGAGTATCGCCTGCAAATACGGCTATACGAATCTCTGGTATCTTTCTGGACAATGGGGGGTTTGACAGTAAAAGGCTTTGGTTTACAGGTAAGACTGTCTGGTGCTTCCATTGGTGGACTGGTTGGTCTTTGAAAGTGCCTCGCTGGTTTGTAGGAAATGATTATATATTTGTTAGTGCTAACTGAACGCTATGTACTATTTTGTTACAACATCTTATACATTGACTTGACTTTTTAATGCACTTGTGTTACCAGATGACAGAGAAATCACAAATGTGCTACATAAATACATACATTTAACACCCAGACACAGAACAAACATGAATATCATCATATAAATATTTGCTCTGGGTGGGAATTGAACCCTTGGCGCACAAGATAGGATCACTACCGTCTGCGCCAACGTGACCATAAAAAACATGAAGTTCCTCATAAAGGTTCAGGTATGAAGTCCTATGGAATCCGACTAAATGTAAGACCGAGGTCCAACCTAGTGGGTACGGACTCTAAGGATCAAAAGCATACCGGTGTCCGCTGGATATAAACTTGGACATTCTTTCTAATTCCGCTAGATTGGTACTCTCTTGTGAACGATAGTGTTGTCGCTTCACACTTGGCGGAGCTGGTATTTATATCTGTGACAATTGATATAGCGATTTTTATGTCTACTTAGTATTGCATTTTCACATCTAACCTTATGTATGTGATCTGGGCAACTAAATTTAACTTAAATGATTGACAGGAGTCAACAAACCTATCTAATATAAAAATGATTACTTTAAAAGTATGTAATATCTTAGAACTGTACAAATGCCCTACTAATATTATAAATGCGTAAAGTAACTCTGTCTGTGTCTGTCTATTACGCTTTCCCGCTTAAACCTCTCAACCAATTTTGATAAAATTTGGCACAGACAATCTTTAGACCCTGAGAAAGGACATTGGTTATTTTTTAATTCGAAATAAGGGTTGTAAGGGGTCGAAAAGGGGGATGGAAAATTGTATGGAAGTATAGCTATTTTTAGAGCTAGAAACTTAAAACTTATTTTTCAGGCCATTGATTCGATATAAATAAACATGACATTCAAAGTTTATACAGGTTAAGGTAAAGAGGTATGGTACCCAAAAAAACTACTCCACGCGGACGAAGTCGCGGGCACAGCTAGTATAAAATATAAACCAAATTTCAAACAACCATACGGACCACGTGATAATATTTATCACTACAGCTTATAGACGCTCGAATTATCACAAGGATTACGACTTGAATATATCATATTACATGATTCCGTAATTTTGACGGGCCCGATGGCGCAGATGGTTGTGATTCTATCTTGTACGCCAAGGGCCGTGGGTTCAATTCCCACCCAGAGCAAATATTTATATGAAGATATTTGTATTTGTTCTGTGTCTGGGTGTTAAATGAGAAAAAAAACCACTGTTGTCTGGCGGTAGAAATAGGTGAATGTGAAATACTAATGAAGAAGACCTTTGTATAAGGTCTACCTCTAGAAGAACATCCTGTAAATTCTTTTCATTCTTTTAACTGCTGAACTAAAAAGATATAAGGGTCATTTTTATTCAAAACAAGGATTCCGAAGATTATAAATAACAAGTTTGCTGTGAGGTACCGGCAGAGTAGAATAGTACCTCCGACTACACTAGGTGTCGTAAGAAGCGTCTAAGGCACTAGAACCGACAGATGGTGGTATATTATTTATCCGGTACAGTACAGCTCAGGGTGGGGATGGGCAGCGGAATCCCCGTTGCGAAAGCTGCGCTATTCAATTGTCAACAAGCATGCCCTGCGCGGCAACTATGAACATAAAACCTCCGATAAAAAAACAACCATAACAAAAAAAACTAATACGTTACAAATGTTTTTATTAAAAATAAGAGTTAAGTAATCACATGTTTTTTTTAATTCTCATTACATTGTGATCAGTATTTAAATAGCAGTGACCACGTCACTTGTCACATTCTGCTACGTTACCTGTCACTAGAATGTGATAGCAAAGTTTGTCCGAAGTTGGACACAGGACAAAGAAATATTTCTTACTTTCTTTATCTAGAGGTTTTCAAATGAAGTTTGCGCCCGCGGGACTTAGGGCTTGTTCGTAAATTAACTATTATAAAACCCCATTTTATATAGACACTATCTTTAATAATATATGTGGTAAATTGCGTATCTATTTTATTCGGTCTCTTATAAAAGTTATCTGAGGACTTATATTTGAAAGCTGATGTATTTTTATTTGACGTAAATTTTTCTTTGATGTCTTGAAACCATTAATTTTTATTAACCTTAAAATATATTTTGTATAAAGTGATCGAAACTCAACTATTATTAAACACAAAAAGATATCATCATCATCATATCATCAGCCTTTGGAAGTCCACTGATGGACATAGGCCTCCCCGAAAAATGGGAAGGTTTGCTCATAATTGCTACGTTGGGTAAGCGTGTTGGCAATCGACGGAGATGCTGCTGCCCATTCCCGTCCTGTGCATTTGAACTGCATAGGTATCGGAAGGATATACCGCCATCTGTCAGTTCTGGTACCATAGTCTTACGACATACCATAGTCTCTTACGACACCTAGTACAGATACCTCCTGTATAATTCTACTCTGTTTGTACCTCACGGCTTATAGATATCATGATCATCTAATCAGCTGTAGGACGTCCACTAAACATAGGCTTAAACAAATGGTTTCTAATAGGATCATTTGTGGTCCAGAGGTTGTGTTCGCTCTGCATCCAGCGGGACCCTGCTCTCTCAGTATGGGATTTATGAACCAACTCTAAGTATCTCGTCACACATTAAAATCATTTAAAAAAACATATTTTTGGGTCACTGACTATTTACATTTTGTAGCCGAAAAAATGCATTTTAATTATATTTTATCCTGGAATAGAGATTTGTGCATGCGTTTTTGCATAGTGTTAGTTTTCGGGGTCAGATAATGACATAAGTCAATTATTATCAGGTAGCTGTGGGAAAGATGTTTTACTGGATAAATGAAAATACGTTAGGCTTCCATTGATAATTTGATAACAAAAATATAGGCTTTCGTTAGATTATTCGAGTTTTTCTAATTTTTTCTTTTTTAGACCTAGTCGACAAACTAGTATTTAGTCCGCATGATTGAGAGCACTGCAGCTTATAGACGCTCGTAGTATTACTAACGTAACATATATCAGGATATCACTAACGCGTTCTCAACCTTGTGACTTGAAGATATTATGCCACAATACCCTGCAAATTCACTGCTTTTTACCCTTCAGACCAGAACCCAGTAATGCGAACACTACTATACGGCTGTAGAAATAGTTGAGAGTAAGTTATCCAATACCGACTTAAGTAACAGCATAGCATTAATTATTATAAATATACATTTCAATTATAATCGATTTTAGTATAGGTCGAGTGGTTTTGAATAAATACTATCTTCAAAATACAAACTCAGATACATCACTTGTATTGTTTGTCTATAAACATATTGGAGTGTTTGTTTGTAATCATGTCCAAATAGTATAACTTTCTTAATGCCTACGAGTATAAAGCAATATGTAAGTACAGATGATACAAAACATAAATACAACCAAAATAACGGTACACACAATTTCAAACCAGTCGAAGCTGAGTCAGTGAAACTTTTTTCAAGATGATATGAAGAGATCAAACGCAATAACCAATTCAAATAAAAATTGTAAAATAAAAGTTACTATAAATAAAAAATAAGCATTTGGTAATAAATCGATTTTCATGAATAATAAAAACAATTTAGATCACTTCGTCATTATCATCATCATGATTACAGCTATTAGAAGTCCACTGCTGGACATAGGCCTCTCCAAGGAAAAGGGAGTATTGTTCCCATAACTGCTGCGCTAGACAAGCGTGTTGGCAATCGCAAAGGGTATCTTTCGCGACAGGGATGCTGCTGCCCATCCCTACTCAGTGAATATGAGCTACTCAGTCTCAGATAGATATACCGCCATCTATCGCTTTTGGTACATTAATCGCCTTTTATGACACCTGGTACAGAGGGAGGTACTATTCTACTCTGCCGGTACCCCACAGCCACTTACTAATAATAAAATCGTGCTAAAATCAGTTTTTTCGTTTCAGAGTTATGTTTTTTTATATTATGAAGTTAGCAAATAAGCATACGGTCCACTTGATAAACCTAACTGCAGAATATAGACCCTTGTGACACCATAAAGTTATCACTAGTTTGTCGCCAAACTCGTGAAGCCATATACCAGACATGCCTTTATCAATCTTAATGGAGTAGTTTTATCTACTCCTTTAAAGGCGTCGAAGCGCGATTTATTTAACTTTTTAAACGTTCTCAAGAAATTTAAAAGGTAAAAAGAAAACACGAAGAATGAAAAAGGCAAATAAAATGTAAAAAGTTCAATTGGATTTTAGTTTAAAGCCGTTATAATAATTGTATTTATTATAAGTAGTAAATGGGTAAGTGTTAGAAAATATTATTTTTCAATCCTTTTTATATATTGCCGCAGGGTGCCGGTGGAGGATAGTACCTACCTCGGTACAAGGTATCATAAGAGGTAACTAAGGTACCGGAACCGACATATAAAGGTAGCAACACAGCTTAAATACAAAACGGGGATGGACATCTCATCAGCCATTAATACCATTAATACCATTTACTCGGAACGGCAATTATGGGCAAAAATCCAGTCCAGCAGTGAACTTCTATTTAACATACAATTTTTTTAAATTGTATGTCAAATAGATATATTAGGAGTTATTACCGAAACGAGTTTTATAAATAGCTTATCCATCTATATTTTGTATGCGGACATGTTGAATTTTTCTGGTGTTTGTTTTTTATGCTGCGAATTCATTTCTTCAATGTTATACGTAATTGATGACGATTTGTCTAAAACTGCAGGATTGCGTTGGAAGATGGTAGCATACGATCGGTCCTATTAGAAATCACTTGGAGAGGCCTATGTCCAGCAGTGGACGTCTTGCGGCTGATATCATGATGAAGATGATGATGATACGTAATCGCTTACAAACACTTAATTTTCAAACTTTTACAAGTGATAATAAAGATGAAATAACAACTTAATAGTAATTACGTGTATATATTACTATAATAACTTCATTCTATTTTTTTTTAGTAAATATTCAGCTATCAGTGACTAGAAGCTCACTGCTGGACGTAGGTCTCCCCGAGAAATGGGGAATATTGCCCATAATTGCCGCGCTGGTCAAGCGTCTTGACAATGGTACAACGCGGCTTTCGCAACGAGGATATATAAGTTATACCCCATTCTATCGAAAATGCTCGCGCTTTGGTAAAAACAAATCTAACTTAAAGCTTATAAATTTAAAAGTGTTTTTAACCTCTTCACGCTATATTTATTCAACCGATATTAGTGGAAAAAGCCTGAATTACGGTTAATCCTGAAATTTACGGGTACAACCTAGGATTTACTAACTCATGTTGGTAAATACTAGAAATACTAAAATAAATATACTTATATCGGGCTTTTTAAAAATTAATTTAGATTTTTTACCACGATTCCTGTGCCGCGAGGTTCTGAATCACGCTCTGAAGGTAAGGCATATCATCGGTAGGTGTCGTTGACATGGCGATTCTTTTTTGTCTTACTGATTTCTTTTAGCAGTTTCAACATTTACCAACATATTGGTAAATCCTAGACTATACTGGTAAATTCTAGGATTCACCATAATACGGGCAATTACAGTAACATATATACTTAGTAACTTGCATTTCTGAAAAAAGTCCACTATTTCCATGGGTAATTTACGCGAGCAAAGCCACAATTAAAAACTAGTTTCTAGTAAAATCAATAGTCAAGTGAGTCTTTTCTCTCTTAAGATAGACCCGGAAAGTGAAATTTGACACATAGTTTAAGTGGTAAAGAAGGGCATAAAGCTATGTATTTTATACGACACGCACTAAAAAATCTTCCATTAATTAAACACGCCTGTTTAAAATACACACTGACATATTTAAATGAGGTTAAGATTTAAAAAGATATCAAAAGGACACGACTGGCTGTTCATAGAGGTGTGTTGGTTCCAACACTGACATTTGGTAGTGAATGTTGGGTATGGCAGAAGAAACACGCAAATAGAATAAATGCTGTTGCAATAAGATCATTTCGAAGTATCTATGGTGTGAGTTTGAGAGATAGATTAAAGAATATTAATTAATTATTAATCATCCACAGAAGGTCCACTAATGGAAATACGCCTGCCCAAGAAAGAGGAAATTGTGCCCATAATTGCCACGCTGTGGCAAGGGTACCAAGGGAGGTACTATTCTACTCAGCCGGTACCTCACGGCTGGCACCAGTATCTGCTGTTAAAATAACTCAGACTAAGAAAATTACTCAGACTAAAAAGTTAAAGTAAACTAGTTTTCAGTATAACGGGAAGTAAGAGCGATATCCCCTTCTAGTTGTACCTCTTAGTTACCATAAACTAAACTAGTTAGTTAACTTACTAAACTCTATCAGTCTGTTGTAAAAGACCCGGCGGTAATGTAGACAGATTGGTTGGACAGCGAAACTTATTGCTTGGCCCCTGCCCGCCTGAGTAGACCTACCCCTTAGCGGCTCCTTAATTATTCAGACGGAACCCGTGTCGGTGGGGTTCCGTACACTTTTGACTTTGAAACGTCACTTCATAGTAATATCCTTCATATACTAACGGCCCGTCCCGGATTCACACGAGAAGACATAAATAGGTACAGATATTTAAGTTATAACTTTAATTATTTTATTTATATTTGAAT
Source organism: Heortia vitessoides (assembly GCA_020976665.1). Lineage (NCBI taxonomy): Eukaryota > Metazoa > Arthropoda > Insecta > Lepidoptera > Crambidae > Heortia > Heortia vitessoides. The sequence goes on along the minus strand of JACJUM010002842.1, from coordinate 1,263,441 downwards.
AACCGATTTTAATAATTCAAAAAGTAATAATCAGGTATTGAGACAGTTTTAAATATTTAATTATTTAGGTAAAAATTTATAAATGGCATGGATGGAACACGGTGTGATTTTGATCGGCATTTCGATCAATTTGTTAAATGTATTAATAATGACGTATTTACAATAGTTGGACATATAGTATTGCATACTTTTTTGTAGATATTGATATATTCTATAATATTGCCGAACATTTTTTTGCTCTATCATTAAAACTCTTCGCAGCGTATGGTTATGGTTAAAGCTTATGTTACTCAATGATAATGTAGTTTCTAATGAAAAAAGAACTATTAAAATGGATTCAGTACTTTTTGAGTTTATTCATTTCATACAAAAATACAAATCTTTCCTCTTTATAATATTAGTGTAGAAAACTATGTCGCTTTCCGCTGTCTGTCCACATATATGCATAGATCTTTAAAACTACGGAATGAATTTAGATGCTGTTTTCTTTAATAAATAAATTGATTCAAGAAGTCAGTTTATATGTATAATATATGTATAATATAGTAGAGAAACACTGATAATTTTAGTAGTTAATAATGAGATGTCGTAAATAAACATTTTTTTGCAATTAGATTGCTAACGCTGGCTAAACCCAACGAGTTAGATTAAAATAATGTACTACAGTATTTTACACTTCCACCGGGGCAAATTGCTAGTATTATTACAGCTTAAACAAGTGATTTCACTCAACTTGTGCCGTGAGGGCGGAGTAGAATAGTACCTCCCCCTGTACCAGGTGTCGTAAAAGGCGATAAAGGTACCAGAACCAAAAGATGGCGGTGTATCCATCCGAAGCAGTGCAGCTCAAATGCACAGGGCGGGGATGGGTAGCAGCATCCCCGTTGCGATAGCTGCGCTCTGCGATTGCCAATACGCTTGACCAGCGTGGCAATTATGGGCAAAGTTCTCCCTTCCTAGGGAGGCCTATTTTCAGCAGTGGACTTCTAATGGCTGGTAGCAGCACTCTACATATCACACATCAAATATTTCGACGTACGACGCACGCACGAAATACTTCACACACATTTCAACGGGCCTGATGGCGCAGACAGTAGTGATCCTGTCTGGTACGCCAAGGATCACGGGTTCGATTTCCACTATTTATACAATGATATTAATGTTTGTTCCGTGTCTATATATGTTTTTAGTAGAACCCGGTTAAGACGATCACGCTTAATACGATTTCTTGCATAATACGCGACCTTTATGCCAATTCAACATATATTTATTTCTTAACGCTTAATACGATCTTATCATCCCGTTTAATACGCCCGATCACAGCTGGCGTAATTGACGTCGTGTTGGAAGAAGAAGAACCCGAGATACTGCGGAGTTTTCCTGGTTATTCTTCCATTGACAACAATGTAGCAGCCTACGAAATTCAATCAAATGAAGAATTTATTGAGAATGTGAACAACACAACGAATCAAATTTAAAACAAAATACATAATAGTATGTAGTACGTTTTATTTTTCCTATCCCGCACTTTACGCTTTCTCGTTTCAGAACCGTTCTTGGTAGGGTCCCTGAAAAATCGTCTTAAGCTGGTTTTACTGTAGTATATTTGTAATTCCTAAGTTATCTGATGTCCGTAACACAAATGCTTTAAGTGACTTACCACGGAGTCAAATCTCACGCGATAACCGGCGGCGCTAGTGTCGCCGGGCTTGCTAAGTCCTCTTTTACAAAACTTAAATTCATCTTCAACACCTTCCGAGCTTAGGTCGAGCTTCAGAGACGCTCTTGGGTGATCACCATCGATCCCGCAAACCCTGCGAGGTAGACCGCAGCTATACGCGCGGTCGCTGCCGCGGTCTACGCAGGTGAAATCGGGCACAAGGTCGCTGATTAAAGAGCCACCTCGTCCCCGTCCTGAGAGAGCGCTTGAATTGACGTCTAGTCGAGTATTGGATCCGTCCGAAAAAAAAAATAGAACATTGACCTGCTCCGAGATAAGTCACATAAAGTCCTTATGTTACAGACATCAGAGTAACCCTAAACAAACTTAAATACATATTTAACTCACAGATACAGAACACACAAAAAACGGGCTCGGTGGCACTACTAATAGTGCTCCTATCTTATGCCCCAAGGGTCGTGGGTTCGATCCCCACCCAGGACAAATATATATATGATATTATTTGTGTTTATCCTGTGTCTGGGTGTTGGATGCATGTATTTAAATATTATCTTTGTGATTCCTCTATTGTCTGGCGTCCGTAACACAAGTGCTTTGAGCGACTCACCACGGAGTCAGGTCAACGTGTGAGATGTTGTGTAAATATTATATTAATTATAAATATTTGTCCCAGATGGAAATCGAACCCATGACCTGTGCCGCACAAGACATGTATACACACTCGGCCCCGTCCAACACTTTACACTCTTTTTTGCTTTATAAACGTTATCAATAAGTTATAAATTGGTCGAATGTATTTACCAACTATTTGTTGAAGTCATATTTATCATTATCAGTCGTAGGCTGTGTCTTTGAAATTACCATATACAAACAGAAAAGGAATCTACAAACATTTTTATGACTGGCAACAATGGAATCTGCACCCACAAGCCTAGTGTCCTACGTTACGTCTACACATAAGGTCTGATTAGAATTGAAGGCTCGCTTTGGATACAGAGAAAACACTTTTCATATATACCTATCATTAAGTGGACAACACTGCCACTGCCACCCACAAACCGGAACATAGCAATGCGAACTATGCTGTTTGGCTGTAGTATTAGTTGAGTGAGGAACCAATGTCAGTCAGTCGCGAACTTTGCACCCTTAGACGCAATCTGTGGCCCTTGCGACCGGCTTCTTCTCACGTGACCCCATGGTCAACGGTGATGTGGGAGTGGTGCGGCGGGTGTAGACGCACGGGGATATATATATGTTTTTTTTGGAGGTAGAACCAATGCAGACGGCCTTTGGGTGAAGATTACCTCAAGTTACTTAGAGAGGCCTTTATCACCCTGATTAGGGGTGAGGTGTGTGTGTGTGTGGGGGGGGGGGGGGTTATTATGTAAAAATTCTGTAAAATTCTTTTACAGGTGCCCTCAATGTGTGAAAGAGAATCCGAGCATTACCGTTTCCATAGCTTTTTACTTTACTCAGCAAGTTTTCATACGGAACTTCTTTATAAGCGACTCGTGCTTGACCAAGTTCAATTATGCACGCCCCATTCTCAGGTCACGCAGTGTCTTTAGAATTTTTAACGTCGGTCTAATGTTATCTTGGACGGAAGCAAACTTCTCGAAGGTTTTCTTGGAAAAGACCTTAATTTTCTTTATACAACTACCTTGTAAGCTTTATCTGTTGTTGTAATATATTTATGTTATTTGATAAGAACGTATGTTGACAACAATTATGTGCCATGCGGTACCAGCAGAGTAGAATAGTACCTAGTAGTAAACAAACCAATACTTTTGACGAATGATAATGGAATTTTATAACACATGATAAGCCGAAGAACAACCATGATAAGCGTTACTGTTTCCCATAAACGCTTGTAGCACCTCAAGACTATCACTAAGACATGCCATGCCACCGGCAGAGTAGAATAGTACCCCTGTACCGGATTTCGTAAGTTGTGACTAAGGTACCAGCAACGACAGATGGCGGTATATTGAATGCACAGAGTGGGGATAGACAATAGCATCCCCGTCGCAAAAACTGCGCTCAGCGCCAATCGCCAACACTGTTGCCTAGTGCGGCAATTATGGGTAAAATTCCTCCATTCTGGGGGAAGCCTATGTTCAGCACTGAACTACCAATGGCTGTTATATTCTTTCAACGTCAATATATTACAAGTAACTTTATTATTTATCCACGGCGGACCAAACCACTCAACGCAGTACAAATACTTAATTGTACTAACAATTTTTGCAACTAATGCTCCATAATGTTCTCCTATTTGTAAATGGCTAAGTCGACCAACAAGCGTGCGGTTATGTGAGAGGATCTGAGCGTCACGGTAGCCTTAAGATGCTCGTATCGACGAAAAGAACGTTTTAATTTATTTATGAAAATGTATTATTGTATAGCAGCTGTCCGCGCGGGCGCATCGCTCACTCGAGTACGAGAGAGAGAGATGTCGAACGCTGTCGAACGCTGGGCCGATTAGGCCTCTTTATCGCTCGTCTCGCGTTCTCGCTTGCTCTTCAAGCCTTAAACGGAACGCCTCAGAGCGGGGTAACGCCGTATGAGTCATGTTTTTTCGTGCGTGCAGCCCACTCCATCGAATTATAAGACGTTGCCACGTCAAAAACAGTTCCATTTATTGATATGCGCAGTTAATGCATACATGGTATTAGAGTTGTGAACAATGTAAACACTTAGTTTGAGAATAAGCTGGAAATTACTATATAATATTACGGAAAATGTGCTTACAATAAACGAAGAGATTTATCACATTTTAGACGCATTATTTTCAAAGTGAATTATTAATAATGGCACATACCGAGTATTTACGGTTTATCAAAGAATATTAGAAAAAAAATAGAAAAGTCACTTAATAATTTGCACATGCGTTATTAAAGTACTATTATACATCGTGTTTATGAAAAGGTAGAGTGTAAATTTTTACATATATGTATAGACTATGGATCTCCACTTTTGGAAATCCTGGCATATCGCTCATGATTCCCTTGCTTTCATATATCCTGTCATACACGCTCGTTTACTTTTGGTAGTTCTGACCTGGCCTTCTTTAATACACCACACATCACCTTCATACATCACATCGACCTCTTATCACACTATTCTTTAATCTATCTCTCAAACTCATACATATTTAAAAACAAAATAAATAATAAATAAAATATTAACTTTTACATCACAAGGTTGGCTACGCGCTATTGATCACCATATCAGACATGCGAAGGCCGGACATAAGCTTTCCAAAGTCTACAGCTGGATTACTGGCAACTGGCAATTGTCGCAGAGCGCAGTTTTTGCGACGGGGATGCTATTGTCTATCCCCACTCTGTGCATTCAATATACCGCCATCTGTCGTTGCTGGTACCTTAGTCACAACTTTCGAAATCTGGTACAGGGGTACTATTCTACTCTGCCGGTGGCATGGCATGTCTTAGTGATATTCTTGAGGTGCTACAAGCGTTTATGGGAAACAGTAACGCTTATCATGGTTGTTCGTCGGCTTATCATGTGTTATAAAATCCCATTATCATTCGCCAAAAGTATTGCTATGTTCACTGAAGTCGTCATTATTAACAATTTCCATCGATAGCGGGCAACACTAAACTCTATTTTGCGTTTAACAGGAAGATTACAAATCGGCACCGCGTCTGCTCGTATTTCATACTCTATGCTCGAGTTAAGTTAAGCCTAATAGAAATGCCTGCTAGACCGTAAGCAATGAGCTCTTTACACACTCGCGTTTGACAAGAAATTTCTATTTATTCCATTTTACTGAGAGATTTTAATTTCAAAGTGCGGCGATTACGTTAAATAATTATGTTGCTGGTTTTGAAGAATTTCAGATGTCAATTAATTTAATTTATTCATTTATAGTTATTATTATTATAAACTCGTGTATTATATTGCATAATTATATTGCCTTAAATGTATATATATATATATATATACATTTCATTAAGGCCATGAGGTACCGGCAGAGTAGAATAGTACTTCCATCTGTACCAGGTGTCGTAAGAGGCTACTAAGGTACCTGAACCGACAGATGGCGGTATATCCATCCGAGACAGTGTAGCTTAAATGCACATGGTGGGGATAGGCTTACATAATCTCCATTTTTCTAATACTCTCCCGCTCTTAACTCCTTCTCATCTCTAGTTTTTGGACAAACACTTATACAGCGACAGCTATACGACTCTGGAATGAGTTTCCGTTGAATATTAAGCGATCCCAAAACAAATTTATTCTGAAACGCTTTCTCTGTACTTAATTCACTGATGCTGCTTCTCTAACTTTATAATCCTACTACAGCAGTGCCTGCGACTTCGTCCGCGTAGAATAGTGACTTGGGGGGGGGGGGTATAGTAGCCTTTTCCTCGTTTTTGCAACATTTCTCACTGACGCTTCGCTCCTTTTGGTCTCAGCGTAATGTTATATAGCCTAAAGCCTTCCTCTATAAATGGACTATCTAATAAAAACAAGAATTATTCAAATCGGACCGGTAGATCCTGAGATTAGCGCGTTGAAACAAACAAACAAACTCTTCTGCTTTATATCATTAGTATAGATTTCTGATGTACGTTATTTCTCTTATCTATTATATATCTTGTAATATAAAAAGTATTTTTTATAACATATGTATTTTATTGCGATTATTTATTCAAATATAAATGTAACATTTATTTGTTTTGTATATATATTGTCTGCACCTCTATATAATTTTTTTTTTGTTTCGTGTAATGGTTGACTGAGAGATAATGTCAACTGGCATTAATTCGGCCTTGTACATTTGTAATATTTTATGCTTATTGCCAAGCAGGTGAATAAATAAATAAATGGGCAACAGCATCCCTATCGTGACAGTTGCGCTCAGGGAATGCTAACACGCATTGCCCAGCGTGGCAAATATGGGCAGAATTCCCCTATTCTTGGACAGGCCTTTGTCCAGCTGTAATGAAAATGATGATCGTCACCGTCAAGATCACTATAGCCTATAGACGCTCGTGTTAGCGCAATCATGCCATTAGTACGAGTGCAAGCTGTCACGAGGATTACACATAACCGCTTATCTATATTAAAATATGATAATTGATTACTTTTCCAGCAATTGCCAAAGATATTACTTGACGATTATTCATGGCTTCAACCTACACATAGAAACAACATTGCAGGTTCATTTTTAGAGGTTTTTATTATGCAGTACTACTTTTTATTGTTTTTATTATGCAGTCAGCAAACAACCACGACCGCTTGATAGTTACGGACCTCAGCCTTTGAACGTTAGTGTCATCACAAAGATATCACTAGCGTGTTGCTGACCCTGTGAACTGAAGATAAAATGTTACATTTACCCAGTAATATCACTGCCCCTCTCACCCCTGCAACGGGAACACAGCAAAGCAAACACTGCTATTGTGCGGTACCGTGAGGTACCGGTAGAGTAGATTAGTATCTCCCCCTGTACCAGGTGTCGCAAAAGGCGACTAAGGTACCAGAACCGATGGCGGTATATCCATCTGTCAGCAGCAGTATCCCCGTCACGATGCGCTCTGCGATTGCCAACACGCTTGCCCAGCGCGGTAATTATAGGCAAAAAACCTTCTTTCTTGGAGAGGCTTATGTCCAGCAGTGGACTTCCAATGGCTGGTATGATGATAATGACGATTGTAAATCATGAAATACGCATAAAATATTGTTCCATGAGGTACCAGCCGTACCGTACCATCCATTTGCCTTGAGGTACCAGCAGAGTAGAATAGGACCTCCCTCTTAGCCAGGGGTCCATGTACGAGAACTGACAGGTGGCGGTATATCCATCCAAGGTTGTGCAGCTCAAATGCATAGGGTGGGGATGGACAGCAGCATCCCCACCGCGAAAACTGCGCTCTACGATTGCCAACACGCCTGCCCAGCGCGGCAATTATAAGCAAAACTCCCCCTGTCTCAGGGTGGTCTGTGTCCAGCAGTGGACTTCCAATGGCTGCAATGATGATTGATTCATAAATTATCTCTTAAGGGGATAAAAAGGGGAGTGCAAAGTTGGTATAAGAGTATTACAACTCAACACAAGTTAAACTGCGGGATGTTGCTAGTAATGCTCATAATTGCTGGACATTCGTAGTTGCAATCGCCGATCATGAATTCTTAACAGAAATGCTGCTGCCCATCCCCGCCCATATTCTTAATTCAGGGGAAGTGCTTTTCTACACTGCTATAGTTTAGCCACTTCAAGTAGCACACGATGAAAAATGAAATAGCTTAAAAAATAAGAAGCCATCTGTCCTTAGGAATACCCCCCATTCGTTTCTCCAAAGAATATTATTGATTTTAATAATTGTGTTTTTCGTGATAATCCGTTTGTTTGTCACGAACTCTCACGTTTTATTCTGTGAACAGACAGAACACGTGGAAATCCATTCGTTTGTATTTTATTACTAGATTAACTCGTGTCGTGTACAGGTTTGAATTTTAAATGTACTTCGTTACTAGGTTTCCTGTTTTGATTGGGTGGTGGTAAGGCATTTCTGACATATTTAAAAAAGTATGTTCTATATCATCATCATTATACGAGCCATTTGATGTCCACCGCTGGACATACCAGTACTATACCTCCTCAAGAAAGTGGAAAATTTTGTCCATAATTTCTACGCTAGGCAAGCGTGTTGGCAATCAGGACGGGGATGTTTCTGCCCATCAGTATATATACTCCCAACTATTTTTTATTGCACTGTTCGTTTAAGCTGCACTATTTCGTATGGATATGAATGCCATCTGTCGGTTCTGGTACGATAAATGGTACAGGGAGAGGTACTATTCTACTCTGTTGGTACCTCACGGATTGTTCTATTTTATTTTGTCTGTGTGTGACGCTCTCACTCCGCCAATTATGATTTATTTTCGATAATTCCTTTTGTTTCGGAAACGCCATATTTCACAAGAGGTCCCAAATAAATTCCCGCGCTTCATTCAGCGCTCTTTGAATTATTTAAATATAATATACATGGATGACGTTCTGTGCTTTTAATTAATTTTCAGCTTATATTTATATTCCTTTTTTATATTTTAAATAATATGTAGATGAATTAGTAAGTTGAAGTGGCAGTGGGCCGGGCTTTTGGTACGCAGAACCGATGACCGATTGAGTCTTAAGGTTCTGGAATGGAGACTACGTACCGGCAAGCGCAGCGTAGGGCGTCCACCCGCAATTAAAACCGCAGGATCGCGCTGGACACAAGCCACATACAACCGGTCCTATTGGATATTACTTGGGGAGGCCTATGTCCAGCAGTGGGCGTTTTGTGGCTGATATGATCATGATGGTGCATAGTTAATCTTTCTATACACAATAAATATAATCGAATAGTCTGTTTTTCATATTTAGTTCAATATTAGGTATTCAAATTTTAAAACAGGTTTTTTATTAATTGACGTGAAAGTATTCAGAATATGATGATATAGTTAATTGGATAAGAATTGATATTATGTTAATTAATATAATTAAATAAAACTTATACAAATTATTTTTTTTATATAAAGAAAATATGTTACCTTAAAAAACGTGCCGAAATCCTTTTCACCATAGTTGTAAAAACATAACTGACATATATTTTCCAAGAATTTGTCGGAATTAAATGAAATTTAGAATATACATCATAACTATACCTTTCAAATAATAGAGAAATTTTTATATTAATATTCAAACTTTATCTCACTAAAGTATTAAAATAAATATAATATTATGTTTTTATTGCCTAATCTTACCTGTGATTTTTACATAATCTAATATCACAGGTAAAATCACGCGATATTTATCACAGCGATAAATCGCAACTGCTCACTGGCCCCGAAACACGCCGTTGGCCGGAACCGTAATGAAAGCTAGTATTTACATACTGACCGGCCCGCCGCGTGACGTGCATCATAATACCTCCTAATAAAACCGACATACATATTTATATGTGGGGAAAACTCAGAGTACCATAGACACAAAATGTCAGACAGATTGATAAAAAAGCTTACATTAACAAAAAAAGGTATTAAGGGACACCCGGATGGAAGCAAGTTCCTTTTGATTAATTATTCATTATTATTATTTTTTTAATATATATTTTAAATAACATATATATTAAATTATTTAATTATTTTGTAAAATAACTTGGTCTTTGGTATTTGTTATACCAACTATTACGTTGCGTACCCTTAAATCAACAGGGTATCCAATTTAAGTCAAACTTACTACCAAAGACTTTTCATTCAACTTCATTATACTAGCCATTGAATGTCCCCTGCTGGACAGAGAAAGGGTGAATGTCGCCCATAATTGCCGCGCTGGGCAAGCATGTTGGCAATTGCAGCTGCTGCCCATCCCTGCCCCGTGCATTTGAGCTGCAATCTTTTGATGGATATACCGCGATCTGTCGGTTTTGGTATCCCAGTCGCTTCTTACGATATCCGGTACAAGGAAAGGTACTATTCTACCTAGCTACCTCATGGTAAACTCAATTCAACTTACACTACACAATGCTTTTTCAGTTTCATCATAGGTCATTTCAAATAAACACTCGAAGAACTTTTGTTTTACATTTACCGGAACAGAGCAATTCGAAGGCTAACTCGATTTGACAATTTTGTTAAACAGAAAGATATTATAAGATTAAACTGTAGTACTTTTTAGCCTGAGCGCAAAGGGTCGTCCCTCGAATGACTTCTTGTCTTGTTATTTAGTCTGACCGCCCTAATTTCGTTTCATAGTTCCTAAAGAGAAAACCTTTGCGTATTAACTGGCTTTATTTAGGAGATGGAATGCACGTGTCTTATTACTTGTATACTACTATTGCAGCGCCCTTGCTTCGTTCGATGTTTTGGCTCTTCGCGCTCTATAATTGACAAAAATAAAGTACAAGTGAAAATCGGATCCCCGTAGAAATGAGATGGGGTACCGGCGGAGTAACAATGTACCTCGCTATGTACCAGGAGTCGGAAAGGCTACCGTAAGGAGTAAGGTACCGAAACCGACGGCCGGTATAAGCATTAGAAACAACTTAAATACTACAAAGTAGGGATGGGCAGCAGCGTGTTCCTCGCTTAGTTGTAGTCTCCGATTCCCACCACGGCTACCCAGACAAAAATTCGCCTCGCTGCTGGACATAGACCTCTCCAAGTTTTTACCAATCTGATACTGATACTGATCGTATCGGCCTGCATTCAGTGCGAGGTTGCGGTTTTAGTCAGATCGTCTATCTACCTTGCGGGTGGACATCCTACGATGTGCTTGCCGGTACGTGGTCTCGATTCCAGAATTTTACGAATCTATCGTTCATCGGTTGTGCGTGCTAAGTGCCCTGCCCACTGCCACTTCAACTTGCTAATCCGCCGGGCTATGTCGGTTACTTTAGTTCTGTTACGAATCTTCTCATTCCTGATTCGATCTCGCAAAGAGACACCGAGCATTGCCCTTTCCATAGTTCGTTTTGCTATTTTTAGTTGGCTAAGGTCTAATAGATACAGACAACGTTCGCTGCCATAAGTCATTGCTGGTAACACACATTGGTCGAGGACTTTGGATGACATGTAACAATAATATTAGTTCACACTTATCTGTACGAAATCTTTTTCTACTAATAATTGACACGATTTGAAAAGTTTATTTTGCTTTCACAATAATATCTGTCAATTGTTTCAAAAAAGAACAAAGAGCTGAAAAAAGACATTTCTGTTTGGCTGAATAGTTTAAACTACGATGAAACTGAAAAAAATGTTAAAACATAATGTACAGAAATACTACAATAACACAAAGAACCAAGTGAGAGTATATTATTATAATTAATAACAAAGGTGTAATATTGGTAGATTTATTGCTCTTATTATAAATATTAACTAACTTTAATGAACACACACAAAAACACTGACACA
>JACJUM010002842.1:1235098-1251430 GCA_020976665.1 Heortia vitessoides | reverse complement strand
ATTAAATTGAAAATACAGTAAGCCTGAATCACCATGACAATGGACTTTCATCTACATATGAGCTTTTGTGAGAGCTTCATAAAGCCTTATTGTTTGTTTAAACGGGTTAGAAGACTGCTTGCTGCTTGCGCTTTTTATGATAAAATAATAATAATTTTGCATGTGATCCGAAGATGTCAAGACAGTAACCAAACAACCCCCATATCTACCAGTTACATACAGACATAGGCCTCTCCGAGTGATTTCCAATAGGACCGGTTGTATGCGGCCTGTGTCCAGCGCGATCCGGCGGTTTTATTTAGATCACCCGTCCCTCTCGTGATTGGATTTTATTTAAATAGGTCTACCATCATCATCATCATTACAGCCATTAATAATCCACTGCTGGACATAGGCCGTTTGTGATTTTAATTAGCTATAGTTTTTTATATACTTTTTATAATTCTTACTTTTACATTCTACCACTTTTCGTTTATTCTGTAAGTACGTTCGTATTATGTACAAGGTGGCATAGGTTACTCCATGTATTCATTATCAGCCATTGAAAGTCTACTGTTGAACATAGGCCCGTCCAAGAAAGGGGGAATTTTGTCCATAATTGCCGCGCTGGGCAAGTGTGTTGGCAATCGCAATTGCTGATGAATATACCGCCACGTCGGCTCTGGCACCTCAGTCACCTCTTATGACACCTGGTACAGGGGTAGGTGCTATTTTAATGAGACGGTACCTCACGGTCTATCATAAGCACTTATAAATCGTCAAAACAACGAATATATCTTTAACTATAAATAAGCTTAATACAATATCACACTAATGACCGATGACATTGACAACCGGTGTTATAAGAGTTTTTTAAACAAATAGATGTGAAAATTAAGTGTCCTATTTTAATACTAGCCAACCGGCACCAAATAGGTCTCAAACTAGGTTTATAGCAGGTTCATTACCCGAGCCACCAGAAAAGAACCTGCTGAAAAACTGTGATGATGATAAGGGTTCTGATAATACCTAATGGTCGGTATCATTACAAACTATACCGGCGTTATATTTTTAGTATATATATTTGTAATACCTTAGTAGTCTGATATACGTAACACAAGTGCTGTAGCAAATCATCGAGAAATTATGTCAATGTATGTGATATTGTATAAATTAACTAATTTATGATTTATCACGGTATAACTTAAACGCTATAACTATACAGCGTAACTCAGATACAGAAGTTGGGCAGGGATGGGCATCAGTCTGCTTTGCTACGCTTTGCAAATATCTATATTAAATAGATCTGATACAGATACATTTATCAAAACGCGCAATTCAATAATTAATAGTATTTTTACAATTCGAATGACCCTGATGACCTAATAGGACATAAAAGTTATTTAAACAAACTAGTCACTGAGTAGCCCGCTTTAAACTAGTCTGCTGGTACCAGACGCGTCTGTCCTGTCTGTGTGGATGTCCTGAGGTATGAAGAAAGAAAGAAGAAACAAAACTAAAATTACTACGCCAGCCTCCCGAAATACTAATGCTGCGTTCGTCCCTACTCCCTGTTAAGATAAGGTAGACCTGATACAAAAGGTCTTTTGCGTTGGTACCTCACTCTTATCTACCTCAACCGTCAAATGACAGTGACAGATAAGAAAGTCGGTGCAATTACTAAGTAATGTGACGTAATATTTTTAAGTCACAAGATTGACATCGCGTCAGTGACGTTTTTGCGATATTACGAGCGTCTATAGGTTCCAGTGACGCTTATTTTTACGCGGACTGTTTGCTTGTTTTTCAATCCGTTGTAATAAATAAAACATGTATAAAATTTTTAATTTAATTTCAAGTCCCGATGGTGCATTTGGTAGTGTCAATATCCTGCAAGTTAAGGGCCGTCAATCCGAAACAAAATTTTCATCACATAATTGTTTGTCACGAGGGTCCTTAATGCAAGCATTTTATGTTACTTGTCTCGATATCAGGTTTCAGGAAGGTATGAATTTGCCGTGAAGTAACTTCCGATTTTCATGAGGTGCCGACAGAGTAGAATAGTACGTCGCTCTATACCAGGTGTCGTAAGAGGCGACTCAGGCACCAGAACTGACAGGTGACGGAGTATCCATGCGAGACAGAGTAGCTTAAATGCGTAGGGTGTGGATGGGCAGCAGCATCTCTGTCGCGGAAGCTGTTCTATATGATTGCCAACCCGCTAGCTCATCGCGGCAATTATGGGCAAAATTCCCTCATTCTTGGGGAGGCTTTTGTCAACAGTCGACTGTCAATAGCTGTAGTAGTGATGATGATGAAAGTACGAGTTGTGATAATTTCTTAAATTTCATAATTTTCGATTAATAAATTTTTTTTATTAATCCACATTTCACACTGTACCATATACATATAATATTTCTACAGGCAATATAATACTAACTTGAAAGCTAGGCTTCCCACTATTTGCATGACAAAGAGGAGTTGGCATACGTTGTATTGCGAGCGAACCCGGTGCTTTTAATTAGTTTTACTGTTTGAAACAACTGGATATTCTATTGTTCTGCTGTAATCTCATATTTGGTTTAAAGTTCTATCTATATATATAAAGATATATATATAGTAGTAGTAGTAGTATATATACAGATTTTTTATATAGAGAAATCTTTATTATTTATGGACATAGGAATCTCCAAGAAAGGGGGAATCTGGCCCTCAATTCTTACGCTAGGTAGAGCACAGTTTTCCCGATGGGGACGCTGCTGCTCAGCCCTGCCCTGAGCTACACTGTTTCGGATAGATATACCGCCATCTGTTGGTTCCGACACCTCAGTCACCGCTTACCCGGTACAGGGAGAGGTAGTATTCTACTCTGCCGGTACCTCACAACTTTAAATAATATAAATCGTGTATAGTTTAGCACTGGTAAGCAAAACGTATGATGTAACCGTATTTTTTTTGACGAACAAGATTCTTGTACAAAAAGCATCAGCACAGCCTATAGATTCTCGTGCCATCATAAAGATATCACTACGACAACCCTGATATATAGAGGTTTTATGTATAGAAAATGCTAAATTATATTTAAGATTTGCCGTGGGGTTACCGGCAGAGTAGAATAGTACCTTCCCTGAACCAGGTGTCGTAGGAGGAGACTAAGGTACCAGAACCGACAGATGGCGGTATATCCATCCGAGACAGTATAGCTTAAACGCATACATGAGGATGTGCAGCAGCATCGTCGTCGTGAAAGCTGCGCTCTGCCATTGCCAACACGCTTGCCCAGCGCGGCAATTATAGGCAAACTTACCCTTTTCTTGGGGAGGCCTATGTCCAGCAGTGGACTTCCAAGGGTTCTAATGATGATGATGATATTTGTGATAAAAAAATATTTATTAGAAGAAAGTATATTTGTCTCCGATGTCAGACGAGACCCAAAACTACATCTTTCTTTGAGGCCTACACTACCCTTAGCGGACATGTCGAAATTTACCTAGTGTTTTTTTTGATGCTAAGAAGTCAAAGCCATTTCTAAATAGTAAAAAGTTGTAGGTAATTTAAGTGATTGTAGGTAAACACTCAAATGTCAAATTTACAAGTTTAAAGATATCGATAAAGAAGAAATAATTCTTTTTAGAGTTATCTTTAGAGGTTGTATACATAGAAAATTCTAAATTATATTTAGGACTAGAGTAGAGAGTTAAAGTTACTATAACAAAATTAGCTTCTGATACTAGTATTGTCATGAGAGTAAAGTATTATTGCAGACGAACTTTGTAAGAGGTGTTCCTCTAGCAATTCATCATTTTATTCGAAAATACTTGATTTACAATTATGATGACCTGATCATCATTCCCTTCTCCGCAGTTATGTTGGTGCTATCGAGAAACAATGGATGTGCTGAAGACTTGGGTCCTGGTTTATTGTTTTCACTCATTTGGGTTTAAGCTCAAAGAGTAATAGGAAACCTTACCTGGAATATGTTTTCTTTTTAATTTATTCATAAATTCTCATACATTGACCTGTCACTGAGGTATGTTATTTCACTGGCATCAGACAACAGAGGAATCACAAATTTAATACTCAAATACATATTTTAACACCTAAATACAGAACAGACATAAGTATCATTTTATAAATATTTTACCTAGATGGGCATTGAACTGACGACCCTTGGCGCAGGATAGGACCACCACCATCTGCGTTATTGGACCCGTTTTGTATATTGAGTTTACCTATCACCAACGATATACGAAGATACCATATGTGACTACGTTCCTGACATCAGATCAGCCAATTTGGTTTCGTACGTCTGCCCAAAGCTGCCTTAAACTGCTGTGCTATTAGCGACTCACGACGTTTTCATCCCTCTGCCCATTCCTACCCAGTCGATTTTTGGGCTGAGTGGTGGCCGCCCACGACTGAGTTTGCTTAGGCTCTATTTTGTGTCCCGTGGGAATTGTTATTCTCGCGGGATGTGTACCATGTTCTTCATTAGGGTTCAATCCACATGCCAAACTTCATAAAAATCAATAAAAAAGAATAAAGGACACAATTATTTTCGCATATTCAATATCAGTATGTTTACAACATGACAATTCCACGTTAGTTATATTTTACAAACATACGTCACGTTTTTCTGTCTATTTTACACAAACGAACAAACGCATTGGGCGCGTCAACACATCTCGGTGGACAAATACGATCCGAACATCGAAATTGGTGAGTCCCGCATCAAAAATAACCGAAAAAAACCGGCTTGAACCGGACATAACCGGTTTTAGTCGGATTCAATCAAGAGCGGCAAACAGCAGGTTGTTACTCGCGTTTTTTGTCTCTATACGCACGGTTTTACGTGAAGTGAAGATGAGTAAATGGATATATGACTACGCGATTAAATTATAGTCTATAGCTCTCTTGCTTTGTCATTTATTTATTTACTTAGAGCGTCCGGCGGTTTCACGAGTGTAGTTTCCGTTTAAGTGCGCATCATTATCATCATATCAGCCATAAGACGTCCACTGCTAGACACAGGCCTCCCCAAGTAATCTCTAATAGGACCGGTTGTATGCGGCTTGTGTCCAGCGTGATCCTACGGTTTTAGTCAGACCATCCAACCATCTTGCGGGTGGACACCCTACGCTGCGCTTGCCGGTACGTGGTCTCCATTCTAGAATAATAATTCCAGTGCCCATAATCTATACTAATATTATAAAGCTGAAGAGTTCGCTTGTTTGTTTGAACGCCCTAATCTCAGGAACAGTTAATACAACACTGAAAAATTATTTCGGTGTTGGATAGCCCAATTATCGAAAAAGATAATAAAGCTTTATTGACGTGACAACGTCTTATAAATTGGTTTGCCGGGTGACACTTCAAGAAACTGCGTTACGCTCTGCTCACGTTATGCGCTCACAATGAGAGCGAGTGAGAGGCACGCGTCCCTTCCACTCGGGCATGGTTAGCCCACCTAAGAGCGAGAGAGGCAGACATAAAAAGTAAAAGGCACGCGTCCCTTCCACTCGAGCACAGTTAGCCCGGCTAAGAGCGAGAGAGACAGAGCGAGAGAGATAGGCATACACACCGGTTCATGTCTTGCGCTTCTATTTCGCTTAGGCGCCTGCATATTCACATTAAAATTATTTTACCACTCAAAGTCGTCGTCACGTAAAACTTTCGCCCGTATACCGACTTTACAGGCAACCAATTTTTTTATTTTTAAGTATTTATAGTTCTGTTTAAAGTAGACGAATGAATCCTGAAAGTACCTTACCCCCAAAGTCACTATTTTACGCGGAAGAAGTCGTGGATGGGCACTGCTAGTAAAGAATAATAATAACCTAAATTACTTGAGGATACTGCACTGATGAAATTCTCGTTAAATTCGGTTCAGCATTTTCATAATTATCTCAAACAGACTAACAAACATTTAAAATGCTTATTTAATAAGTACCATACATACTTTTATTTAAAAGCTGTTATTTTAGTATTTAAATGTTGAGACGGTTTAGACATGCAAAAAGGATAGATTGAAATAAAATGACTGCACAAATGAAAGAGTTGGTATAGGGCGACCTAGGTGATGTCTGTACTATAAAAAAAAGTCTTAAAGAAGAGTCGGGTCAGAAGTACCAATAATAAACGAGCGTGTATGAAAGATCTTATGCGAGTAAAAAAGCGAGAGAGGTATGCCAAGATCGTTAAAATTGGACATCCATAGTCTCTGCTTACCCCGATGGGACACAGGCGTGATTTATGTATATATATTGGTATTAAACAAGACAGATATTTCTACTTTGTTTATATGTAGAAGTAGAAAGCATTTCGTCCCCGTCTGCATCTCAAACACAACACGCCGATAAACAAGTTTGCAGATGGAACCTGTCAGGCGCTTGGAGTGCATAAAACATTCATCATTATATTTTGAATCAAAATATTTGTATTCTTTGTGTAATTAAAAAAAATAGCTTTTTTAATTAAAATTTTCAAGATCCATTTAGTAGTTCTTACATAAAAATGTAAGAAATATAAATCCAAACATCTATACGTCCAATCTTTCGCATATATAACATTAGCAGGGAGATCATTGATAATATTTACTGACAGAGTATAACAGGACCTCCCTTTGTACCAGGTGTCGTAAAACTCGACTAAGATACCAGAAAAGACAGGCGGTTTATCCATCGGGAACAGTGGCGTGTATAAGCAGCATCATCCCCAATACACAAGCTCCGCTCTGCGTTTTCCAACACGCTTGCGGCATTTATAGACAAAAATTGCCCCAACTTAAGGAGGTTTATGTTCAGGACTTATAATATGGCTGATATGATGTCGATGATGACAGTTACATTTACCTAGCACTAATCTAAATGACATTACTTTTCATATTAGACAATTGTACTACCAAGAACTTATTCTCAAACAGCATAAACTATGTAAACCTGAATATAAACTAACTCATAGTAGACGAAGGTATGTGACGAAGGTAAAGCTGATGTATATTTCCAAAATATACATCAGCCATGTCGTACACGGTTCGCACAGCGATTTCTAAATTTTACAGGACCATTTATTTATAATAAAATTAACCAAGAAATAGATATTTATGTCATGAATAAATACACTTGCAAAAAAACAGTAAGGGAATGGCTTTTGACATTGGACTACAACAAGACAGAGGAATTGCTAACAATATTATGCTAGACTGGACTATATTTATTGTTACTATTATTGTTTGTGTATACTGTATGTACTGGCTTAGCATTATATTCTGTGTATTTATGTAATGTGTAAATAATGTGTTGCATTAACAAGCCTTGTATTACACTAGACCATATAGACACACATCCACACCTACATGCACACTACAGAGCATATAAGGTAGGTTATAGGAGCCTATAAGAACAGGCTAGACCTAGTTTAGGTATCTATCAAAATATATTTTAGTTTAAGTTTCCTTTTGTTGTTGAATAAAGTTATTATTATTATTATATAAGAATATGGAAATAAAATATAAATATTTATTTCCAACGAAATTGCAATTTACATAACTAAAATTTGTAAGTATGAAATATTTTTTGAAATTTGTTAAATATTTTTTGTATTTCTTTATAACAAATGTACAAAATTACATCATACATTACATTACATCAAAAATACAAAATTACATTTGCAAATTTCATCATCACCATAATTTCAGCCCAAGGTCCATTGCTGGACTTGGGGCTCCCCATATTTTCGTTGCAGTTAGAGATTCTCAGATTTATTTGTTAATATAACCCAGCATTTGTAATACAAAAGTATGTAATAATATACAAAATAGGTTTTATAGTTTTTTTACACTCTTTGTATTTATTTGCTGCAGATATATTTATATATGTGTAAAGAAATAATATTTCTTTAATTTTGAATTTTGCCCCGCTTACTACATTACCAATGACATTGACAACTGACAAGCGCTAGAGTCTGAGGTCAATGGTCAGTTGAGAGATTATGGAAAAAATAGCATTGTATTAGATTATTGGGATAGATTTGTTAATTAAAATAGATAAATAAGAATAATTGGTGGAAGAATAGACTTTAATTGTCGTTTCGTCGTTTTCAGGTAAAGTTATAATAATAGGGTAGTTAAATAAGTTATCGTATTTGTAAGAAACTAACGAAATAAAACTTCGTTTTCAGAAGCACCGCATGAGTTTATTTTTAACCTAAAATTGAAGGATAATCGATATATATGTATATGTGTATGTTCATAACATACTCATTTGAAGTCGATTTTGACCCACTTTAGATGGACAGGTTTAATTGAAACTTTGTAGACATACCAAGATTAGGTGCCAACACAATATTTCAATAAGATTATCTCATTATCCTGATCAGAATCCTCAGTATGAAAGAAATGCCTCTGCGTTAGAGCAAGTGCGACCACGCAGCCTGCGCATGCGGACCGTCTACCTAATGTCTAGCTTAATACATTCAAAGTTTATATTAGTTGACTGAAAGAGATAAGGTATCTAAAAAAAAACACTATTCCACGTGGACTAAGTCGCAGGCACAGCTAGTATTGTATATGGCAGAAGAAGCACGAGAGTAAAATAAATGCTATTGAAATGAAAGCGTTCGAAGTATGTTTGTGTAAGTTTAAGAGATAAATAAAAGACATTAATGAATTGTAATAAGAGATCAATATGGTGTAAAAGATGGTGATTGAACAATAACATAGAAAGAAATGTTTAAATGGTTTGGACATATATAAATCGAGAGTAGAGTTGATAAGGATTTTAATCCAGAAAACACAAAACAAACTTTAAACAATAATAATTAGGGTGTACCAATTTAATATGCCGTGGGGTACCGGCAGAGTAGAATATTATCTCCAATACCAGGTCTGGTAGGAGGCGACAAAGGTACCGGAAACGGCTGAACGTAGGATATTCATCCAGGTTGGCACAAACGCAACAGGATGGGAATAGGCAGTAGCATTCTGCTAAGCTACGCTCTGAAATTTCACTACGTCTGCCCTGCGAGGGTATTATGGGCAAAACTGGAAAAGTCTATGTCCACGAATAGACTATGACTACTTTGATGAACTTAAAGATAAATTTCAAATATTTATTACACAATACTGGGTTACTTAATAGTAACCAATTGGTTAAAATTATTCTCAATTGCAATAGACCGCTTCCACCGATCCACAGTGCAGCTACAGGTAAGCTTGCTAAGTGATTGGGATCGCACTACAAATGCATTAAATTTTAATATCCAATCTCTACCCTGTGGTTTATGGTCCGAAGCTCAAGTTGAAGCGATCCATCCCATCGATATTAAATATTTTTTCTTTATTTCTAGTTCATTAATTAAAAATTAAAGTAATTCGTTTTAATGTGGCTTAATGTGGAAAAGATTCATTAAATTTAATAATATTGCCGTGTTCTATTTTTACTAGCACCGTAGAATAGTACCTCCCTGTACCAGGTATCGTAAGAGGTCACTAAGGTACCAGAACCGATATATGGCGGTATATCCATCCGTAACGGTGTTAGTCAAATGCACAGGACGGGAATGACGTTACTGGGTAAATGTGAAATATTATCTCCAGTTTAAAGAGTTAGCGACACGCTAGTGATATCCTCGTGATGACACTAGCGTCTTTTACCTGAGGTCACGTACCATTAAGCGGACCGTATGCCCTTTCCCACAACATCTCATACATTGACCTGATTCGCCTCGCCTTTGACTGCCTCTCTCACCTTTCAAACCGAAACGTGTGATATGAACAGCTATTTAGCGACAGAAATAGGTGAGAATAAGGTATCCAGACCAAATGTATGAGGTTTACCTTATGCAAAAATAACCTATATTTGTATTACAAAAAAAAAACTCGCTTATCTCTTGTCACTTACACCACACCTGTACTCTGAAACCGGATGTAACTAGTCTATTGGTTTAACCCACCGTCCAAATTGACTCCGCGTTGAAAGAGAATTTTATACAAAGCCTCCATTAGCGGGTATTTAATTATACAATAATTAATGTTACCGATATTAATTAAAATTAACCGAATTCGATGAGTAATGCGCGACATGATTATCGAACAAGGCTTGGAAAAAATCTGAGAGCCAAATTTGTGTATTATTTTCTTGTTGAAATATTATGCTATTAAATTTCACGTATGAATTACGTTCTTTGGGACACGCATAAAGATGATATATAAAGTAGGTTTTTAGTTTTACTTACTTACTTATTATCTTAGTACTTAGTCATTGTTGTCCACTGCTGGACATAGGCCTCCCCGAGAAATGGGGAATTGTGCCCATAAATGCCGCGCTGGGCAAGCGTGTTGGTAATAGCAGAGCGCAGCTTCCGCAAAGTGAACGCTGCTGCCCATCTTTGTCATCACTTCTTCATGTCAACACATCTTTACACTGTTCCAGAGAGATATATCATCATCTGCCAGTTTTAGTATCTTCGTCACCTCTTACGGCAAACATTGCCAACAGACAATACCTGACCTGTTGTATTTTAGTCCTGTTTAGCATAGGTATTTATGTATGGCCATGTGGTAGGGGCAGAATAGAAGTACCTCTGACTGTACCAGGTGTCGTAGGAGGCGACTTATGTATCAAAACCTACTAATGGCAATTTATCCACCCGGAGTAGTGTGGCTAGAATTCAACGGGGCGGGTATGGGCAGCAGAATCCCTAGCGCGCCTCTTGCCTAGCGCGTCAATTATGGGCAAATACCCCCTTTTTTGGTATGGTCTATTTTGTTAAGGTCTATGTAGGTTGCAGTGGATGTTTTACTACTATTATTAGGCTATATATACCGCCATTTGTTGGTTCCGGTACCCCAGACGCTTCTTACAATACCTGGTTTAAGAGGAGGTAATAATATACTTCGACGTTACCTACTGATTTTATAAATTGGATATACATTGGCCGCCATAATTTGAGGGTAGAGTAAAATAGTACCTCCCCCTGCAACAGGTGTCGTAAGAGGCGCCTAAGGTATCATAACCGACCGATGGCAGTATATCCAACCGCAACAGTGCAGCCTTAATGTACAATACGGGGATTGGCAGCAGCAGCCCCGTCGCAAAAGCTGCGCTCTGCGATTGCCAACACGCTTGCTTAGCGCGGAAATTGTGTGCAAAAAACCTCCTTTTTTGGGGAGGTCTACGCCCAGCAGTGGACGTTTTACGCTGCTGTGATCATGAGGATGAGGAATAACAAAATAAATAGCATTTAAAGCCTCTACTTTAGGTATTTTCATGTTTTAAACTAATTCTTTAAATATTTAAATAAACATCTCACTTATCTAATTGTCTTTTGTCAATGGCGTAGCAGAGACAAATTTAAAAAGCAGTCGCATCTATTAAATTGTTTTCATTAAATGTTTACTATTATAAGTGTTTTTGTAAATAAACAAATAGTATTTCTTAAATAAAATCTCTCATAATAAATCCATTTTTAGATAAATCGCTGAATCATACACATTTGGGTCGAAATTATGGGCAAACTTACGAAATGTTACGATGGAAAAATTGGTCATAAATTACAAAAAAAAGAGAGAGATCTCAAGACAAAATGGCGGTTTAAAAAAGTTCCCGCGTAACTGCGGGTTCCTTTTTTTTAATTTATTATTAACTGTGGCGGAGCTCTCTTATTATAGAGGGGTTGGATTAAATAGATGTTTTTAAGGGACGTGCTTTTAAAAATTGGATAAAATGTATGTCATTTTTATATTACCAAGAGTAGGTATGAGTAATTCCTTACTTGCTCGTTTTCTAAAGATTTTTAAGCTATTATTGTAGAGCTTAAGTATTTTTGGATGTTTAATCATCATTAGAAGACCACTGCTGGACATATGCCTCCCTAAGAAACGGCGAGTTATGCCCATAATTGCCACGCTGTGCAAGCGCGTTGGAAATCGCAGAGCGCACCGAAAGGGGTGCTGCTGCCCATCCCCGCTCTGTGCATTTGCGCTGCACTGTTGTGGATGGATATACCGCCATCTGTCGGTTCAGGTACCTTAGTCGCCTCTTATCAGACCCGGTACAGGGGGAGGTATTATTCTAGTCAGCCGGTACCTCACGGCATAACGTTACAGGGTAGGATTGATAATGAATTGTAATAAATTCATACATCCTAATAAGTTGTATGAATTCATCAAACCTAACATACCTAACTCTGGTATAAGCATCCGCTAAAACACTTGTGTCACGGACATTAGATAACATATTTAACACCCAGATTCAGAACAAACAAATATTCGTCGTAAATATTCGGACTGGGTGAGGAGGATCCAAACTGTGAGGCGCATAAGTGAGGATCAATACCATCTGCGCCATTGGACCCGTTAATGTTTTGTTATTTCCGTGGGGTACTTGCAAAGTAAAATAGTACCTCCCTCTGTACCAGGTGCTGTAAGAGACGACTGACGTATCGGAACCGGTAGATGACGTTACATCTGTGGGCCCGATGGCGCAAATAGCAGTGATCCTGTCTTGTGCGCCAGGGGTCGTGGGTTCGATTCCCACCAAGAGTAAAAATTTTCTATAATGATATTTGACTTTGTTCTGTGACCCAGATATAGTTAAATACATGTATTTTAGTAGTGTATTTGTGATTCCCCTGTTGCTTGGCGTCCATTACATAAGTGCTTTAAGCGAGTTACTACGGAGTCAGGTCAATGTATGAGACGTTGTGGGAATTTATTAATGTTATCGGCATTTTTCATAATGTCCAGACAGAATTATATAGAATCGCTAATTAATTACTAACTCCATAACATATCCCGAAACAGCATGGCCTAAATGCATCAGGGCAGGATTAACTGCCGTCATTAGAGGGACCCTAGGTCTAAATGTAAAACAGTTTTGTAAAGCAGGTCTATCCGAAAAAAAGCCGCCAAGAAAATCTCCTACCTACCTAAGGATAAAATAGAGTAATGCGTATTTAATTTTATTTTTCCAATATACAAAATTGGTCGCCGGAACCGGAGAGGGTCCAACTTCTAGATAATAGAGGTCATTACCAAAATGAACCGTATTCAAATTCAAATCAAGCTTGAAATAAATGAATTTCAAATATTAGGTTCATCGAAAGAATCGACTCCGGACAGCAGTGGTGTCCGAGAATCATCGATGTCGATCATTTAATCGAATTCTCTTTTGTTTTGAGTTCGGAATTCGAAATTTAAACTGTCGCGTTCCACGTTTAAATTCATCCTTACTCGCTTAAACGTAATATTGGGCTTGAAGTCAGATTCCAAACCGCCGCCCAGAGATGTAAGCGCTCGGTCTCTTTACACTGGCGATAGGGGTGTACTTCTATCGATAAGATAAAAAAAATGTTACACGCGTTGTGCACTTTTAATAAGTTTGTTAATATAATATGAGTAAAGTTTACTTTTATAAAAATGCTATAATATTGTGAGGTACCGGCAGAGTAGAAAAGTATCTCCTTCTGTATCAGTTGTAGTAAGAAGCGACTAAGGTACCAGAAAAGAAAGCAGTATATCCATCTCAATTAGTGCAGCTCAAATGCAAAGGTCGAGCCCGTCTTGAGGTTGAACACGCTTGCCCAGCGCGGCAATTATTGGCAAAATTCTTTGAAGGCCTATGTCCAACAATGGACTTCTAATGGCTGATATTCTTGTGTTCTTAATAATTATATATATTGGCCTGATCTCCTGTATCTGTTGATTGTATCCATGTAAAGAAATAATATTTCTTTAATTTTTGAACGACATTGAATGACTTTGACAACTGACAAGCGCTAGAGTCTGAGGTCAATGGTCAGTTGAGAGGTTATTATTGTATTAGATTATTGTGATTTAAGATAGATAAATAAGAATAATTGGTGGAAGAATAGACTTTAATTGTCGTTTCTTCGTTTTCAGGTAAAGTTATAATAATAGGGTAGTTAAATAAGTTATTTGAAAGATTATATAATAATATTTGTAAGAAATTAACGAAATAAATCTTCGTTTTCAGAAGCAACGCATAAGTTTATTTTAACCTAAAATTAAAGGATAATCGATATATCCATATTAAGACCCTAAAGTTAGGTACCGGTTGCTTCCTTTTATACTTATAAATGACTGGTAAAAAGATTTTTTTAATACTACTTGAAGCACTCCACTATTTCTTCGATATTGGTTCCCTTTCCCTGAGCAGTGTATATGGATGGATACAAGCTTAAACTTTATAATGGTAGAAACATATTTATAGCAGTCCAGTAATTTTTGTTTAGCATAACAAACAATAACGCAATCCAATCATTCCTCTTTATAATAATACTCTATATATATAAGAGAAGCTGACTGACTGATATTAACGGAGGGCCTTCTCTATAAAAGTAAGAAACTTGAAATTTTGCACAGGGTTACCTTTTATAACGTAAGGGAGCAATAGAAAAAGATTTTTGAAAATTCACCGGGGTTTTTTTATTTTAAAGTTATTGGAATAAATATCAGAATAAAAGTTCTTCGTTGGAAGTCATGTAACACGAGTGAAATATTTTTTTGAATACCACCATTTAAGGAGGGTGCAAAGTTAGTATGATAGTTCTACTACTTTACGCGGGTGAAACCACGGGGCGTTGCTACATAGTATCATCTGCTGCTGAACATGGGCCTCCCCAAAAAGGGGGAATTTTGACTATAATTGCCATGCTGGGCAAGCATGTTGGTAATGAGGATGCTGCTGCCTATTCCCGCCCAGTGCATTTGAGTTACACAAATTCGCCATCTGACGGTTCTGGTACCTTATTCGCCTCTTATGAAAACCATTCTACTCTGCCGGTACTTGGCGGCTTAGTTGCTAATATAGATAAATGATAAACTTTTTTTTTTGGATTAAATCAGATATTTTTGTCTGTAGATCTTGATAATCGATAAATGATTATCGACATCGATAAAACGGCTGTCGCACCACTAAACCGTTTGCTTGGCAAGCCACATTTTGTGCAAGTCTCTCGTCGTTCCCAAAATTAGATTTGCTCTCCGAGCTGTAATTCTGATTAAAACCATTTTCAGGGTTTCACTGTGCTTTGTCGTTTCTTACATTGTTTCGCACTGAAACCATTTCATGGTAATTAGGGTGTTAAAAGTTAAGGGATTATATTTCTGTGATTTTACTGAAGGTGGTATAATTTTCTTGATTATTTAATTTATTTGGTAGAGATGTACATTTTTTTTTTATTTTACTAATTCGATAATCCTCCTATATCGATAAAGCCTATTCTCCAAGGCACCCTCTACACTTTGCTCGTATTATCATAAGGATATCACGCTTTGCCAACTTTGTGACTTGAAAATATTATGTAACATCATCTAGTAATGTGACTGCTTACTCGGATGTTTTATTGAGACAAACAACATTTAGAAAACAGAAAAATCATAATATTAAAAAAATAAAGAGATATAGACTTTCTATATTCCCTCAGAAAATTCACACGCTTTGTTTGAAATTAAGGTCAGTAAAAATACAAAAACACATTGTCAGCAAGGACAGGTCTGATGGCGCAGATGGTAGTAATCCTATCTTGTGCGCCAAGGGTTGTTGGTTCCTACCTCACCCCGGATAATCATTTTATTATGAATAGGTATTAGTGTAAGGTACCGGAACCAACAGATGGTGGTATAATTATCTGAAAAGTGCAGCTTAAATGCACAGGGCGAGGATGGGCAGAAACAAACCCGGTGTGAAAGCTACACTTTACGATTACCAACACGCTTGCCAAGATAAGTAGCTTGCCTAGTTACGGATTGAATGTGTCACAACAGAGGAAATAGCAAAATAATACTTAAATACATATATTTAACACCCAGACACAAACCAACACAAATTATTAAGAAGACCACTGCTGAACATAGCCACCCCCCCAAAAGGCATCTTTCCCATGCCCTCTATAATACCATAAAGAATTCTCGGAAGAGTTCGACTTGTTTGCTATGGTCTGAGCAGTCTACGCAGAACATGAAGTGCAACATATATTCGGTTAAAAAAAGTGATATTAAATGGAAAAAAAAATATTAAAGACTAGCTGCTCGCCAAAACTTTGGCCGGGTACATACATTAATAAAAAATACAATAATATACATTTATAAATCCAAAATATACGGATAAAACCCTATATATATATATATTGTTTATTCTTTTATTTTAGGTTAAAATAAACTTATGCGTTGCTTCTGAAAACGAAGATTTATTTCGTTAATTTCTTACAAATATTATTATATAATTTTACAAATAACTTATTTAACTACCCTATTATTATAACTTTACCTGAAAACGAAGAAACGACAATTAAAGTCTATTCTTCCACCAATTATTCTTATTTATCTATCTT
>JACJUM010002842.1:1188749-1235088 GCA_020976665.1 Heortia vitessoides | reverse complement strand
CAATTATTCTTATTTATCTATCTTAAATCACAATAATCTAATACAATAATAACCTCTCAACTGACCATTGACCTCAGACTTTAGCGCTTGTCAGTTGTCAATGTCATTCAATGTCGTTCAAAAATTAAAGAAATATTATTTCTTTACATATATATAATTAATTTTATACTAAATATAAAATTAATATAGAAATCATAATATCTAAAATACAGCGTTTTAAATAGCTATTTAAAAGTATGTACGGTACTACTAAAACACTAACACTTTAAAATATTTGGTCCGCCTGTTCCAGGTTATCTCTGAAATGGTTGGACCGATTTTGATAGATATTTAACTGGTATATGTTTAAAGGAGAAAATTTGGGTACTTTAATTATTTATTTGACAGGCCCGATGTCGCAGATGCTAGTGATCCTATGTGCCAAGGTCGTGGGTTCCATCCCCATCCAGTACAATAATTAATATGATGATATTTATGTTTGTTCTATATCTGGGTGTTCTCTGTTGTCTGGCGTTAGTAACACAAGTACTTTAAGCGACTCACCACGGAGTCAGGTCAATGTATGATGATGTGTACATTTGTATATTTAGCATTTATTTAGGTTTGTCAATTTTCCTACACCCTTCGTTCAGTGACGCTCTTCTGACTGCATGCCACCTGACCTGTTCTTCGGCCTGCCCAAATGAAATGCATACGTAATATGTATACCGGAGGTAGACAAAAGTCCTGCATTGCTACCTCACTCTCACATATTTCTACCGCCAAATATCAGTGCTCGCATTGCTTTGTTCCGGTGTGAAGGGTTAGAAAGGCAGAGAAAGTATTGGGTAAAAGTGACATTGCATCTTCAGTTCACAAGATTGGCGACACGCTTGATATGAGTGATATCTTTGTGATGACACTAGCGTGTATAGGCTGTAATCGTTTCATACGACACCTGTTGCAGGGGGGGTACTATTCTACTCTGCCGGTATTTCATAGCAATAGATGACACTTACATGTAATATTCTTAACAACCTTAAAGCTAGTATTGACAATAAAGGTTAATTGATTGATGAAGGGCCCGATGTCGCAGATGGTAGTGATTTTATCTTGTGCGCCAAAAGTCGTGAGTTCGATTCCCACTAAGAGAAAATATTTATTTGATGTGTTTGTTCTGTGTCTGGGTGTTAAATATATGTATTTAAGTCATATGTTTGTGAATCCTATGTTGTCTGACATCCATGTCAATGTATGAGATATTGTAGGAATTTATTATTTATTGATTGATATTATTTTGAACAAGACGGTAACTAGTCAATAACAAAAACTATGAATGAAGTTTTACATACTGGCATGTTTTTAAAAGTCTGTCAAATAAGTCGTGATGGATTGTTCTCTATAAATAATTGGAATATTTCTATCAAAAATGTTTTTTTCCTATGAAAATATAATATTGAATCATCAACCAATTGATCAATTGATCTGTCATGCATGGTTTTCCTGGTACAGATGCCAGTCTCTTACATAGAATATATTGTAATAAATTTCTAGTTTCAGCATTTTGTAGTTCTGTGTAAGCGAAGAAAATAAAGCAATAAAGAAAGAAATTAATAACGTTTTGTCGTGCTGCCCACATTCTTCTAGAATATTTTCTTCTAGGTTAAGAATTCTAAATTCAAATTTCTGAATTCATTTACCTTGGAAGTCCACTACTGGACATAGGCCTCCCCAAGGAAGAGGAAAGTTTGCCCATAATTGCCGCGCTGAAGTAGAATTCTTTCACGCCTCCACGACGGGGGGTGCTGCTGCCCATCCCCGCCCTATGCACTACACTGTTGCAGACAGATATACCCTGTCTGTACTCGTACCTTAGTCACCTCCTTTACGCCTTAAGATTCCTGGTACAGTTAGAGGTACTATCCTACTCTGCCGGTACCTCAGCACTCAATATAATAGTAACTGAAAAACGTAAGTTTAACTCACTTTTCATGGTAAAGACCGGACGCTATTACTAAGACTCCGATATCCGTTCGTTCATCTGTTATGAACCGTGCTACCTAGACTGATAAAACTTTCGTAAGTGATGTATACATTTCTGTTGCCGCTATAACAACAAATGCGACAAACATTTATGTGATAAATATTTGTACTTTTTCAGTGTCTGGGTATTAAATATAAGATTTGGATGCAAGTGCTTTGAGCTACTCATCTGGGATTTAGGATACCATGTGAAATGTTATGTGAATTCGGTTTTTGGTGTAACTATTCATTTTGATGTTGCATTTGAAAAAGTCTGTATCAGCTGGTTAACTTTTATTCAAGTTTAGGTCATTAAGTTCTCGAGTTAGTAAATGACCACAAAATACAAAATGAACTATCCGTTTCATATTCATAGGTGTATTTTACGTTGCAAATTCCGGGTAAGTGAGTCAGAGGTATGCCGGCTCGGAATGACCCAATTCTGCGGGATATCAAAGGATAAATTACATGCATGCAGCGATACATTTTATGGGGAGACTGTAATGTGGTGGAACGCGAAGGTATGGAGTGGACTTTGTCTTTATTTGAATATTATACTAGCAGACCCGATGGGCGTTGTTCTGGTTTACCTATAATTATTAAATTCAAATTGTTACTATATAAATTGCTAAATACCAACCGATGTTTGGTGTTAAACGAAATTTGTAGCGTGTATCTGTCAATCACGTCAACTGTCAAACGATTGTCAGCTATGTCAAACGTAATTTAATTTTTACATCATTTTATATGGTGAATAAGTCAAATTCTTGAGTTTTCATATGTTGCTGCGCCGTTTTATCGTATTTTGATTCCTCTGTTGTCTAATATCCGTACCATAAGTGGTTTAAACGACTTATAACGGGGTATAAGTCAATGTGTGAATATGACAGGAAAAACCTAATCGTCAAGCCTTTATAATATTACAAAACATTCTATTATGGGTTTGTTTCTCTTTTGTATGAAAATAGTTGAGCCATTTATTTTTATTTATAGATTCCTTTATTTATTCAGATTCCTTTATTCCGTTTATACGACATTCGAGTTTTCAACATTGTAGAGAAGGCGCTGATTTTTCATCGCAAGAAAAACAAAAAAAAATCGTCCTGCCTACTAAGGTTTCGGTCGCACAATAGTAGGGCGGTCCCTCGGAAAGCAATAAATGCAGGTTCAAGTCCCGTCAAGTAAGAAAAGTTTTAGAACTGTTAATATAATGTTTAATATGTGATACCTCTAAGTAAAAAGGTGCGAAGTCTGGAAGAACTATATTCGCATTGTTCATACAAAATATGTATGAAGTATCACGCACTCACACCACGTCTCTGTGCCATTTTGCTGCCTACAAGACCCGCAGCTTATCCACTCGCTTATTATTTCACATCTATCCCTAATTACACGGATCCTGACCTCCACCCATCTAATAATTAATTAAACTTCTATCAAATGAAACACGACTTTATTACCATGCACTTAAACGTATATTTACCTTTCTCCCTTACACGGTTAGTAATGAAATATTAACAAGATTCTATTTATATGAAGACATGAAATTCTTCTATTGTTAGATACTTGTTAGTTGTGCAATTAATAAAAAAAAAGAAAGGAATTCTTTTTTATAAGGACGGGCTTGTAGGATCATTTGGTAGTGATACTGTCTTGTGCACCAATTGTCCTGGGTTCGATCACCACTCAGGACAAATATTTATATACTTATATTATAGATATGAAAGTGTATGGATACTTGTTTGTCCGTCTTTATCGGCAAAACGGAACGACGAATTGACGTGATTTTTTAAAGTGGATATAGTTGAAGAGATAGAGAGTAACACATGCATATCTTTTATTTCTTTTTGATCTTCCACTTCGCTTAAATATGGGGTGGGAATTTGTACACAGCAATCAGCCATTTTTAAGATATAAAGGGTACCTAAAAATAGGTATGCAAACTATTCATGACTACCAAAATGGCAACCTTTTTTTTGGAAATCTGCCCCCAACACTTTATAGGGGGGGGGGGGTAAATTTTTTTTGGGAATCTTACCCCAGCCCGTTTAATATGGGATTGAAATTCATTAACAGCGTTACTCCGAATTAACGTAAGCAACGCGCCAAAAATAGTTAGTGTAGAGTATTTATGTTTTATGAACACAAGAGTTCCTCAGGGGTAAGACATATATAAAGGGTCGAAGTTTGATCTGAATGAATCCAGTAAATATATCAACGCTGGACCTATATATAAGGGATCTATTTCCGATATATATTTCCTATATATAAGGGAATCTTGAAATTTTTCATCAGAGTTCCTTTTATAACATAACATAGCACTAAGAAAGAATATCTTTCTTAGTGCTCAGAAAGGATTTTTGAAAATTCACCCCCTAAAGTATAAACTATGTTTTCGAAAACCATTCCTTAAGAGGGTAAAATAGGGATGCAAAGTTAGTTTAAAGTGATGCAACTTAACGCGAGTGAAACCGTGGGGCGCTGCTAGAAAACACTAAATGTTTAATCCTGAATGTAACTTATGCCACCTGGTGGCGTTGTGAGCGAATACCCTTACAATGTGACTCGATCGAATTGTTATCGATGTATGAGGTCCCATCCTCTGAGTGAACAAAGAGCCGGTGATTTGTATCTGAAAATGTTTTTCTTGATTCCCGTAGAAAGCGACTGGCATTATAGGCTCTTATTGCGAACAGGATTTATACTGTTTCCATTCCAGCTATTCCAGTGACCGTCCCGGTTGGAGGATGAAGGCAGTTTATCACATCAGACAGGCTTTGTCAGCATTTGTTTACCTCGGGTTTTGAACTTACAACCCTTAGCACGCTAGATAGGATCACTACCATTTGCGCCATCATCATATCAGGATCCGCTGCTCGATATTGGCCTACCCAATAAAAAGGTAATTTGCCCATAATTGCCGCGCTGGGCAAGCGAGTTGGCAATCGCAGAGCGCAGCTTTCGCAACAGGTATGATGCTGCCTACACCCTCTGCATTTGAGCTACACTATCTGAGATGGATATACTGCCATTTGTTGGTTCCGGTACCCTAATCGCCTCTTATGACACCTGGTACAGGGGAGGTAGTGTCCTACTTTGGCGGTACCTAACAGCAAATATTTATTGTTTTTTTTTTCATTTAAATTTAATTTAATTTTAATGTTTTCTTTTTACACCTCGTTGTATTGGCAAAGTAGAATATTATCTCACCATGTACTGGCTGTTATAATACCTGAGGTACCGAAACAGACAGATGAATAATAATAATGAACAAATTCCCACTACATCTCAAACATTGACCAGATTCTGTGATAAGTCGTGGAACGCGCCTGTGATTCTGATGTCAGATGTCACAAGTGCGTTGAGCGATTTCGTAGATGTCGTGTAACTTTTTTATTATTGTCAATTTAAGTACATCATGAGTATTTATAATTTATTTATTTAACTTGTATGCTATAAGCGTTATTTGTTTCATATGTCTGTATGTTCACTATAGTCAAAAATAGTTTCTAATTACTACCAATATTTTTGTAAAACCTATCTAATGATACCGAAAGACATATATATTAGTATAAACACGCATTGATTGATTTTAAATATAGTCTTTGAGTTAAACTACGACTACAGATACGAACAAACATTTAAATAAAATCTTTAAAAATATATATATCTTTAATTCGTTCCTTTTTAAAACTATATGAACCTATAAATAAGCTGAACCTATGAATAAGATAGAGAAGTTTATTTTTGGTTAGTTACTCCCGTTTGTAATTTTACGGAGTGTGTTGTAATGTCAATTAAAGTTGTGTTATGTGGAGACAGATTCCTTGTTTAGTTAATATTAAAATGGCACCTTTTTAAACTCACGCATACGCGACAACAAAGACACAAATCACACACATACGTACCACATATCGTCTCGTTTATCACATGTTCTTGATCAATTTTTTTTATCGTTATATATATTAGTGCAATTTTATTTTGATATTTTAATTTTTTTTTTGGTATAGATTTACTTAATACCACAAAAAGTATTTATTTTAACTAAGCCACCATTTTATAATTTGTTTATTTATCTCTTTCACGCACCGGACAGTTCACTCTCTCCATCTCTTTTGCACGAAAAGCGCGCGCTTTTACCATTTTTCCCGCGTGTAAGCACGCATCCCGCATCCATACTGTGACCATTTCATGGACGTCTCCGCCATATTGTGGAATATTAACTGTTTATGTATCTATTTTATAATATACATAGTTTCATTTCTTTAGTAAAATGATCTTTTATATGTATTGACACATAAATAAAACGTATTATAAAATATATCGTATTGTATTTATTTTAATAATTATATTTTTGTTAACATTTGATTTAAATTTATGTAAATTTGTTTATTCATTTAGGGCATACTATGGTTTTTAAATAGTATCCCAGACTTGTGTTTTTTTTTAGATCTTTATCTTAAAAATAATCACAATTTTTTTTTTTAAAAATAAGGAAATAAATTCCTTTTTTTAATAATTTTTGAAGAAAACCATATAAATATTTACGTGGGTATTTTGGTAAATTAAAGTAATTTTGGAAATTGGGCTTTTGATCAGGCTCTCAATTTTTATTTTAGTATTGTGTCATGGCTATAGTTAATATCCTTTTAATTTTTATCATATTGTGTGGTGACAATACCTACACAGAGGTTATCTATAAGAATTCCCTAGAACCGCAAATCGGGTATGTACGCGATCTTTATACTTATTCTTTATCAACTTTCTTTAATTCTGTAATTTTTATGTGTTCTGGCCTTTTCGTGGAAGCAATAGTAAGTCTTTTTTCTCTGTATTTATTAAATCTGTTCATGAAACCCCTGTACCTGTACAAATTAGGACGATTATTATTGATAAAAGTTGGGCATGTTTATCATATTGTTGACTACCGTACGTTGTACCGTCCTATATTTCTGTAGAAATCCTCTATTCGTATTCCGGCGCGTCTCCTCCGCCATCTGATACATCTTCTTAAGCCTCCATTCAGAGCTGCGTTGGCCAACTCGCCAGTGGCCAAGGCCAGTTTTTATTGGTGACCCTAAATTGGTACAAGGTCGAGCGCGGACTATTGAACTCAGCTAGCTGTTCGAAACTATCCGTGAGGTCATTACTTTTTTATATATCATCCCTGTAAAGCATTTGTAAGTTCAGGACTTTCTGATGTTGTTTCTTGATTGAGCGCTGAAAATCGCGGTCATTCCTTAAATTAAAATAATACGACAGTAACGTGTTTCAGGGATACAAAGTAGCCTATATGTTACTCCACGCTTTCAGTAACCTCTTTGTTAATCAATACATTTAATCAAAATCTGTTCTACCAATTTGGCGTAAAAGTGTAAGGATCTATGCATACAACAATAAATTCCCACAACATTTCATACATTGACCTGACTCTGTGATAAGTTGCTTAAAACACTTGTGTTACAGACACATAATGCACATATTTAACACCCAGACATAGAACGAATATAAATATCATGCAATTAATATTTGTCCTAGGGGTAGATCCTATGGCGCATAGGATTGCATCATATCAGCTAGACGTCCACAGTTGAAAGTAGGCGTCCCCAAGTGATTTCCAACAGAACAGGTTTTAAGTGTGCGTCCAGCGCGACCCTGCGGTTTTAGTAAGATCGTCGGTCCATCTTGATTTATGGTTCATTGCGTCAACACTAAAAAACTTACGTGTTTGCGTGGTGTGGCGGCACTCGCAGTGAAAAACTCGCAGTCACCTCCACGGTATTCTTTCTGTTCATATACCGCCATTGACACGATACCTTGTACAGGAGGAGGTACTCCTCGTCTGCACCGGTACCAACCGCGTCAAATTATTCTGGCAACAGTATTCTCGAACACCTAGTTAATTTATATAGTATCCGTGTTTTGTAGAGGAAAATGTTATTTGGGTTCAAGGGAGCATCGTATATCATTGTTGGTTTACTCTTAAATAAATAATCGAAGATGGAAGTAAGGGTTTTATACGTTATAAAGTTATACACAGTAACTCCATTCTACAATTTGTTTTTAATTTATAACTATAATACTTTATGAATGCACATGCACAGGGCGGGGATGGGCAGCAGCAAACCCGTCGCGAAAGCTCCGCTCTGCGATTGCAAACACGCCTGCCCAGCGTTGCAATTATGGGTAAAATTCTCTCTTTCATGGAATGGCTGATATTACGAATTACAAATATTCGGTCTACATAATATTTTTAACATTGTTTTAGAATTTTGCGTATACTGAATGAATCTTTATGAAATTTGGCGTGTGGGTTGCTTGAATCGAAGGTAAGAACATGTGACTTTTTCTCGGAAAATGTACAGCACCTGTTGGTTAGCATTGTCGCGCCAGGCAGGCGTGGTGTTAATCAAAGAGCGCAACTTCGCGAAGAGGAAGCTGCTGCCCATTCCCATTCTGTAGTATTTAATCTGCGGTACTTCTCATGGATATACCGCTATCTGTCGGTCCCGGTAGGTACCATAGTCACCACTTACGATACCTGGTACAAAGGGAGGTACAATTCTACTCCGCCGGTACTCCACGGCATAAATTTCTATAAAAAAGAAACAATAAAGGCTTCTGTTTTTTGCTTACTGCGATATATTTCACTGTAACGGCACGCTCTACTGAATTTTTCAGGTATTAATTCGAAGTAAGGGTCGTTTTGTTAATTTCACCACAATACATTTCAGGGAAGGTTTTACAATCAGAATATCGCCCAAGGATATGCTTACTTGAGGCTATATATAATAAACGTAGCATGTGTTGGAACGTACAGCAAAACCCAACAACAAGAAATTCGGCTGAAAATCTGTTCATGACGGTTCCGTTGGTGCGACAAAAGTTACTTCGACCCCACCCAGAATATACATATTAGTGGTGAGAATTTGAGTTTTTTTTGTGCTTGGGTGTTCATTATGTACTCGTAAGTAAGTCAAAGTCAAAGAAGAAATCTTTATTTGTATATAAAATCAATATAATGGGTACTTTTAAATTGTCAACAAGAAATATGATATAAAAAATTATAGATTTACTTATTATATTTGAGCAATGAACTCAAATAACTTCATAAAAATCTAAATATTTGAGCAATGAACTCAAATAACTGTATAAAAATCTAAAAACTCCGCTAAAAGCTTGAAAAGCGTATGTTTGGTGTAAGTACTATTGTGTATAAAGTATAGTTTATGAAACAATTCTGCAATAAAATGAAGAATCTTTGAAATAATAAACATGTTTTATATGTCATATAGCCTTATAAGTCATGCGATCGCGATCGAGTTGACTCTAATAGGCGCAACGTTTCATTTGAGAATTAGTATTTGTCGAAAGCTATAATAACTATGCAGGTGTTCGCTGGAGCGCGTAAAACGATTTTTACGCCGGACTGCTGTTTGCTCATTGGATTACAATTGCAGCTTAGTTTTAATGGATATTTTAAATCTGTAACAGCATTATTTCCTGATAGAAAAAATACATATTGTATCATCA
Source organism: Heortia vitessoides (assembly GCA_020976665.1). NCBI lineage: Eukaryota > Metazoa > Arthropoda > Insecta > Lepidoptera > Crambidae > Heortia > Heortia vitessoides. The sequence continues at coordinate 1,225,554 of JACJUM010002842.1, read as the reverse complement.
ACGATTGATGCTGCTTGTCGAAGAACAAACGTGATTCAGCAGGAGATTGTAACTATAATGAACATCGTCAAATAAGAATAAGCGCAAATATTTATACAAAACTAAACTATCTTGAATTGAGCCGTGAGGTACCGGCAGAGTAGTACCACCCCCCGTACCAGGTGTCATAAGAGGTGACTAAAGTACCGGAACCGACAGATGGCGGTATATACATCCAAAATAATGCAGCTCAAATGCACGGGGTGGGATGGGCAGCAGCATCCCCGTTGCGATAGCTGCACTCTGCGATTGCCAACTCGCTTGCCCAGGGTGGCAATTCCCCCTTTCCCAGAGAGGCCTATGTCCAGCAGTGGACTTACACTAAAACATTTGATGATGATGATGAAATTGAATTAGTCATCAGTATAATTTTATATTTCAATGATTGATAACTGAATGATTCTTGTAAATTTTTAAATTAGTCTTCTTCCTTTTTTTTTCTCTGTTATTTTATTGCTGAGAGATCACGTGACTGTGATATATATATTAGTACTAGTATATGTCCGGTTCCTTTTAGTACTGTTGATCAGGAAGTCCATTTTTTTTTGTTTCCTAACTCAGCTTATATAACACCCCTCAAATAATCGAAAATAAAAACAGCATAAAAGCCTTCCAATTAAATTGATCAAACAACAAAAAAACCAAATTAAAATTTAAGCCAAATCATTTATTCACGGTACTTTTTCATGCATTACTAAACAGGGCACCAACACCAGGTTTCAACTATATATATATATATTAAATTAAAAAAAAATATCAATTAAGATCATACAATATGCTGTTATTTCAAATGAACTTAAGATCTAGGCGACACGCCATAGTACTGCTTAATAAGATCAGCAGCTTTCTCAGCGAGAACCACCACACCGGCATTGATATTTCCACTGATCACGTTGGGCATAGCACTTGCGTCAGCCACACGTAGATTCTGGACACCTTTCACACGCAGTTGGTTGTCGACAACGCTGCCCATCGCAGCAGTGCCGCTGTAATGCCACATAGTCGCCGACAGATTGATAGCATAGCATCTCCAGTAGTCGACGCTGTCGATGTCCAGCTCGCCGCAGTCTTCCAAGCCTAGGTCCACTATCTCAGCGTTAATATCTTGCATGGCGACAGTATTGACTATGGCAGCGAAGTCTTGCAAGTACAGAGCCATGTTGTCCAAGTCAGTGTCGTTTGAGTAAATGCCGTGGTTTACCAGAGGGGTGTCATCGGGGTTCGAGCTTCTGAGCAACACCTCTCCCTTGGATAGGGGGCGCATCATGTTGTGGACGGAGAACAAGGAAGATCTCCCAGCCACAGCATCGAAGAATCCTTGGCAAATGGCTTCGTTATAAGAGAACACGATTGAACAGAATTGAAGCAAAGCGGTGGAATCAGGCGGAAATATGAGATTAATAGTTTGGTAGTCTGAATAGTTCTGCGTTTTGTCCAAAGCGGAGTACGCAGTGGTCGTCGGAACAGGGAAAAGATGGGGGTTGGCTGGTGCGGTCACAGCCTCTCCTTCTTGCAGTTTCGTAACCACTATAGCAGGTATGTGGTCTTGGAGATTCTGTCCCACAGGCAAGTCTGAGATGACATCAATATCGAGGGAACTCAAATGGTCACTGGGACCTACTCCCGAAAGCATCAAGATCTTTGGCGTTACCAAAGCACCAGCCGCTAGGATAACTTCATAGTTAGCGTACAAGTTGATGGTTTCTCCGCTGGAATTGACCGCTTCGACGCCAATGGCGTTGTTGTTATCATCAAACAAGACTTTAGTGACTGTGGTGGATTTCAAAAGGTTGAAGTTTGATCGCCCCGCGATTGGTCTGAGGTATGTCTCGGCAGCGCTCTGTCGAAGTCCGTCGGCAATATAAAGGAGTGGTTCAGATACACCGAGGCTGAAAGTAGGATCGTTTGAGTTAAGGACTCTATCGCATCCCAGTTCCTCGAACGCTGCAAAGATCGGTTCGTTGTCATCGCTAGTTTGACGGTTGAGTCTCAAATATCCGTTCGTGCCTTGGAATGTAGCGCCTGTAGATTGGAGGATTTCTGAGTCCTCGACTTTCTCACTCTTCATGAAGTACGGCAGGAGGTTTTCGTAGGTCCAGGACGAGTCACTCGCTGCTTGGGCCCAGTCGTCGTAGTCAGGTATATTGCCCCTCACGTGAATCATATGATGCAGGCTGCTGCTGCCACCTAACATTTTGCCGGCAGTGAGTCCAGCGACGTGGTTATAGAGATTTTGGGAAGTGTATCCATCGTTTTCAGACGTGAAGTTGTAATCGTTAGCTGTGTTCGGTAATGTTGTGAATATGCCGGGTAACTATAACAAAATTAGTACAGTAAGTGATCGCAATAATTTAAGAATAGTTGTAATAATATGTAGGCCAGATGGCGCAGATTTTAGTGATCCTATCTTGTTCGCCAAAGGTTATGGGTTCAATTTCCAACCAGAGCAAATATTTATATGGTGATATTTGTGTTCGTTCTGTGTCAGGATATTGAGTATATTATTTAAGTAGAATATATGTGCTTTCTCTGTTTTCAGGCATCCGTAAGTGCTTTAAGCGACTTACTACGGAGTCAGGTCTATGTATGATATGTTGTGAAAATTAATAATAATATTATTATAATAACTTTCAAATTTGTACCAAAAACACATTACAATAAAGCGTGCGTGATTGGAGCTGCATAAGTTAAGAATTGGAGCACGGCGGCCTTGCCCGCCTCCAGAAAAGTAATAATAATAGAAAAGTTTACAATATGTACTATCTCGATATTCGTGTATATAACGGCTCACTATCCGAAATGAGGTTCGTTACAACTGACTCTTATTTAGTCACATGGATGAAAATATTCATCTAACTTCTTTGGCACAAAAACATAGCGATATGTTGAGTCATATAAATGTTAATGTAATAAATATTATCACTTTGCAAGCTGAAGTGGTTGTGCAATTTAACCCAAAGCTCCATAAAAAATGGACACTGTGCTCTGAGTGCTATGTTGGTGAAATTATGGACCATCACGTGATTTGAGCTACAATATTATATCACAAAATTGAAATAGGCCTAAATATGTTATCACATGTATGAATATTTATTGCATCTAATCGGCTCTCCGACGATAAGGCATAGGTGGATTTTACACCGATTTATCATTATTGATATGTAGCCACTGCCAGTACAAGTTTCATCAAGCCCAATGTCTCTTGAATGACACCAACTCAACAAATAACTAAAGTAGAAGTTTGTATTATTTTCTTCTGATAATTAAGGTACTATGATGTTGGCTATTTTCCCAATCATCTTCTGTATTAAAATTGGGGTGTTTTCTTCGCAAGTACTTCTACTATTACTTAAGACTTCCCTTCGCTAGTACTTGAGTAACTTAATGTAATGGCGATGTTTATCAAGTGAATGCTGCACAGGCTGCAGATTTATCGGATCGTCCATATTTAATTTGGTTACTCACCACAGACTCGAGAGGAGGGTCCCCTCCAGCTTCGATGAGCAAGACATTGAAGTTTTCTATCTCAGTCAGCCGATTCGCAATCACACTACCTCCTGATCCTGCCCCAACCACGATGAAGTCGAAAGTGTCACCGCCTGCACAAACAAACAAACAAACATTCTAACCATCACATCATTCGTAAGTTGTTTAATAACATAGGTCTCCTCAAGAGGTTACCAACAGAACCGGTTGTGCGCAACCTGCAGCCCGTGCAATCCTGGAGTCCATCCATATGGTGGATGACCCTCATCATTACAATCATTTAAAATCCACTGCTGGACATAGATCTCCCCAAAAGTGGGAGATTTTTACCTTTAATTGCCACGCTGGGCAAGCGTGTTAGCAATCTTAGAACGCAGCTTTTGCAAGGGAGACGCTCCTGCCCATCCCCAACCCAATCATTTGAGCTTTAAAATAAATTTACATAATTTGATCAAGAACCGACTACAAGATGAATAGCTCAAAGTATTTAGTTACAGTCATCAGACAACAGGCGAATCATAAATATAATAATTAAAAACATATATTTATCACTCATATTTAAAACAAACACAAATATTCATCGTATAAATGTAAGTCTCGATTGGGCATCGGATTCACCCTTGGCGCCATCGAATCAATAAAAATTTTCAGTGCAGACTATGTACTTTATATATAACTACCATCCCATCAGTTTTGGTTCATAGGGTGAGTAAGGCAGAGATATTACTGGCTCATGTAAGATTGTATATTTAAGTGATAGGAATATACAAGGTCGAGGAGTTGAAGAGGCACAATGATAACAACAGGTCTCACAGCGCTACAATCCAGGCACAAAACGGCGCAGGAGTCAAATCTACGTACAAGGTGCGCTCTGGCATCGCACACATAGACACCGCTCACAGAGTAACTCGGATCGCTTGGAACCGGCGCGGACGACACCTGATTAATATTTCTCTAATGTCACAATAACAGTTAAATATGCCGGATGTTATTGGTATCATTAGTATAACGAGCGTCACTACCACGATAGTCACGTCGCCTGGAGGAGTATTGCACGCGTACTGTACTTACTCGAGACGGAGGTAGACGTTGGCCACATGTAGCCAGTGAGCTGCAGCCCCGTGATGACGGCCAGGGCTGCCTGGATGCTCCGCACTAAAGTCACCACCGCAGTTGTCTCTCCCGCCATTATTAAGTAGCTAAAACAAAATGGTAACAAATAATAAATTTAAAAAACATCTCATACTTTGTCCTGTCTTCAAGATAAGTACTTTAAACCACATCTGTAACGAATATTAGGCAACATTAAACATGTCACATTATGTGAAATATATTTAACAAACAGGCACACTTTAGTTTAATTTTTAATAAACTTTAATCATTTCAGCCTAATAATTTTATTTACTATGTTAAGCACTTGCTATTCAGCCCATTATCATCATCATCGTTATCATCATACCGGCCATTGGAAGTTTACTGCTCTCCAGGAAAGGAGGTTTTTTGCCCTTAATTGCCGCGCTTGGCAAGCGTGTTATCAATCGCACAGCGCAACTATCGCAATGAAGATGCTGCTGCATGCATTAGAAAAGCCGCTCATTAATGAGCAGCATGGCTTCATCTTAGTCAACCATCATTAGATTCATCCAAAAACAAAACAGACGATCTGACTACAACGGTGAGACCGCGCAAGATATAGGCAGCACTTGGGGAGGCCTATGTCTAACAGTCAATCGACGGGTGATAAGATGATGATGATCAATATTACATTCAAACATCAGTAATTGTTTGTCTGAACTAATAAAAAGGGTCGCAGCAAGACTGCAAAAATACCGCAGCATCAGCCTTCTCAGCGTCGTCGGCAAATTGTATGCAAAGATGTTAATAAGAAGGGTTGTGATGACAATAAAGGAAAGATCTGGGGTGTACATGCGAGTTTTAAGAAGTTAATGGGGTGCACGGTCTTTTTACTGCGCTGCAGGGCCATAAAAAAGTGCCTTGCAAGAAGTCAAAAGGTCTATTGTACTTTAATAAACTTTGAAAAGGTTTATCATATTTGTTGTACAAAAGGAGTTGTAGAAGATTATTTCATTATATGGGGTGAGTAACAGTCTGATACAGGCATTTCAATCTCTTTACAAGGATTGTGTTTGCGTTAGAATAGACGGTACCCAGACTGGATTGCTTGTAATCCATAGAGGTATCAGACAGTGATGTGTAGGATCGTTTGCTTATTCAACTTATTTATAGACAACTGTCTATCCGATGTGAAAGACACTTCTTTACGCTGATGATCAAATACTGTTAGCATTATCAGCCAAAGAGTTATAGGTACAGTAGAAAGGTATATAAGTAAGACGAAAGTGATAGTGATTGACAAGGAAGAAAGTACAATGTTACAAATTATGAAATTGTGATCGATGACATGAAAGTTAAAGAAAGTGAAAGAGATGCGAAGTACAAAAAAGATAATGAACGGAGAGTGAAAGCTAGAAAGTGTAAATGGAGGCTTCATATCTGCCTTTATGGGCAGCCAAAATGTATCAAAAAGGCACGACTGGCTGTTCATAGAGGTGTGTTGATTCCAACACTGACATATGGTAGTGAATGTTAGGTATGGCAGATAAAGCATGCGAGTAGAATAAATGCTATCGAAATAAGAGCACTTCGAAGTATGAATCGTGTAAGTTTGGGAGATAGATTAAACAATAGTGTGATTAGAGATCAGTGTGGTGTAAAAGATGATGTTCTGATAACAATAGAGAAAATAATGTTTAGATGGTTTGGACATGTGGTGAGGATGGATGAATATATTAACCAGATAGAGGAGATATTAAAGAAGGGCCAGGTTAGAAATACCAAGAATAAACAAGGGTGTATATAAGGACTATTACGGATAAAGGAAGCGAGAGAAGAATGTCAAGATTGTAGCAAGTGGAGATCCATTGTCTCTGCCTACCCCGATAGGATACATGTGTGTTGTATTTATTTTTATTTAATAATATAATATGATTTTTTATGTTTAGTCAAACGATACATTTAATGAATAAACACGTACCTTCTAAGCTATTGCTTTAATGCTCTCTGAATGATATGCTGCGTTTTGTGTCAGTTGATTTTTATATAGGCGACAATAAGTCCTTATCTGGAAAATATCAGTATAAGTATATTTATTACATAAGATAATATTTTGTTCGTAAGATCATTAGATTTATGCTGTCGGCTTCTATCGTCCGCCTTAGCAATAAGTACTCGTATGTTATGTCGTGTTATTAAACTCACAGTATGGCTACGTCTCCAGTTAATTTTACCTCTAAAGGGTAACATTGACTATTCTTATCTTTACTTATATTATAATTGGAAAAGTTTGTGAGTAATTTATGTTTAGAATTTTATTTCGCTGCCTGATAGCTGAACTGTGCAAAAAGTTGTGCCGGCCCCATAAAGAGAAATAAAAAGGCCATATAGAATAGCCAAGTGAATATACTCTCGCGATAAAAAGTGCAACCATATGTTAATATAAAAAAATATTAAAATTAACCAGACTATTAATAATCTTTGTTACATATTTCATACAGACCTGATCAACTGCTCTGGCTTGGAAAGTAATAAAGAAACATTAAAACATCCTTCCTTAAATACTTTCGCGTTTGTTCAGTAGTGAATGTTAATGTTTTATTTATCACGCCATTACAATATTACAACTCACCTAATTTTAAAATATGCTAATTACACATTTATCTTTTCTGAAAAAATAAATTAATGACACTTTAAAGTTCACCTTGATCGCCTCCTCAATTATATATATTTTTTTTAATTTTTATGACATTAAAATAAACAAATCCATCTAAACGTCGTGATGCCATTAAAACAAAAGTCGCCATCGACTTAGATTCAATGCTTTTTAAATTTAATATAATTACATTATTTTAATTATATTAATATAAAAAAATATCATCATCATCATTATCGTACCAATCATTAAAAATCCACTGTTAGCATAAGTCTTCCCAAGAAAGGGGCATTTAATTGCCGCGCTGGAAAAGTGTTGGCAATCGCAGAGCGCAGCTTTTGCGACCGGGATGCGGCTGGGCAGCACCCATCCCCGCCATATGCATTCGAGCTGCACTGTTTCGGTTGGATATACCCGCCGGTTTTGGTACCTTAGTCGCCTTTACGACACCTGGGCAGTGGGAGGTACTATTCTACTCTGCCGGTACCACACGACTATAAAAAGAATGTTGCGAAGCTCAAAACACAAGAACGGCTTGAACAATTCGTATATTTATCCTTGTGTTCCATAAGAAGTATTTGAATGAAAATGAAAATAGTGAAGTATGCATACATTACTATTTTCTTTTTTATTTTCGTCTTATTTCTTTTTATTTAAAATTAATTATTCTCACTTCTCTTATATATACCAACTTTTTATCTGTGAAACATTTGACGTTAATTGTTAACATAAACAAAATCAGAACTCGCAAGAGATTAACAGGATTACAGGCGGACGGCTGATAGTAAAATAAAATATAGTTAAAAAAACTTAAAAAATCGCTTTTAATATACATGAAACTTAAAAGTAAAAAATATTTTTTATCACAAAGTGAAAATAATGATTAACAAAAAACAGTTGTAATGTTCTGAATAAATCGCGGGTTACTAGGTTTACGGAATATATTGCACACAACGCACGTTTTGTTTAGAATTCTACTAGTATTATTTGTTTAGAATTATTTTCATTTTATACACATATATTGTGGTGTAGCTGTACATACACATTATTATTTACTTTTTAATTTGATGGATTTTTAAAAATGGTTATCGAACTTTTTCAACTATATTTTATTCTTCACTGTTTAGTTCGATTTATTGTTAAATAATATTAAATAGATAAGTTAACTTAAGCTGGAAATTAGACGTTACGCTGCATGGTCTCCCATGCTCGAACACAAAGGGATTTGTTTCATCCCGACGTTTCTAATTAGGATAATGAGATAATTTTATCGAGATCGTATTGGCACCGATTCTTGATATGTGTTCAAAGTTTCAATAAAATATATCCGTCTAAAGTGGGTAATAATCGTCATAATCGTCTTCAAATGAGTCTCAGGACAATCAGTTACAAACATACGCACATGAATACAACTGAAACTAATATAAATGTGTAAGCCAAGCACTTACTTGTGTGATAAATTCAAGGGCAAACCTTTATCGCTAGATTATAATTAGCTATTTGTTACATATCAGTTAATTGATATTGTATTAATTGAATGGAAAAGTTAGTATAGGACGAGCTAGGCGAACTGAATCAGGTAGAAAAGATATTAAAGAAGGGCAAGGCCAGGAGTAGCAAGAATAAACGAGCGTGTATGAGTAAGGGAAGCAAGAGAGGTATGCCAAGATCGTAACAAGAGGAGATCCATATCCCGATAGGGCACAGTCGTGATGTATGGTATAGTATGTATGTATGGTATTAGGCGACAGAAATAATCGCCGTATAGATCATTATCGGATGGTAATACAATATACTGTTCTAATTATACTGTTTTAATTGATAGTCTTAATGAAGAGGGAATGTTACGGATATGTAACACATCGCCTATCTTCATATATTTATAATAGAAGAAACTGACTGCCCGACATATAACATAAAGCGACAACGCAAGGCCTGAACTATAAGGGCGAGATCTTGAAAGTTTGCACAGGGGTTCTTTTTATATCGTAGGGGAGCACTAAGGAAGGATTTCCGCAAGTTCACCCTCTAAAGGGGTCAAACAGGGGTGCAAGGTTAGTATGAATCTTTTCGGTTTTTTAACTGTATCGTATGAAAAAAATCGTCTAAAGTTACTTCATTCAATGTCATGATCATCTGTTGTGGTATTTATTTGATTATTTTCTTTATTATAATTTTTTTATTATTTGTAAGCAAATTCACTTCATACACAACCACTTACAGAGAACAAATGATTGATGCGCGTCAAAAAATTCTTATCACAGTTATCCCAGTTGACTTCCAAGAAGGCAATTATCCAAATCCTGCGCTGGCAAACATCAATGTAAACAGCCTCCAATTAGATATTCAGGCTAGGTTATCGTTGTAATTATCATATGCATAATACATTGGTATATAGACCTCCATTATGTGTTTATATAATTTGATTGCTTAGTTGGCACCGGTGTTGGTTCGTTTACATTGTCACTCGAGTTTGAACGGAAAATAGCCGTTAACGGAGTACTTAGCGTTAAATATCTAGGAGTACAAATTGATCAAAGCTTGAATTTTAAGGAATATATCTACCTATCCACTCAAAATTAAAAAAACTTACATACAATTTTCGTAGACTGAGATATGTAGCTAAAAGTAAAATAGTACAAGACGTACACTTCACTTTGGCAGTCTATACTGTCTTACTGTATTACCTCCAGAGGTGGAACGGCAAAATCCCTCCTTATACAACTGGAAAGGGCCCAAGGATTTGTACTCAAAGTTTGCCTTTTCAAACCCATCCTTTACTTATCTCAACAACAATATTTTTAAAGTGGTATCTTGACAAATAGACAATATTATCGACTATAATTAGACAACATGAATTAAGACACCCTATATTAATTGATAATACAAAAGAATTATGTAGAAGAAAACCTGTTTCATGCCAACTCAGAACCATTAAATCAAGCTTGATAAGAATTTTTTTTTGTTATCAAGCTTGATTGATATCAGTTTTCTTTATTATAAAATCAATAAAATACTGTAAATTTTTTCTAAAAAGCAGCAACATGCTAAAAAATTACGTTTCATTATGGCTGAATAGTTTAAACTACGACGAAACTGAAAAAAATGTTGAAACATAATATACACAAATACTACAATAATATAAATAAGCAAGTGGTAAAGTGTACACACACACACACACCCTCACTATAACACAAACACACACGCAATAGCATAATTATAGATTTTTGGTTTTCTTAATTTTATATAAACTAATACATACACTAATATATAAGTTTATATTGTTGTAGGGTATGTAGGGAGATAAGTTTAGTTTCAAACTCCAGTCTTTACCGCACTTGAAACTTGATTCAATTACTTCAATATATTGTACATTAATTCTTAAGTGTGAAGGAAAGAAATAATAATAGTAATTATTATTATTAACTTTATGTCCATTGCCGATTTACGGGCATTTACGGGCCTCGGCCAAGTACATGACAGAGTTTGTGTTGGTTTAGTTTTATTTTGCAGGTTACGTGTTGATTGACAGGTCACGTGATGTGAACTGCGTAGCGTATTGTGTTATGGTTAATATAGGGCCTTCATGTTCTGTCTGCTAGAATTTCCTAAATAACCTACTCGTGTTCAGTATTGCAGTTTTTTTGTAGTAGTTTGTAGGTGATGGATGTTAGGTTCAGAGTTTTGGTAGATTCCTGTAACTGCTTTGGTATCACGCCAGTACATTAGCTACGACCATGCGTAGTCTATGCGGACTATTGTAACTTTCTGGAGATACCAAATACGAGTTATTTCTCCTTTCGTTTTGTTTTCTTTTATCTTTTAAATATTATTATTCTTATTTATTGTTATATTCTTTAATGTTATAATTATATTTTTATTAAGTAGTTTCGCTGAGTGATATCAATAATAAATTCCCTAATTCAATGTTCACGCTAGAAACTTCCATATCTTTATATAGGTAAATCTTAGTTGATTATACCTCAGCAAGATTTTATGATAAATGCATAGTAAAAAAAATATTTTAAAAATTCCTTCGTCATCATGACAGCCATTTTAAGTCCACAGCAGGACTTAGGTCTTCCCAAGAAAGGGGGAATTTTGCCTATAATTGCCGCGCTGGGAAAGCGTGCTAGCAATTGCAGGGCAGCTTTCAGGCCGGAGATGCTGCTACCCATCCCCACCCTGTGTGTTTGAGTTACACTGTCTCGGATAGATATACCGCCATCTGTCGGTTCTGGAAGCTTAGTCGCCTTTTACGACACCTGGTGCAGAGTAAGGTACTATTCTACTCTGCCGGTACCTCACGACAGTCTGCCGTCACAATTAATTAAAATATAAATATTAGTTTTACATACACGCCTATAACTTTTTTTTACAATTACTGAAAATTACTTGCAACTTTGTGCTCGAATTACTTATTTTTGTGTTTGTTCTGTATTTGGGTGTTAAAAATACAATATTTTGTGAATCCTTCATTAACCGATGTCCCTTACACGAGAGATTAAAACGTGTGTGAGAATATGATTGCATAAAAAATGTGATAATGCTTTTTGCATCCAATCTTTATGTCCATTCCCAATTTTTTTATCGTGTCGTGTCTTCCTGTGGGAATCCACCGTCTCCCAGTTTGACACACTCGGTCCCTGTTAACAGTGCCATAATCGGTATTATTGCTCGCGGAGCGTATTCATGGGGGGGAGTAAATTAATTAGTTGTTATTATTTGTTCGTAATCACGGGGTTGGATGAGTTTTCTCGAATATTTCCCAACCGCTCTTGGTAAGACAGAAACATCTTCTCGTCCGACATAGCTCTGTGTCTCAAGTCGAAAGTCCGCTTATGGAAGAACCAATGTCATAGATGGTAGAGTCGATTCCCGGTCAGGACAAATTTATTTATTTATTTAACTTTATTGCACAAAATGTTACAAATTTATAAATGGCGGCCTTAATGCCAGATGGTATTATCTCCCAGTCAACCATTACACAAAACAATATATATACAAAATAGATATACACGCATAAAATAACGTATATCAGAAATAGGGTTATAAAGTAAGTTAGAAGTTATATATATGAATATAATTTGCGTTTGTTCTGTGTCTGAGTGTTAAATATATATTTAAGTATTATATTTGTGATTCCTCTATAGTCTTATCTGAATTATCTCGGAGTCAAGTCAATGTATGAGATGTAGACTTAAAGCGCATGGAGAGTTTCAATAAAGAGAAAAACAGTGTTAGGGTAATTTTATATTGCCGTGAGGTACCAGAGCAGCTCAAATGTACAGGGCGTGGGTGGGTAGCAGTTTCCCCAGCGCGAAAGCTGCACTCTCCGATTGTCAACACGCTTGCCCAGCGCGGCAATAATGGGCAATATACCCCCATTTTTGGGGAGGCCTATATCCAACAGTGGACTTTTAATGGCTGGTATGATGATGATGATAAAATAAAGTCGCTTTCCGGTGCCGCATGTGTGTGTGTGTACCCGTGTCTGTCCCTATGTGGGATCTTTACAACTACGCAAAAGATTTTAATGCATATCTTTTAATAGATAGAGTAATTCAAAAGTAATGTTTGTATTCGTAATACAAGCATAATATAGTAAAGAAATACTGAAAACTTTCTGATGTAATGTTGTAATTAAAGTTATATTTTTTTGCGATTTCATTGCAAACGCTGGCTGAACATAGTATTGTCAATAAAATAAATACAGTAGTGTATACCAAAAATAAGTCTACAAAAAAATACACGGTGGCAATAGTCTATCATTTAGGGAAAATCTACAATAACAATTTTTATTCTTATTCCACGCGTGCTTCTTACAGAACCGGTTCAAACTAGTTATCCTACTGAAACTATTATCACTCGAGCTATTAAGCTACGGGTGAATCATATATCAAATCACGCTCGTGATTCGTGTTCAACCGTTTAATTCCCCACCGAAGGTTTTCTAGAGAATACCTAACAAATGTCAAGGGTGGAAGGGGATGTATTAGTGAAATTCCACTAGAGGGGCCAAGCGGGGAGGGGGCGGGGAGCTTTCCGAAGCTTTAATGGGCTAAATATCTTGAGCCTGGATAATTCGACGGTAGCGTCAGCAAGGATTTTTTTTTCTAATAATGAGGTTTGACTTTTTCTGTATACTTTCAATTGATCGTATACACATCCTTAGTCTTCCCTCTATGATCTGTCACTTATTGAAACTTTGGCGCGAGCATTATTGTTTTTTTTCGCACTCAATGTTGAATTCATTGTAATCTTGGGTTAATTACTTTCTAACCTAATTAATTGTTAATTAATACCAACATGAAACTGCTAATCTCCATTAACGTGCCTTGGGTTACCGGCAAAGTAAAATAGTACCTCCCCCTGTACCAAGAGTTTTAAGAGGCGACTAAAGTATCAGAACTGACAGTGTAGCTCAAATGCACAGGGTGAAGATGAGCAGCAGTAACAACATGCTTGCCTGAAGTGGCAATTATGGGCATAATACCCCCGTTTTTGAGGGCCTATGTTCAGCAGTGAACTTCCAATGGCTGATAGGATGTTGATGAATGCCATTACTTGTAATCATTTATATGAGTTAGACCTCATACAAAAATAGCCGATATAGGTACCTCATTCTCTCCTATTTATTCTATAGCAGTGTTTGCGTTGCTGTGTTCCAGTTTGAAGGATGAGAGAGGCAGTGAAATTACTGGGTAATGTGACATAACACCTCCAAGTCACCACTTTGGCAAAGCACCAGTGTTATCCTTGTGATAATTCGTGTATCTATAGGCTGTAGTAATGCTATCTCGTTTTCGAGTCTCGATCTCTCGACTGTATGTAAGTTTGTTGACTTGGTCTAATAATAAAATAAGAGTTTATTACTGACCTGAAGGCGTCAAATGGATTCGGTGTTCGTATCGCTGAGTTCCGGTTTGGAGGGCGAGAGTTAGTAGAATTACTCGGTAATGTTACATGACATCTTTAATATAATATCCTTATGATGTTTTTTTTCGGACGAACCTATTGCTGGACTAGTCAGACGTCAATTCCAGCGCCACCGAAAAAAGAGGGCGGGACCTCTCATAGATGAGAGGTCCGATGCCCGTATACATCCTGCGTGCCCCACGGCGCCCGCAAAGCCCGCGAGATCGGAACGGGACTGACGGCGCGCCCGAGGGCACCTCTAGAGGCTCGACCTAGGCTCGGGCCGCCGTCGTTGGGGTTGAATTTACTATGAAATTTCACCAAAAGAGGACGGACAGATTGAGCCCGACAGCTCTAGGGCTGTCAGTTATCGCTCGTGGGGGCAGCGGTTATACGGATTTCAGCGGAGGTAACTATTAGACAATATTTAATATGTGATTTTATGTTAACTAATTATGAATTAATAGGTTATTTCCTAGCACCTGTTTTGCCATCGGTACTATCGCTGAAGTATTATCAAAGAAGATTGTCCGTAAGTCGCGCTATCGCCGGTCGATCCCACGCCGATACGGTACCCGCGATTGGGCTAATCCCCTTTCGCTGCGACGTCGCTAGGAAAATTATCAAATGCCATAACGACACTATTTCCAATTAATTAAAAATAAACATATGTTGATAATTTATGGATTTGACACTATTTTCCCCTAGTATTAAAAGTAGGTAGAGTCGGAACGAATGGTACCCACAATAAAATATATGACCGGCCAGATAAAGTAGATGGTAGTGATCCTGTCTTGTCCGCCAAAGGTCGTAGGTCTCCACCCAGGTCATTTATTTATATCTAATCTATCTAATATTTGTATGTTTATGTTAATTCGGTGTCTGCGTTTTAAATCTATAATAATAATAATAACTTTAACAAAAGGAAACTTAAACTAAAATATATTTTGATGCTTAAGTACCTAAACTAGGTCTAGCCTGTTCTTATAGGTACCAATGCTGTGTAATGTGCATGTAGGTATAAATGTGTGTGTATATGGTCTAATATAAATACAAGGTTTGTTAATACAACATATTTTATTTATCATATTAATATTATTATCACAGCAAACACAAAACTTCAACTGCTGGATACAGGCCTCCCCAAGAAAGGAAGAAACAGTCCATAATTGCCACACTGAGTTAGTGTGGTCGCAAACGCAGCGTAAAAATGCTGCAACCCATCCTTGTTGCATTTTAAGCTTCACTATTTCGAGAGGTAATACTGCCATTTGTCGGATCTGGTACCTTAGTCGCCTGACGACACCTGGTACAGGAGGAGGTACTATTCTACTCTACCGGTACCGCACAGCTGTACATACATATTGTTATATGTACATATATGAGACAATTAATTGTAATTTAATCTCAGAAGTAAAATAAGACCCCAATTGGTTTATCTGTAAATAAGGAAACGACAATAAAAGTTTACAATTATCTCCTCTCGATTTTTACAACTTAACACTAATTAATTAAACTAAAAGAAAATAAGAATAACATTTAATGAACGGAACATATTTGTCTTTGACAATGACAGCTCGATTGACGCGACACGCTACCGGTGCGCGCGCATAAACAGTTTAAAGAAATATATTTCTTTACATTTTATTGTTATTTGTGCTTTACTATATTTTGTTACATAGGTACACCTCAAAACTACCTATTTATTTTCTTATTGTTTTTTCCATCCAAAGGTTGCCAGACGCTTTATTTGATAACATTGCGCATTTTACGTTTTTATCGGATTGACTGATGTACAATAAAGATTATTAATATTATTGAACATATATATACAACTTGGCTTGTGTTACTATGGACTAGGCTAAAGGACATCAGATACGGAGAATCACATAATACTTAAATACTTACTTAATACCTAGACACAAAACATTCACAAATCTTAATAAAAAATTGTCATGGGTGGGGATCGACCCTCGACCATTCACCTGCCATCATCACCATACCAGCCCTTGACAGTCTACTGCTGAACATGTGCGTCCCCAAAGAAGGGGGAAATTTGCCCATAATTGCCGCGCTGGGCAAGCCTGTTGGAAATTGCAGAGCGCAGCTTTCGCGACGGGGATGCTGCTGCCCATACTCGCCCTGTGCATTTGAGATGCATTATTTTGGATGGATATTCCGCCATCTATCGGTTCTGGTACCTTAGTCGCCTTTTACGACACCCAGTACAGGGGTAGGTACTATTCTACTCTGCCGCTACCTCATGTAGATATGAACACCTATCTACCATCTGTGCTATCCAGCCCAACACATTTATTATCATTACATCTATTGGAAATAAGATTTAAGTTATTTGTATCGATAATTGACATTGCTGCATTTGAACGACGCGTCTTTAATGGATACTCGAGACTATTATAAGTCATTCATCAGCTGTATGACACATTAGTCATACAGCTGATGAATGACTGCACAAATATATAAAGGGGAATTGAATGGATGAGTTGGTATAGGACGATCTGGGCGAACATTCCTAAATCAACTGGTTTTAATATCTCTTCTAACTAGAAGAGGTATTAAAGAAGGGCCAGATCAGAAGTACCAAAAATAAACGAGCGTGTATGAAAGAAGTAATGCGAGTTATGAAATAAAAAGAGATATGCGCAGATCGTAGCAACAGGAGGATTCATAGTCTTTGCCGTCCTCGATAGAATATAGGCGTCGCACATTTTTTTTATTATGAAGTCAGAAAGCAAGCGTACGGTCCGCTTGATGGTAAACGTGACCGCAGCCTGTACACGCTCGTGTTACATCTTGTAAACTGAAGATACTATATCACATTTACCCAGTAATTTCACTGCCTCTCTAACCCTTCAAACTGGAACACTGCAATGCGAACACTGCTATTTAGCGATATTGATAGGTGTGACATTTGTAAGAGGTCTATCAACCTCATTTAAACATTTCCGAGTATAGGTCGTGAAGGTAAAACGTGTTTTAATCTACCGAAAAAAGTAATTTGCTCTGTTTATACGCCCCCAGGGCTACCAACATCCAATTTGATGCGTGTGCAGTACCGACGCGTATAGCAGACAGCGAGTGAGAAATGACGGGGCGTTTACACCGCTCGACATCTTGCTGTATAATTTTCTTGCGATATGTATATAAATACTAGATCAAGCTTGGCCTATATTTAAGAATATTGTAGATACTATATAATAAAACTCTTTATTGTACACCTGAATTTATAAATAACATCAATAGTATGTTATTACATAAGATACAACATACAAACTATATATAAATAGATCGATTTCTTCCAGGCAATCTCTGCAAAGAATATGTGTGAGGTGTACCAAATCAAAATAGAAAAATAACAATATTAACGAAAAAACATGACACAAACCTAACATAAAAAACTTTAAAACTAAAAAAAACTGTAATATATCCTAAAAATAAGTAGATACAGTATTGGCCAGTAAGAATGATAGGTTCTAGAATCGAAGTAATGACAGCGATAGATAATACTCCTTCACTCTTTTCTTAAATATCGGCAAAGAGCGCGCGCGTCGGATTGTTAAGGGAAGTGCATTCCACAAACGAACAGCATATACCGTAAAGGATTTACTGTGGAATGTTGTGGAATGCACAGGCATCCTAAGAGTTAGACGCCCTGATGACCAAAGGGATCTCTGGTGGCCGTCGCCTAAGAAGACTGAATGAGCTATATATATAAAATGAGAAGCTGACTGTCTGCCTTCCGTCCTTGCCCTGTGCATTTGAGATGCACTGTTTCGAATAGATATACCGCCATCCCGGACCCTGGACTAGACTCCACCCACTAACAATATCTGTTGACAATATCTTTATTTGTACACATAGGTTCAAAGCATTCAAAGCTACAAATGTTAAATAATGATCTCCTACAATACTTCATACGATGACCTGTATTTGACCAAAGTTGCTTAATGCAGAAACAGAAGAATCACAAAAATAATACTTAAGTACATATTTAACACCCAGACACGGAACAAACACAAACATACACCATATAAATGTTTATCCTGGGTGGTGATCGTACCCACGGCCCTTGGCTCACCCTATGATTCCGATCGGAGTTCATCAACATCATCATATCGGTTGTGAGACATCTTCTGCGGAGTATAGGCCTGCCTAAGTGTTTTCCAATATGACTGGTTGTATGAAGCCGGCGTCCAGGGCGATCCTGCCGCTATAGTTAGATTGTCTGTCCAACGTTGCATTAAAATTAATTTATATATTATGAAAGTACCATGTATAATACCATATGCATATAGTACAGTATAGTTCATTTGGAATGTCAGAGAGTTATTTTTGTAGTATATGTATAAGTTTATTTAACCATGAACCGGTAGAGTAAAATAGTACCTACCCTTGTACCAGGTGTCGTAAAAGGCGGATGAGGTTGAGCGTTGTCTGAAACAGATGGCGGTATATCTATCCGCCGTAGCGTGTATATTATAACTGGGAAGGGTAAGGCAGCAGCATTCCTAAGCATTCCTTCCGTGGAAGTTGCGCTATACAATTGCAACCACGCCTAGCGCGGCAATTAGGGCAAAATTATCCCATTTTTTTATCTGCATTGGTCCCTCACTCTCACCTGTTTCTACCGCTAAATAGCAGTGATCCCATTGCTATGTTCCGATGTATAGATATCCTTGTGATATTACGGGCATCTGTAGGTTGCAGCGACGCTTACCTCACTCTCACCTGTTTCTACCGCCAAATAGCAGTGCTCGCATTGCTAGGTTCCGATGTATAGATATCCTTGTGATATTACGAGCATCTGTAGGTTGCAGCGATTCTTACGGACTGTATGCATGTTTTCTGACCTGGTCTAATAATAAAAAACAACTAAGTGTAGGAATGTCGCTCGGTGTAAACGCGCCAACATTACGAAGATTAAAATTGTTTTCGCGCTGACAAGACGCCGATGTTTTTTCTACTGATAGAAGTATCATTTGCAGTGTTCCTTTTTCTGATTAAATTTGGCGATAAAATTTATGTATTACTTTTGATATACATATCTTTGGAATTCCGTAATTGTATATTCTAGGAGTTATTTTAATTTATTGCCGACAGTTAAGGAAAGAGAAAACAAAAAACCAACCCATCTCGACCGGCCTGATCGCGCTATATGCGCGCGCACCGATAGCTTGTCGCGTCAATCGAGCTGTCATTGTCACAGACAAATATGTTCTGTTCATTAAATGTATGTATGTAAAACCTTATAAAGCGTAACAGCATTTTGAAACTATCAAGGGACATCGCTGCCCGGAGTAATGGTAAGAGACTGGATTTCCACAGTTCAGTCAAATGCTCTCTATTAGATCTATGCATCCCACTAAAGATTAGAATGCCAAAAAATGCATGGAATTCTTGTTCTGGTTTCAATATTTTTTGTTTTTTGCTTGATAATATATTGGGTAATTTTTCATCAGTTTATTATTGTATGCTTCAGTAATTTTAGTTCGTTTCCGATTTGTTTCCCTCAAGATTATGTCTCGCATTTTATTGGATAATATATTTTTGAATATTTCCATTTGATTGTAATGTTTCCTGAAAGTTGCGGCCCCGCCCCGTTAGTGAATAATATTTCGACAACTAGTTTTTGTTTCGGAAATTGGATCACATTGGATCAGACTGCCACCGCATAAAAATATTTTCAAACGATTGCCCTTCAACACGCGCATCGATATTTTAAGAGTCAATCTCATTTTTAACTTCAGCTTCTGACTTAACATCAGAAATTTCCAATCCCCCCTTTTCAACCAAAGGAATATAATCATGTACATTATCAGAAGCAACAATGTCACCTTCGTCACTTGAAGATTCTGCTAATATCGCTAGGAGTTCTGTTGAATTATACTTTCGGCCACGTAATCTTTATTTAGAAGTACTCGTTTCAATATACATAATGAATGAAATAATTATAAATACACAAAATAGAGTTTGTACAATATGAACAAAGTAAATAATGGAGTGTCAATATCAAGCACGATGCATTGAATGGTTTCAGTGTTTCTTGCGCGTTGACTACCATGTACCACAAATGTTTAGCTTAACTAAAATAAAAATATTTAAAGTATGAATAACCCTAAAAACAGACCTTGATAGTTTTTAATTGTTTACTTTACCTACAAACTGTATGATGGTATCCGGGTACCTCGTCACTCACATAAGGGTTAACCAGGTCGACGGGTTAACGTCATAGTATCCTTCAAACTGAAGTACAGCAATGCAAACAATGCGGTTTGGCGGGAGAAATAGGCGAGAGTGCCTTTTACTACTGCCCTCAGTTTGCACAGGTACCAAAGCAGATAATCTTTGTATGAGGTCTGCCTCATGTAATTTTCATAGTTATTGCTGATAAATATCAAATGATATTCTATTGTTACTGAAATTGATATTCAGAGTATGCCAGTGGTAAGTTCGTTTCAAAGACTTTAAGACAGAATAATACACGTTCATGTACCGGGGATGGGCAGCAGCATCCTTGTCGCGAAAACTGCGATCTGCGATTGCCAACTCGCGTGCCCAGCGCAGTAATTACATACATAAAATTACAATACGGCCAAAATTTTCTTGGGGAGACCTATGAATACACGTTACATATAAGCCGGCAATGTGGAATAGTACAGGAGCACCAGGAGTCGTTAGAGGCGACCGAGATATCGGAGCTGGGTATCATGGTGGTATATCCAACCGAAAAAGCGCAGCTTAAATACTACAGAATAAGAATAAATAAATAATAAATAATAATAATTCCCACAACATCTCATACATTGACCTGACTCCGTGGTAAGTCGCTTAAAGCACTTGTGTTACGGACGCCAGACAACAGAGGAATCACAAATATACCACTTAAATACATATATTTTACACCCATACACAGAGCAAACACAAATATCATCATATAAATATTTGCTCTGGGTGGGAATCGAACCCACGACCCCTGGTGCACAAGACAGGATCACTACCATCTGCGCCATCGGGCCCGTCAATGGGCAACAGCATCCTCGTTGTGAAGTTGCGCTCTGTTATGGCCGCCACGCCTGCCCAGCATGGCAATTATGGGACTTTCAGCATCTGTTATGATGACAAACATGATTACTGATAAATATCAAATGATATTAACGGGCCCGATAGCGCAGATGGTAGTGATCCTATCTTGCCAAGTGTATAATGGGTTCAATTTCCAACTATTTGTATTTGTATTTATTCTGTGTCTGGGTGTTAAAATATAAATTAAAGTAGATTATTTATGATACCTCTGTTAACTGGCGTCCACAAGTAACACAAGTGTTTTAAGCGACTTACTATGAAGTCAGGTCAACATTTGAGATGTTTTGGAAATTTATTATTATACTCTATTGTTGCTGAAATTGACATTATAAGTATGCCAGTGGTTAGTTCGCTTCAAAGGCTTAAATACAGAATAATAATTTCAAGTCAAAGCTTCGCAAATATCTAACAGAGAACAACAATAAAAAACATTGAAAGAAATGGGCAGTTTTCTATTACAATCGTATTTTCCTCGGGTCAGATAATCTTTTCATCCTACTCAGCAAGAATTTAATCTTACAAATCCTATGTCCATTGGGCACCTGCTATAAAAATATATCACCCCCAAAAAGGGTGACATCAATCTAGGGGCAAAGAAAAAAGCATTAGTAAGTAAAGAGCAGCGTTTCGTCGTAATGTCGGGATTTGTGGAGATAGCTACTGTTAATTCTTTTGATTAAATGACGGGAAAATATTAAAGGTTTTCGGCTGCGGTTTGGTGGGAGTGGAGCTGGTAGCTGAGCGGGTGGCGGAGCGGGTTTGTGTTGGCATTGCATTTGTTATGTGGTGACTTATGTCCAAACACAGGTGAGTCAGCGTAGGACATCCCATAAGATGAACTGATGATATGTCTTGAACCAAAGGTTTATTTGTAAAGTGTTTTCAATCACTTGCTGATTTAAATATAAACAATAATAATTAAATTAATCAATTAATAAAAATGAATTGATTAAATTAATTATTAATATAGACATTCGTAAGAGTTTTGAACTAGTGGGGCGTAATCGTTAGGCGCGAGTTAGTCAATGGGAGAGGTAAACCTTTTACAAAGGTCCGCTGCGATTGGTACCCCACTCTCAGCCATTTCTACCGCCAAATAGCAGTATTCGCATGCTGCTGTGTTCCGGTATGAAGAGTGAAAAAGGTAGTAAAATTATTTGTGGCATAATGTCCTTAAGTCACAAGGTTGGCAACGCGTTAGTGATATCCTTGTGATATTACAAACGTCTATAAGCTGCAGTGAAGCTCACTACTATGTATGCTTGGCTGTCGACCTGATCTAAAATATATACATATTTATATATGTGATACTGGCAGATCAGAATACTACCTCACCTGTATCGTTAAAGGCTCCTGGCGTAACTGCAAACTCAACTATGTAAGGCGGGGATGGGCAGCAGCAAATCTGTCACCAAGCTACGCTCTACAATTGCCAACACGCTTGTCCATCGCGGCAATTATGGGAACCGTAATAATTGATAGACCTTTTTATGTTGACACTGTATATTTCTAAAGGCAATCTATAAAGGATGAGCCCAGACAGATGGTTAATATAGCACTTGTGTGACATCTCAAGAGCGGAAGTTGTCGACGCGCAGCCGCAGGCTTCTCGGGGGCGACTTCGGCGCCAGGCGCCTTTGTCGCAGTTTTTATGCCGCCGCCGACTAATATCGGCGGGTCGTCGGGTTACGGGAAAAATCATATTTTTCTTCTATCGTCGTTTGTCCTTATATTTTTCACACAGGTTTGTTGTTCCTGAAGTCAAGCGCAATACAATGCAGCACCCTCGTGAGTTGGAGTGTTCAATACGGAACCCGTACTGCTCCTGCCTTGGTGTGATGTGTGGCCCCAGGTGTAGAAGTAGCAACTTCTCATACACCTTGGAGACCGCAGGTAGTAGAGTTATTGGACGTTAGCTCTCGGGCTTGAGCACATTTTTCCTGGGCTTAGGTACCAGTTCCGGTTCTGTATCATATCGTCGGTTGGGTTTGTTCTGAACTGATGTTCCAGGTGATCGGCAAAAATCTAGGCACGGTCATCCGCGCGGTATCTCGGGTCGCCATCTGGCCTGAAGAGGGGTCTAATCGGAGCTGGTCTCTTCAAGATCTGGCGACATAGGCGGTGTATACTAGTCCAGTCCTCACCCGCTTTCTCCATGTATTGATCCCAGCTGTCTGTTTCATGTGACCCCAACTAAGTCTCCACCTTATCGGTCAGAGCGTTGAGCTGCCTCTTAAAAGTGGGACAGCGTGTTTGCTGCCATCACTTTCTCAAGCACTGTTTACTCTTTATGAGTGCCAAAATGTCATTGGGCAGAGGTTGGCATCTCCGACTTTCAGGCATGGTGTGAGTAGATGTTTCGACGGCGCCCTGAATGCAGGTGGTTAATGCATCGGCTAGCTTTTCAACATTCTCTGAGGTGGTAAATCGTTGGGATGTTCTGTTGCATAGCAACGCCTTCCAATCGCCTTCCAATCTGTGGTTCGGCGAACAGCCGGTGGTGTTGCAGAGGTCGGTCTTTCGGGAATGGTAATTAGTACCGGAAGGTGGTCGGATTGGAGTTCCTCTATGAGGGTCTCCTGCGTCGGCTGGCTATCCAGTCCGTGGTACATTATGATATCGATGACGTCAGGGAGGTGCACTGGGTTGCCCGGGTAGTGTGTGAGCGTCTCCGGGCCATTGCCCTCAAAAATGTTTGCCTCGGCGGTCTTCAACAATACTCTTCCGTCTCTGTTTATTGTTGTTAAGTTCCACGCCGAGTGTTTGCAGTTGAAATCCCCCTTGGTGATAGTCGGGACGGGGTTAGTCATTAGGTCGTTGACCTCGCTCGCTATAAGGCGGCTTGCTAGTGGTTTATATTGTGCAAACACATGGATGGGGTAGTCGTTGACGCAGATTTCGACGCCCAGACTATAGAAAGATGTCGGGGGCGTTTGGTGGTAGTGGTTAGTGCAGGATTCTTCTTCGGACTAGTATAGCGAGTTCGTGGTATGCCGTTCTGCTGTCCGATAGCTCGTCCTTCCGGTAGATGTGGTAGTTTGGGAACTTGATCCCAACTGCGGGTTTTAAATGGGTCTCAGATATCAGACATATGTCTACGTTTTGTTCCCGAAGCAGGATCCACAGCAATCCTTGCTTGTTTCTGAGCCCATTGGCGTTCCAGTGTATTATCCTCAGGTTATTTTGCTGAGCCATTAGACTGCAGCAATTGCGCTACTCCTCCAAGGATAATGGGAACAGCGTTCTCTCCCGACCTAATGCCCCGAGAACGTCCTGTAGGACGCTGACGGCTTTCTCGGTATCGATTAGCCGGCTTTATGTTGTGCCAGATCTGTGCTTCGCCTTCTGCCCCTGCTGCGGTGCGTGGGTGGCGACAGCCTTCACTTTGGGATCTTTGTTCGTAGAGGCATCCCTCTTTTTCTGGCCTCTACGTTTTCGACGGGGAATTGTCACCCCGTGACATCTCAAATTCTCTACACACAACCATCTGTACATATTAATGTGCGTTCACGTGGTAGTTCGGGTAAACGATATTTGTAATACTTTAGCGCAGCTGTCGATATCTGATGGATGTGGTAAAAGCATTTTACTGACACGGAAAATAAATTTGGCCTTAAAAAATATTGCGGCTGAAAAAATGCCAACATATTACTGGCCTGTTTCCACTGGCTACTTTCCTCTTACCTCTTAAATAAAATAAAAATGTAATAAAACTAAATTGACCTAAAAGTGTAATAAAACTCAATTGAGGTCCCGGCAGAGTAGAACAGTACCTCCCACTGCACCAGGTGTCGTAAGAGGCGATTAAGGTACCAGAACCGACAGATGGCGGTATCTGAATCAGTATAGCTCAAATGCACAGGGCGGGGATGGCAGTGAAAGCTGCGCTCTGCGACTGCCAATACGCATGCAAGGTGCGGCAAGTATGGGCAGAGTTCCCTCTTTCTTGAATAGGCCTATGTCCAATTTTAGACTTTCAATGGCTTCATGTTTATATCTACCGTCAAGAAGGCATCATTAGCAGTCATAAAAAATTAAGTGATAGGTATAGACATCCTATGGTAAATAATTTATTCTCAGAATTACTTTTCGATGAAGATCCTGCCAATTCCCACCATACTCGTATTGTATTTGAGATGCGATATTCCATATCCGACCCAATACAAAGTTCCTTTTCTATTCTATTAACCAACGCCACCTGCGAATCCTAACATGCGTCATACGAAACGTATGATGGAAGCAAAAGAATTAAATAAAAACATTTGCTGATCTTAAAATAAAAATTATAAACAGACAAAATTGATACAATAGACATGCAAGAAACAAAAATGGAAAAATCACAATAATACAAACACCAAAAATATAACAATAATAATAATAAACTCTCAAAATGCAATTTATTACAGGAAACCTTTGGGTTGATATAATGTTCAAGCTGGTATAAGTTAGAGGTGAATTTCGAATATAGTATAAGTATAATAATTGGTAATTTACATACATATACATATACACACACATATAGACAGAGAAGATAGATTATACAGATTACTAAAGTTAGATAGGAGGGAAGGACAATTAGATGCCTGTCACAGTCTCAGGATATGCATCCGCTATGCATTGCCATAAACGTGCTCTCTCGCTCTTAACTCCTTCTCATCACACTAATTTTTGCAAACTCTTTTACAGTGACAGCTATACGACTCTGGAACGAGCTTCCGTTGAATATTAAGCAATCCCCAAACAAATTTATCCTGAAACGTCTCCGTTCTTTATTTACTAATGATACTTATCTAACTTTATAACCCTATTTCAGATGTATATATATATATATATTTTATATTGTGCAATAAAGTTAAATAAATAAATAAATAAAAATACGTACATTACGCCATCTTGGCATGCCTTTTTCGCTTCCATTACCCGAATTAGTCCATTCATACACGCTCGTTTATTCTTGGTACTTCTGACCTGGCCTTTCTTTAATACCTCTTCTACCTGGTCAAAATATGATCATCTTGGTTGTCCTATATGTATATATATGTACAGTCATTCCACTTTCATCCATCCTCTCTGAATGTCCAAACCATCTCGACAATAATTTTTTATTGCATATTTTACACCACATTGATTTCTTATCCAACTATTATTTAATGTATCTCTCAAACTCATACCATATTTACTTCGAAGTGGTTAATGTAACATAATATCTTCAAATCACAAGGTTAGCAATATATATTTCTTGGGATGCTGAAGTAGACTGATATGAAGATGATAATATAATGCAGTTTCTTGATGATTCCACGTAAAGTTGGATTTATCAGAATTTCTAAATAAATAGTATTGCTGTAAGCATTAACAGTACTAGAAAATACAATATTGATTGTTTTTACAGCGTCGGACAAATATTTCCTAGTAGAGTCTGCAAAATGGCCGAGTTGAGAACACACCGAGTGTAGTGTGTTCAGGTGCTTTGTGATTGAGACGACTGTACCGTCAGAAAAATAATAATAGTCATTTAAACAAGTATAATGTGTTTGCGTTAGAAAAATTATAAAGAAGGAAATTACCTCAAATAACCAGATTTAACGATAAAATTGTTTTTGAATGGATATTAGCCATTAACCCATTAGCAATGTTATTCAACCATATGCTCTATTACATATTTTTGAAATGCATTCACGTGGTATAATCTATCTAAACATAATATATTTACACATCATCTCATACATTGACCTGATTTCGTAGTAAGTCAGTAAAGCCGTTGTTACGGACTTACTGAAATAATATCTTTAACACCCAGATACAGGACAAACACAAGGACCGATGGCGATAAAGTACCAGAACCAACAGATGGCGGTATATCCATCTACTATAGTGTTCCTCAAATCCACAGGGCGATGATGGGCAGCAGCATCCCTATCGCGAAACTTGCGGTCTGCGAATACCTACACGCTTTGCCAACGTGGCAATTATGGGCGAAAGTCACAATTTCTTAAAGAAGCCTTACGTCCAGCAGAGGATTTCCAAGGGCTGATATAAATTATGGTGATCGTTATCTCGCTCTCACCTTTTTCTACCGCCAAACAGCAATGTTCGCAATGCTGTGTTCCGATTTGACGGGTGAGGGAGGCCGTGAAATTACTGGGTAAATATGACATTGTTTCTTCAGTTCACAAGGTAAGTTATACGCTAGTGATATCTTGTGATGAAACAAGCGTCTGTAAGCTGCGGTCACGTTTATCAATCAGATCGTATGCTTGTTCTTTGACATCATAATATAAAAATTCTAATTGCACCAAGGCTGGGTTCATCATTGGGTTAATGGGTTCGATCCCTACCCAGGATCAACAATTTTTTTTCTGTGTCTGTACTATATTACTATTTAAACATTATATTTGTGATTCCGCTGTTGTCTGATGTCCGTAACACAAGTGCTCTGAGCAAATTACCACGGAGTCAATTCAATGTATGAAATGTTGTGTGAACTTGTTTATTGCATAATTTAAATCCTTTCATCACTATCATCAATCATATCACGTTTATCTATTTTGTATATATATTGCCTGCACCTATATATATATTACTACTGTGTAATGGTTGCCTGGGAGAAAATGCCAACTGGCATTGAGTCCACCATTTGTACATTTTGTAACATTTTGTGCAATAAAGTTAAATAAAAAAAATATCAGCTACAGAACATCTACTGCTGAAAATAGACCACAGAGCGATCTCCATTAAGACCAGTTGTATGCGACCTGCGTCCACCGCGATCCTGAACGATAGTCACATCATACGATGCAACTAAAACCTGAGGATCGACGTCCACCTTGTTGGTGGACGTCGTCAGCGTACGACTGATATGATGATGATGATAATGCAGCGTCACTTGCCGTCGCGTGGTTCCTATTTCAGCATTTATACGATTAATATTTGTGTTTATTCTATGTCTTTGTTAAATATGTTTTCAAGTATTACATTTGTGATTTCTCTGGTATTTGATGTCTATAACACAAGTGCTTTACAAACTTAATACAGAGTCAGGTCAACGTGAGATGAAATGTTGTATGGGACATGTGAGGACATGTCAAAAATATATAATGTTGCATGTGGTCGACTGACATGGCTCGTGGGTTAATGGGTTAAAATAATATATTTGTATCATATCTGGTTGTTTTTTTTAAGGTAAATTCACTCATCTCATTACTCGTCTGATGTCTCTAACACGACTGTTTTATTCGACTGATCTGTGGGATTCGAATGAGATGTGTTGTGGATTTATTAAACTTTTTATGTACAGTCGTCACAAAGAGGTATTTTTCTCTACCCGCGACCCCGCATGTTTATAACAGTAGGTATTTGTTTGCTTCTGCTGACGGTACCTCAAAGGGCGATACACGGCGCTCACAAATATTTGTTCGTTAGCCAACGGTTGCGTCGGACATTTGTCACTGGCCTTTAGAATCATATCTTATAATATATACTATATAAATAACAAATACGCTTTATTGTATTGGGACCTGAGTGTAGAGTAATAGTAGAGTTTGCCGTGAGGTACCGGCGCTGTAGAATAGTACCTCCTAATGCACCAGGTGTTGTAAGGTACCACAACCACAACAAATGGCGGTATATACATCCGAAACAAATGCGCAGCAGCATTCCTTTTGCAAACTTTGCGATAATTACAGCGCGGAAAATATGGGCAAAAACCTCGTTTCTTGGGGAGTATTCCTGTGTCAGATTTACAGGTACATATATACCTACACATAGTTCTGCTGCAAACTTCTTGCTGGTTGCGAGGTAAACTGGCTAACATCAATCAGCATCATCTTTATCATATAATCCATAAGACGTCCACTGCTGGACATAGGCCTCTCCAAGTAATCTCCAATAGGACTGGTTGTGTGCGGCCTGTGTCCAGCGCGATCCTGCGGTTTTAGTCAGATCGTCTGACCGTCTTGCGGGTGGGCGCCCTACGCTAATATCAATACATAATCATTAATCTGAGGTATACGGTGCTATAATTTCTACCGCCATACATAAAACTTTGAATGTCATGTTGATTTATATCGAATCAATAGCCTGAAAAATAAGTGTCAAGTTTCTAGCTCTAAAAATAGCGATACTTCCATACAACTTTTCATCCCCCCTTTCGGCCCCTTATAACACTTATTTCGAATTAAAAAATAGCCTATGTTCTTTCTCAAGGTCTAAAGATTGTATATGCCAAATTTCATCAAAATCGTTTGAGAGGTTTAAGCGGGATAGCGTAACAGGTAGACAGACAGACAGAGTTACTTTCACATTTACAATATTAGTACGGTTAGTGAACGCGTAAATAATAGAAAATATTCTCCAGGTTGGGTGTGAGCAAAGTGCTTTGTTTTAATTTCTTTTATCTGGAAATGTACAATTATACTAGATATGTTTAGTACAACTTTTTTGACGAACGAAAAATGTTCTCTTACACTGACAATTATATAGAAATAAAAGACATTTCAATTTAATTGCTAGTTATCAAAGACAATTAAACGATAAATAAAATTTTCACATCATCATCGTATCAGCCATCAAAAGTCTATCTCCAAGATAGGCCTCCACAAGATAGGGTGATTTTTCCCCATAATTGCCGCGCTGGGAAGGCGTGGTGGCAATTGCAAAACGCAACTTCGTGACGAAGAAGCTGCTGCCCATCCCCACCCCGTAGTTAAGTTGCGCTGTTTCAACTGGATGGAGTATATAATTACGATTAATAAGTATGTTACTTTATCATTCCCCTTGGGGATGATTTTATTTTCTTTTTATATTATAAAGTCAGCAAACAAGCATACGGTCCGCTTGATAGCAAACGTGACTGCAGCCTGTAGACGCGACCTAGCTTCATCACAAAGATACGACACGTTAGTGATTAGCGTGTTGCCATCCATGAAAAACTGAAAATACTATGTCACATTTACCTAGTAATATCCTCTAACCTTTATCACCCTTCAAACTGAAACACAGCAAATCCAATACTGCTATTTGGTGGTAGAAATAGATGAGAATGAGGTACCGATGTAGATGATTTTTATACTCGTATGAATCTATCTACCTCATTATTGATAGACCTTCCTAATATTTCTATTAGAATTGCAACACTTAAAAATTTTAATTGACCTCTGATATGACGTCCATTGCTGGACATAGGCCTAAAAAGGACTGAATTGTGCTTGTTATTATTTATCATCATACCAGCCATTAGAAGTCCACTGCTGGACATAAGCCTCTCCAAGAATGGAGGTTTTTTGCATAATTGCCGCGCTGGGCAATCGTGTTGGCCAACACAGAGCGCAAATATCGCGACTGGCATGCCGCTGCCCTTTCCTACCCTGTGCATTTGAGCTGCACTATTTCGGATTGATATACCGCCATCTGTCGGTTCTGGTACCTTAGTCGCCTCTACTGCCGGTACCTGATGACACCAATTGTAATTATTACACAGGCGTTTCTGTTGAGAATACACTGTACATCCCCGCTATGTTGATTTTAAATTACGCTGTTTCAGGTAGGTATCTGTCTCTCGGTTCCGGTACCTTCGTTTTCTTTATTTGACCAGGGAAACAGATTAGCATACAGTCTGTGACATAGTAAGCGTCACTGCAGCATATAGACGCTAGTAATATCACAAGGATATCACGGGCGCATTGCCAATCTGTACAGTGAATACAGTACAGTACCTAGTAATTTCACTGCCTCTGTCACTCTTCAAACCTGAGCACTGCTACTTGCTGGCAGGGATATTTGAGAGTAAGGTGCCAATGACCTTCGTATCAGGCAATCTCAGTAGCCTATTACGACGCCTGGTACAACGTAATTCAAAATACAAATTAAGTACACATCAGCCTGATGAACCAGCCACTTACAAACAGACACAACAAGGATTTTTTTTTATAATCTGTAGTGAAATGTTTTCCCAAAATATCTAAATACAAGAACAATTCTGCATTGCAAATGAAATGCATTTGAAATGCGTGATTGTTTACCGAAGCAGATCTCTCGACACGGGTCCGCACTCGGCATGATCAGTGAAGAGGTCTCCGAGGCGAGGGGCCTGTGAATTATTCACGGAACTCGAGCGGGGCCGGGTCCTGCGGCATCGGACGGGAATTAACGAACCTTTATTGAAACATCTCTTTATTTTATTGCGTGTTTATTTGACGACTTCTTTAGTCCTTACATTATCATATTTAAAATTACTTTCAAAACAGAAAAGTAGAGAATGAAAATTAAATCAATCTATTTCTAAAATCTAAAAAAGAAATGCACCGTAATCTTCTTAATAAAATGTTACAGAAATAGCTGACTAACTGGCTGACATGTCAACGCAAGGCCTAAACTATGAGGGGGTAGTAACTTGAAATTTTACGCAATGGTTTCCTTTGTAACGTAGGGGGAGCACAAATAAAGGATTTTTGAAAATTTACTCCCACAAGGAGTAAAATGGCTAGCAGGTTGGAGTTAGAATGAAACTTAGTTGATCTGTTTTTGAAGTCATTCGAATGTCATCATCATCATCATACCAGCCATTGAAAGACTGCTGGACATAGATCTGTCCAAAAAAGGACTTTTGCCGCACTTGGAAAGTGGGTTGGCATCCGCAGAGCGCAGCTTTCGCGACGGAGATGCTGCTGCCCATCCCCAACCTGTGCATTTGAGCTGCATTGGCTCTCACAGATATACCGCAATCTGTTGGTTCTGGTACCTTAGTCGCCTTTTACGACGCCTGGTACAGAGGGACTATTCTACTCTGCCGGTACCTTACGGCAGGCCGGTACCTCATGGCGATGTATAGGATGAAAATACTACAAATTAACGCGGGTGAAACCGCAGGGCGCTGCTACTCTACTATAAGACTAAATCTTCACACATATTCTGCTTTTTGTGGAACAGTAACCCGCCAACAATTGCAGTACCTTACCCTAAGTTTCAAGGGTCCATAAAACACAGTTTCAAACGAATTGTAGTCTAACAATGTGGTGCTCGCGAAGTAACTCGGGACTCTGCCCCCATGCAGTTCACCATCAAAGCAACCATAAATAAAAATCATCATCAAACCAGTCATCAGAAGTCCACGGCTGGACATATGCCTCCCTAAGAAAGGGAGCTTGCTTGCATACAAGTTGTGTACGCAAATTTTATTCCTAATTAGTCATTAATCAAGAAGTAGCATTATCATCATTACAGGCATTAGAAGTCCACTATTAGACATTGGCTTTTCCATAAAAGGGGGAATTTTGCCCGAAATTACTGCGCTGGGCAGAATTGTTTGTAATATTTGGAGTTGAATTCTACCTTTCCTGCACAAGATGTCGTAATAAACGTCTCAGGTACCAGAACCGACAGATGGCGGTATTCGAAACAATGTCATTCAATGCAGTGGTTGTTGATCGGTAGTAGTATCCGTGTCGCGAAAGCTGTGCACTGTGATTGCCAACACGCTTACACAGCGCAGCAATTATGGCAAAATAATAAATAAATAGGTATAAAATTTTAAGGCAAATACAACTTACATACAAGTAAAGTAAAACTTATAACTAATTACTAAATACTAAATAATATCATATGCTAATACACATTTTATATATTCAAAGGATAAGTACAAATTAACAATAAAAAGATAAAACAACACAAGAGCGGTCCAAGTCATCGTCAAATAGAATTATAGACCCTATCGCAGTATAACTGTTTTCCAACACGGACCTCTCGACACGGTTCCGCACTCAGCGTGATCAGCAAAGAGGTCTCCAAGGACGTACGGGGCCTGTGAATTATTCAGCGCGCAACCGGGCTAGGTACCAGTAGTGTCCTGCCAACTGTCATTATTACCTAGACAATTTTAGAGGTTAATTCAACTATCCTGATTTACGAAATTGCAGTTACATGATATTTGAATTGTTTTAACAAATAAAATCCAAGCTACGAGCATATACAAAAGAATATTCTTCTGTCCTATAAATAATAATAAATTGCTAATTCATCTATAAAAAAAAATAGGGGAGGGTGAAAATTTAAGGGTGTATGTATTTTTTAATGCCACAAATTGTACGAAAATTTAAAAAAAAATGTTAGGTTTGGATAACCCTTATTACTTAGGGGTATGATAAATAAATAAAAGCAGATTCTCATACCTACAGAATATCCGTTTTGGAGGAGTATGTTAACTAACACTGGGGCACAAGAATTTTATATATTCGATATATTTCTTTCACAATTCATATCAGCTGTTGCAAATGTGACACATCGTTTATAAGCACGATAAATTTACAATTCTATACACTAATTAACCCTACAAACATTGTCCTGGCTTAACTATACATATCCGTGAGGTACCTGCAAAGTAGAATAGTACCTCCCCCAGTGTTAGGTGTCGTATGCGGCGCTAATGTACCTGTACTGACAGATAACGGTATATCCATTCGAAACAATGTAGTTCTATTGCGAGGGTGAGGATGGGCAGCAGTATTACGAATCGCTCGTTACGAATCCTCTGCGATTACCAAGACGCTTGCCCATCGCGGTAATTATGGGCGAAATTCCCCCTTTCTTGGGTAAGTCTGTGTCCAACAGTTGACTTCCAATGGCTGATATGATCTTAATCTAACTTATATCTTTCAAGTTGGAACAATGAAGCAGCAAATGCAGATAGCTAAAATTGATCAAAGTCGGTTCACTCAGCTAAGAAGTTCATCCCGGACTAACAACGTCACAAGATATATATATATATATACTAGCTGACCCGATATACGTTGTCCTGTCTTATTTGTGACTATAATAATAATAATTTTTTCCCACCAACATGATAAAGCAAAGTACATAATTTTTATAAAAATTTGAATGTGCGATTAGGGGGGTGGTAAATATGTTTACATAGCAATTATCATCGTCGTCATTATACCAGCCATTAGAAGCTTACTGCTTGGAGAATTTTGTTCGTAATTGCCGCCCTACTCATACGTGTTGGCAGTCGCAGAGCGCAGCTTTCGCAACGGGGATACCGCTGCCCATCTCCACCCATTTGAGCTACACTGTCTTGGATGGATATACCGCCATCTGTCGGCTTTGGTACCTAAGTCGTCTCTTACGACACGTAGTACAGGGAAAGGTACTATTCTACTCTGCCGGTACCAAACGGCACAACTGAATTACTCTTGTTAATTGTATTTTTATAGACTAAGTCGATAAACAAGAACATGGTTGGCATGATAGAAAGCGTCGCCGCAGCGTTACACGCTTGTGTTACGGTGCCAACTTTGTGACTTGAAGATATTATATCACATTTTCCATTAATTTCACTGCCTCTCACGCTCGATCTTCAAACCGGAACTGAGCGAACTGCGAACACTGCTGTTTTGTAGTAGAAATGGGTGAAAGTGAGGTACCAATGCAGACAACTTTTGTATAAATTCTACCTCTATATTATAATTGAGTTTGGAATTGTTTGTACATATTCGAGTTGAGCCAAACAAATGATAACAATTAACCAATAAAAGTTAGGTTAACGCACAAATGGGGTATAAAATTAAAAACGGCGGCACTGCCCGTCTCATTAGGTCCGCTGACTGGAATTAAACCGTTCCAGAGTTAATGAATGGTTTTAAACCGGGAAGAGGTGTGCAGGTGCTGGAGTCGTGGATGAGGCATTTTCCTTTCAATAAATTTATTTGATAGATAAACATATGTGATAGATATACCCAACTATGCCCACTGGCTATATCAGTTACTATCTTTTACCCGCGGCTTTGCTCGCGTATATTTCTCATGAAATAGTCGCTTTTGTAGATAAACCGTGAAGAGGTTACAAACAAACTCACTTTACCATTTGTAATATTAGTTAGTAGAGGAATTTCGCCCATAATTGCTGCGCTGGGCAAGCGTGTTACCAATCGTACAGCGTAACTTGCGCGTGTTAATTATTTTCGTCTTATTAATGGCGTCTAATTTGTTTAATTTTATATAAATACCGTACTTTTATGCCTTAAGTGAATTAATCTCTAAATGTAATTTGGAAGACTACAATTTTATTACAGAAACACCAAAAAATTACATTTGAACGTTAACAACACTATCGCAGTTATTAAATACTTCATTCTGAATAACGTTATTTACAATGAATAAATAAATTTGTCTAAGTGCCCCAAAATTCAACGATAAGTGGGCGCCAGTAGAGGGAGCTATTGGCGTTCCTAGTTCTTTTAGAGTAGTTTACCATTTTGGAATCTTGGTTCGTTACGTAAAACCTGTGTACATACTTTAATTTTTATCTTATTATATCAGCCATTAAAAGTCCATTGCTGGACATAGGCCTCCCCAAGAAAGGGGGAATTTTACCCATATGCCGCGCTGGGCAAGAGAGTGAGTTTGGCAATTGCAGAATTAGCAAAGCTGCTGTCCATCCCGCCCTGTAAATTTGAACTGCACTGTTCTGTATGGATATACCGCCATTTGTCGGTTCCATTATCTATATTTATGATATTTTCTTACTTTTGAATGTAATTACCGCATCCGACCTATTTCTATATCCGCGTCGCTCATCAAGGGAGTTTCTATTGTATCTTCTGTAATGGATGCCATGAAAAGAAAAAAAAAACAAAGCATAATCAGAGCTGAATTCAAAATAATACAATCCCAAGTTAATTGTTCTAGTTAAGGAACTTTTGGTGTTTGCAGCTTAACGATTTATTCTTATGTTTGGCTTGTTTGGAAATAATCTCATTATAGTGTCTGGAAATTTTCTTTATTACAAGGTACATAAGGTTCAATATTGATCTATATTTTTAATATAAAAAATAAGGCGGTGGATCGTCAACATATGCATGTAACGATCAATTTGCTTAATTCACCTCAGACTAAAATAAAGTTTTGCGCTCAGAGTAAGTTTATTTTGAAAAAAATATTTTCATCAGTAAAAATATTAATTTAAGAATCTTGCATCTAGCTAAATCTACAAAAACTAAACTGTTTACAATTATAAAACTAATTAGTAATTTCATAAAATATAGGAAGATGTTGTATAAAATATAATATTGTGACAAGAATAGAGAAAGAAATGCTGAGATGGTTTGGACATGTAGAAACGATAAATGAAATTTGCTATAAGATTATCTAGGCGAACATACCTTAAACAGATAGAAGAGGTATTAAATAAGGGCCGGGTCTAAAACAGTAAGAAAAAATCAAGGTTTATGAAAGGACTAATGCAAGTAAAAGAAGCGAGAGAGTTATGCCAACATGATAGCAATTTCAGATCTGTATTAAAAAACAAACAATGGAATCTTTCCTCTTTATAATAATTCCAGCAATTGGAAAGACGCGGGTCAGTTACAGCGGTGTTAAGTTGGAAAACTGTCATAGTAATTTTTTATCCTCCTATTACCCCCTTAAGGGATGACTTTCAAAAAAATATTTCACACTTGTTTCACGTTTTTTAATGAAGAACCTTAATACTGAATTTCATTTGAAGGTGCATTCAGAGAGTGCATTTTCAAAAAACAT
>JACJUM010002842.1:1075637-1183002 GCA_020976665.1 Heortia vitessoides | reverse complement strand
TACTTAATACTACTACTTAATACTACTACTTAATACTACTACTTAATTTACTACTACTTAATTTCTCAGGTTGATCTGGGTAATTATGTACTAAAAATACACGGGTATGCGCCAAGTGTTTTTTTGTATTTATAAAGAATCTAGCTGATAAGTATCTGATAGTTGTATTTTTTTATTATTATTATTACACTTTATTGTAATAGTTTTTGGTATAACAAAGAAATAATGGTTGTTATTATGAGATAAAATACGCACGGGACCCCGCAACAGACAAAGATTCATCCAAAAATTCTTCCCCGCTCTAAGATAAGCCCCAAAAGTGGAAAGTTTAATGCCCCGATTAACAGTTGCTTTGGAACAAATATTTTACATTTCCCAAATCTGCTTGTGATGGAACAATAAGACTTGGCGGAAATACGCTGTTTGGTGAAAATAAATAATTTAAACATCCTGTGTATTCTCAAGTTTGTTTTTTGGGTCAATTCCTTTTTTTTACTTATTTCGTCCTTTTATCTGTGGTGTTATTCTAATTCAAGTATTGTCTTTATATGTAAATATTACGTGTCATGATGTTTGTTTAGAATGACATTTTTAAGTACTGAACTGAATTTTATAATGTTGTGCTTGTACAGTTTAATACAACTTGAGAGATATGATAGTTTATGTCTCAATTTATTCTCGCCAAATTTTTTCAAAGGTGTACATCATTTAATATAGGATAACGTTTACTGTGTGGTATCGGCAGAGTGGAATAGTACCTCCCGCTGTACAAAGTGTCGTAAGAGGCGACTAAGGTACCAGCAGCATCCCCGTCGCGAAAACTGCGCTCTGCGACTGCCAGCACGCTTAAATAGAGTAGCAGGAAATGTAGCATTAAGCTGAGTCCGGCTCACTCTCATAAGGTGTAATAATTTCTAAAGGAAAAATAATGATTTCCTTAAAGAAATTTTTCTACATAATAATTATAAAGAGGAATGCATGTACATAACGAATTAACTCAAAAACAATAGAAGGAATTTGAAAATTCTTTCAGTATTATAAAGCTACACCTTAATCAAGTAACAGGTTACACAACATTTTAAAAAAATCAGAGGTTTTATGCATTGACAGACCTTAGGCTACAACACATTTTATGTTATAAAAAGATATGATATGTTATACTGATACTTAGAAATAAATTTTAGGACTGACCGTTCAACTTGGCGCCTATTTAGATCTCAGTTCTTTTGTCGTTGAAGTCAACAACCAAGGCATTTATCATAATAAAATATCAAATTGAACTTGGCTCTCATTTCACATTTATGTTTTTGATTGAATATCATTATTTTTTATAGGTAAATACATTTCCTCGCAACGCTGAGGTTCCTTTTAAAAGGAACAGTTCAAAGTTAAGAGTAGACTTTATAAACATAAAACAATTGAATGAGTTACAGTATTTTCCTATGTTTAAGGGGTATATAATGATTTTACACTATTGATGTACGCTAAATATAAAAATAATAATTAACCCCAGTTAATAACGTAGGTACCCTAAGTAATAAATATGAAAACTGACTATAAGTACCTACTCTTAATAGTAAATAAATAAGTATACCTATATACTTACCTACTAAAACGTAAATACCTAAGTAGTTAAATGAATGATTAAAAAATTGGGTGGTAGGTAAGTATTATTCTCGTGTAAGATTCACGTTAAGGATAAAAAAGTCAGTAAAATGGATTAGAGTTGTGTTGTGTGGTGGGCGAAAAGCTGACAACCTATCATCGCTAAAAACATGTTTCAACTTGCTTACCTGCCCTCACAGTACTTAACGAATGTGGCATTAAGTGCTTCTATGATCATTTAGTGCTCTGCCTAGATAGGCGTGATTATATGTTAAATTAATCCACATACCTAGCACATAAAGACTGGCTGTCTTGAGTTTCGATTACTTACTGATTTTTATATCTAAAGTAGTTAAGTACAGGCACTAATTGTCAAGCGTTCATAATAGAATCTAATTATTTAAAAATGGCCTGTTTTCCTTTGTAGTCATCTAATTACCTATCTGCATACTAAATGTTAACTCTCTATGTCACCTGGAACTGGGTTAGAATTTCGATCTATAGGTCAGTCAGTCAATCAGTTAGTCAATGATAAAAAATGAGGATTTTTGGACATTAATATCTAAATATCCGTTTGAGATAAGCTTATGAAATTTATAAGACATATGTATCTCACAAGTCTAAATATATGAGCCATACCTGATACGTTTATGTAAAATCGTTTTTGATGTATGAGGGGGGTCAAAAGTGGCTCCACATGGTTAGTGTAATATTACGGTGCGGTGTTTTGCCAGCTCTGTTTCTTGAACTTGGCTTGACACGCTACCGCGTGTCTAGAATACATGCGGGCAAAATTACGGGGCAATATATGCTTATATACCAAACTATACATAGTTGAGGCCACCAAACGTGTCACGTCTCTACCCAACTTGTTCGTTAAGAGTACGTTAAAAATAAACATGTCGTCGTGTGTATTTTTTAATATCCCGGAATGATGTCAAAGCACTTAGGGACTCCACGTTGATTCCCCTAAAAATATACGAGGAGACAAGGAAATTCCTCGCAAATATCACGCGGTGAAAAACTGAAGGCTTGTTCAACCTGTGACGTCATTACCGATTGATTGATGTTCCCGGCGGAGCACTGGGACCACCAAATACTAGGTTCAAGATAGGATTATTAAATAATAATTAATTCACATAACATTTAAAGAGTAATTGGTAATCCTCTGTTCATAGAAGTATGTTGGTTCCAACACTGACATATGGTAGTGAATGTTGCGTATGGCAGAAGAAGCACGCGAATAGAATAAATGCTATTGAAATTAGAGCACTTCGAAGCGCATGGTGTGAGTTTGAGAGAAAGATGAAAGAATAGAGTGATAAAAGACCAATATGGTGTAAAAGATGATGTTGTGACTTGGTATAAGCCGACCGAGGCGAACATATCTTAACCAGGTAGCAGAGGTATTAAAGAAGGGCCAGGTCAGAAGTACCAAGAATAAACGAGAGTGTATGAAATGACTAATGCAAGTACGGGAAGTGAGAGAGGCATGCCAAGATTGTAACAAGTGGAGATCCATAGTCTCTGCCTGCCCCGATGGGACAAAGGCGTGATGTATGTATGTATGTATTTATCCAATACGTTGATCTGACTCCGACGTAAGTTTCTTATAGAACTCACAATACGGATATGTGTTGCGGAATTCTCCGCAGGATTAATTCTACTAATATTTTCAACGCAAGGGTTTGGATGTATGTTTGTTAGCCTTTTATGCAAAAACTACGAAATGGGTTTTGATGAAACCAACATTTATTTTTAAAGTAAGGCTTTTTTTAAAGTATTATTGGCACAAGTGCGCGAAGTTTGCGGATGAATCCGCGGGGTGTTGCTAGTGATAGAATAAATGTGAATACACAGCGAAATTAATTAACATTTATTTTCGCAAATTTAAACCTCGAAATTCAGAGCAAGACAATACCTTTAGATTTCGTATTTTATTTCTAAACTATATTATCTGTCAATATACAATCT
Source organism: Heortia vitessoides (assembly GCA_020976665.1). Lineage (NCBI taxonomy): Eukaryota > Metazoa > Arthropoda > Insecta > Lepidoptera > Crambidae > Heortia > Heortia vitessoides. Next base: position 1,179,423 of record JACJUM010002842.1, on the reverse strand, counting down.
ATTAAATTTTCATTACTAATATAATCTTTTTCAATTGTAAATGCATCTCTGCACCCTTCGCTTCCAAGCGCTGGTGAGCATCTTTTTATTGAAGTGGAACTTTTCGATACAAAACCTATTCCTAATGTCTATTAATGTCCTTCCTTACGCATTAACTACTTCTCGAATTTTGACTCTGCGCTATCGGACTATACATACACTTATTATTAAATGCAGTATATAGATAAGATACAAAATAAATATATATAAGAAAATATATAGATTTTTAAGTACAACGTATGAGGTTATCGTGGTCACCCCACAATTCTGTAAGGCAACAAAAAATAAAAAATAGTTGGGTTTAACTCAGCAAATTTAACAACCCCTCCGTCTGACTGAAGTGAGATCCGGACACCGGGATATGAGGCTTTTCTCGTTCCAGCGAAAATGTATTTTGGGACTACAGCCGCCTGCAACTTTGATTGGACGAATACTGACACATACTGTTCGTAATTAAAGATCTTTTTAACGGATTTAAAACATTGACTTAACTCCGAGGTAAGTCGCTTAAAACACTTGTGTTACGGATGCCAGACAACAGAGGAAATACAAATATACTACTTAAATAGATATATTTAACACCCAGACACAGAACAAACACAAATATCATCATATAAATATTTGCTCTGGATGGTAATCGAACCCACGACCCCTGGCGCACAAGACAGGATCAGTATCTGCACCTTCGGGCAAGTGAAAAATTTTTTTTTGTTCGACTTTTTGATTAATTTATGTACCAACAAATATTCCTTATCATTATATTAATAATGTGTCATTCCTAAGCATAAATAAAAGCAGAAAGTGGCAGTTCTTAACATCTGCCGCATTGTCCGAAATTTCTTACAAGATAATACTCCGACCCCCTGTCATAATCCTGAAATTCTTTTGACCTAAACCCGTGAATTTTAGTTATATACTAAAACACTCTCAGTGTTTTGTGAAAAGTTAAATCGAAAATAATAATGATAACAAATTCTTTATTGTACACCAAACATAAAAATATGTTATAAAAACAGCAATAATAAAGTACAATGGACGGCCTTATCGTAAATAGCAATTTCTTCCAGGCAACCTTTAGATAGAGAGTGTGAATGAAAATTAACGGTAGCAGAGGTGTAAATAAGATATATAGAAAGAAAAATATATTAAATACGTATCTAAAGAATTAGAATTCGTTATGCTGTGTGTACGGATAAAACAGCTCAGGTTTCATCTACCTCTATATTCTCTATGACAAGTGTCAAACATGACGGTATGTAGGAAGAGCAGTAGAGTTAGTCAAACATGGCGATAGTGAAACTAAATAAGTAAATAATTAGAATAATTCATTGAAAGAGAAATCGACAATAATAAACTTTAAATGTAGTTTCTTTGATTGAATTGTAATTCTTTACATATATATAATAAAATTAAGTTTATATAAGGAAATATAAATAGATATAACTATAATGAGAGAAAGTGAAAGTTTACACACAGGCAGGGATTTCGTGCATCTAATTTAAGCGGGAGTGCATTATAGAAACGAACAGCTTGGGCCGTAAAAGATTTACTAAAAACTTTTTGAAGCCGTATAACATCCTCTATTGGACCTCCACTTCCCGGAATATAGTACATAATTTTATATACACATACCTAATATTCAGAATCCTTATAAGAAAAGTAAATAAGTAAATTAAAATTACAATATAATAATCTCAAAGCCCAAATAGTAAAAACAAAAATGTTGTTTATCACAATAGGTTTACCAGATCGTTTGTGTTGGTACCAGTCAGTCTTAGCTGCACTCTACGATTGCCAACACACTTGCCCAGCGCGGCAATTGTGGGCAAAAAACCTCCTATGTTAGAGAGGCTTATGTCCAGCAGTGGACCTCCTATGGCTAGTATGATGATGATGACCAGCAAAGCAGAATTTTAATCATGTGAGTTTATGCATTAGGTATTAAGTTTTAAGGCAAGGGCTTTGTTTGGGACGTCGTTGATAGAGGTGCTGTCAACCCGACAACAGTGACACGGGGCATTCGTCACTATCAGTTATTCTTGCAGGCTTTTATTCTGATGGATTGCGTAATGAATCTGTGAACTTAGCTGTAAGACCTGGAAGTGATGGCAGTGAAGTCTTCAGATTAACTGCAGGCTTGCTGCACAAAGACAAATTTGATATGTCATTAAATTATGTCTGTGCATCGTAGCGTTGTAGGAAGTTTTTATGACTATTCAAAAATGCCTTTGATTAGACCTTAAAGTTTACCTAGGTTACATCTGATAGAAGTACTGAAATAAGCTGTAAGGTATTTCTACCCAAAACAGTGCGTATTAAAGCAACAGGCCGGGAATGGGCAGCAGTATCCCATCACGATGCTACACTCTGCAATTGCCACCACATATCAATTATGAGCACAATTCCCCCTTTTTGTGGAGGTGTATGTACGTGTTCCTTTCCAAGAGTAGGTCTGCATATACACTGTATTCAACGAACCCCAGTTTGCACTCAGACGCCTTGTTAACAGTGACGCGCGACATCGCTGTTCTGTGTCGCACGCAACAACGCGACGTGTGCCCATACACTTTGTTACACGGCACGAACATAAAGATTGAGCAGATGTCTTTATCAGCGTCTCGGCTTGGATTCGTATGAGAACTTACCAATAGGATATGCCTAAATAAACATTTTTTCATTTGTATGTAAAACTAATGGTCTATCGCATTTGGTAGTGTTTCTATCTTGTGCTCAAAGGGTTTGAGTATACGACCCTTATAGGATAAAAATGTATAAAATAAACATTTGTTTTTATCCTGTATCTGGGTGTTTTATATATAAGTAATATATTTGTAATTCTTCTGTTGTCATGTATATTTAATACGAGTGATTTAAGTTTATCTTCTTCTATCTTACTTATACCGAAGTCAGGTCAATCTATATAGATCTGATCTGTGAATTTATATGGTCTTCCCAATGAAAACTGATGTCATCTTCTTGAACCACCAACTATCACCAGCTGCCGCAGTCAACCAGAACCCTCGTTAATAGCTTCCATGCTGTACCGGTTCTTTCATCCAAGGTTCAAGAACGATCCGAACGAGTGAAAACTGCGCGACTGCTTGCCCAGCGCAACACGCTTGCCCAGCGCAGCATTTATAGGCAACATTCCCCCTTACTTGGCGAGGATTATGTCCACCAGTGGACTTTTAATTGCTGATATGATGTTGATGACGACACCATCGCAATGTTATACCTTAAGTACATGTTATTTTTTCATCTAATTACTAAGAATTATGTGGGAAGCAAACTGATATTGTCAGAACATCTTATACATTTTCGAAAATATTCAAAATACTGATAAAATATATCAAGGTCATTCCATAAAAGTTAAACTCTCAACACTTTTATATAGTGTGTTAATATTATTGTACTGTACATTATTTTAGGCAAAGGGTACACTTAATAAGTGATATCAATGGTTGTATTTATATGAAAATAAATTTGCACAATATATCATACATTGACCTGAATCCGTGATAAGTCGCTTAAAGCACTTGTGTTAAACACATTATATAATGGAGGAATCTCAAATATACTACTCAAATACATATATTCAACACTCAGACATAAAACAAACAAAAATGTCATCCATATAAATATTTATCCTGGGTGGTGATCGAACCCACGACTCTTGGCGCACAAGACAGGATCACTGCCATCTGCGCCATAGCGCCCGCCTAAATCTCAATAAAACATGATGAACATCTCTGTACAGTTTGATCTAACTTGCCATATAGGATAGTTTACATCTCAATTGAAGGTAATAGTTAACATTCAGGTCGGTTAGTCAAAAAATATACACACTAGCCGCGTTAAGTTGCAGAGCTTTTAAAGTTGATAATGGAAACATACCGTATCTAGCAACGCGTCACTTCAAAAGTTCCCCGTCATAGTTTGACGTGTGATTTTAAATTGATACCGGGGTTGCATTGATGCTGCAGAGAGTTGAGACCGCGTGTGCGGAGAGCGGACTCGTTGGAACGAACAAATAACCATTAACGGACCCGATGGCGCAGATGGTAGTGATCCTATCTTATGCACGGGAGTTGTGAGTTCGATCTCCACCCAGGAAAAACATTGATATGATGATATATGATTCCTTAGTAATCTGATGTTCGTAACACAACTACTTCAAACGACTTATCTCATCAAGACAATATATGAATTGTTATGATAGAAAAAAAAGTTGTACGGCAACCAATTTATTATAAAAGGTAGACTTTAAACAACGGTCGTCTGCATTGGTACCTCAATCTCACCTATTTCTACCGCCAAATAGCAGTATTCGCATTGTTGTGTTCCGGTTTGAAGGGTGAGAGAGGCAGTGAATTTACTGGCTAATGTGACAATATTTTCAAATCAAGTAGATAAGATGCACCGCATTAGTGATATCCATAAGAAGCTGTGACGCTTATCTCGCGGTCTGTATGCTGGTTTGTCGACCTGGTCTAATAAAAAAAAAATTAACGGAATATTATTTTGATAAAATCTAACATAATGTGAAATAATAATCGACAAAGTTAATTTAATGTCCCCCAAAATAATAGTGAAATTATTTAGGGGACGTCGTGGGGTCGTGACAGATTAAAACAGTATCCCCCGAACAAAACCGGATGCCAGATATCATCATCATATCTCTCATCAGGTCTCCCCTAGTGATCTCCAACAGGACCGGTCATATCCTGCAGTTTTAGATGCTAGGTCCTTAAATACTGTAACGCGAAAGTCAAATAGAGCAGAAAAAAGTACAAATACAGCATCTCTGTACAGGTACAGCATCACTGTACAGGTACAGCATCTCTGTCACAAAGCTGCGCTCTACAGTTTCCACTAAACATTTTTTGATTTATTAATTCCCACAACATCTCATACATTGGCCTGACACCGTGGTAAATCGCTTAAAGCACTTGTGTTACAGACGCTAGATAACAGAGGAATCACAAATATATTACTTAAATACATAAACCCAGACACAGAACAAACACAAATATCAACATGTAAATATTGGCCCTGGGTGGGAATCGAACTCACGACCCTTGCCGCACAAGGTAGGATCGCTATCATCTGCGCCATCGGGCCCGTCGAGCCAGAACTTAAAAAAGTAAAAGGAAGTAAGTTTACCTCAATTTAAACAAAACGCTCCCGCGCCCGCTCGCACTGTTAACTTACTAACATCTGTTTGATAGCACATCGCTATGTTTTGTGCCCACTGGGAAATTGAGGCTGAATGTGCAAATGGGATGAGATTTGATTGAAAACTATCGAAACTCATGTTTTGTATTTAAAACAAGCAGTTTTGTGCAGCTCGAATTGAGTTCGACTATTGACAACGATACTAAGAGCACTTCAAAAAAATGTTTGAATAGAATAAAACTTCATAGCGTTATGAAAGGCAACGAACCGACAGTCCCTCCACCGTCCCATAGTCATACCCACCTTGCAGTTATAATGTCCGAATCGTAGGAGATGTGCGCGGAACGGCGTCTGCCAGCATAAGACTTGACTCCCGACAAAATATCTCTACATCCTTCTTTATTGCAATTCGCGACAAACCGACAGATGGCGGTATACCCGAAACCGTGTATCTTAAATGAAATTGGCCTAGTATTGGTATATCAGCATTTCCATCAGCTCTGCGTTTGCCACCACGCCTGCAAAGTAGGGCAATTTTGGAGTTATTTGACTTTCTACAGCTATTATGATGATAAAACAACGTGGTCTCTTTTTATATGTATAAACTGGTTCAAAGTTGCCTAACGAACTGTGCCTCTTGATAGCAATATTCGGATTATCATTAAGTGATCGAAACAGGAATGAGGATATCCCTCAATGAACCAAAAAAAAAGAATAAATGTTATCAAAAATTCCCAGCGGATTTAAAATGGTGATAGGCAGCAGCACGCAGATTTGGGCGATGAAGTCGTACAGTTCTAAAATGGAAAACACTTTGAAATCAAACCTCAAACTCAAACTTAAAATATACTTTGTTGAAGTACACCTGTTATATTGACAGCAGCGCTCCTCCCGAATTTGTTTTTAACTACCCTTAAACATAAGCCTCCACAAGAAAGGAAAACGTGCCCATAATTCCGCGCTGGGCAAGCATGTCGGCAATCGCAGAGAGCAGCGACGGGGATGCTGTCAAATCCCACCCCTGAATTTGAGCTACACTGTTTCGGATGGATATACCACCATCTGACGGTTCTGATACCTTAGTCTCCTCTTACGAAATCTGGTACAGAGGGAGGTACTCTTCTTGTTTGCCAGTACCTCGCGACAAATTCCAGTATATTATTATTTATTTGAGCAATCATAATTTTCAGCAGTCAATAGATATAGTACTTTGACGAGATGAATTTCAGAATTATATATATATATATATATATATAAAGAGCTAATCGACACTCCAGGTCAACACAAAAGAAACTTGCAACGCGTCACAACAAGTATTGCTCCCGACCCGCACTTCAAGATATTCCTCCATATTTTGTGCGGTGAAAATAAAGTGTGCATTTTCTATTTTTATCTTAAACTGCAACACACGTATTGACGACGTTCCAGGGTTGCCGCATCTATGGTTAAACCTGGTAATTTTTTTTATATAACACTAACATTTTTTTTATGTAGCCCAAACATCAGCGTGATTCCGAGATAAGTAGCTCAAAGCTTGATGTTACAAAATGCAGACAAAAATATAGGTAAAACAGTTACCATAAAAATAGTGTCTAGCATGTAAAGCAAGAAACGTGCCGTGAGGCACACAGACATCTGCAGGATATGTCGGTCATATTTGTCATGATATTGGCTAGAATTGCTTGCTTACTTAAATTTTCTTAAATGTGCGTGGCTTCAGCCATATACATGACATACAAGACATACATACTGCTGCTTATTACTGCTAAATAAATTAATAATACACCCAACTTCACATATCTTGACCTAGCTCCGAGATAAGTCACTTGAAAAAGTTATGTTATGAACATCAGACAATGGAGAAATCACTTATATAATACTTAAATTATGGTTTATCAATAAATAAATACACATTTAACACCCAGATATAACACATAAACAATTATTCATAATATTGTCTCATGAATATGCGTCCACTATAATAATAATGTATTCTTTAATGGACACCAAACACAAAAATATAAGATATAAACAGTAATCTCAAAGTATAATAGAGTTTTTTCCAGGCAACCTTTGGATCAAAAGAGATATATAATTTTTAACGGATAATTGTTCAATTGCACGCGAGTAGTCCATTTGTTTAGAGGCTGGCAACCCTGTCCGAGCGAGTTGACGCGCAACACGGCGCGACAGTTGCCGCAACATGTCGCGCGACGTCTATTCCCTGCGAATATTCCTGTTAAACTTGTTTTGGATTTGTGAATTATTTTTGCTGGCGTTTACTTTGTTCTTTGTATATCAAACTGTTCCATATATGTCATGAGCAAAGAAGAACTTCTCAAGGTTTGCGACGCCATATTTATTCATTTATATATCTATATCGTTTCAAATTAATATTATTAATGCTAAATATGTCCGCCTGCTTGATACGCTTCGCAGCCGAACAAATAAATATATTTTTGGATACAAATAACAATAAATTCACACAACATCGCATACAATGACCAGATTCTAAGATAAGTCATAACACTTGTGTTTACATAGTTGTTGTTCTATTGTTGGCAACACTATTGCATTCATCATCATCATACCAGCCTTTGTAAGTCCAGTCCAGCTGGTCATAGATCTCTCTCCAAGAAAAAAGGTTTTTACCCATAATTGCCGCGCTGGGCAAGCGTGTTGGCAATCGCAAAGCGTAGCTTTCTCGATGGGGATTCTGCTGCCCGTCCGTTCCGGATGGATACACCGCAAACTGTTGGTTCTGGTATCTTAGTCGCCTCTTACGACACCTGGTACAGTCGGAGGTACTATCTACTATGCCGGTACCTTAGGTGTTAATCTATACATTTATACACATAAATAAAATTGGAGTGTCTGTTTGTAAAATTAAATAGCCACTTTCAACTGTATGCATAGAAATGTATTTACAGTACATATAACAAAGTATATTTTTTACATTTCTTCTCTGTCTGTTTATCTATCTGTTAGTTTATTCCGGCTAATTCCAGGAAAGGCTAGACCAATTTGGATGGGACTTTCATTTGCAGATAGTTGATATAACAAGGAGTAATAAGGGCTTTATATCATCAGTCTTCGACTAATAGAAATGAAGCATCAATCGAAAATGTGTCAAAAACGGGCGCAAAATATACGTTTTGAGCAGAATATGCAGCCCAAAGTCACTAAAGTCACTATTCCACGCGGACGAAGTCACGGACGCAGCTATGTATAAATAAATAAAAAGTTTTCGAGACTAACTTTTTACGACCCCCTTATAATCTCGTTAAATAGTCACTTTATAATGAATATGAATACGTAATTCTTGAAAGAATTAAACGTACCCTACTGTATTCAAAGCTGTTTGTTATGGTAATGTAGCTTAAATAGCATTTTCTGGTTAGCGCAATAACACTTAATTAAAAACTTATATTTAAGACCATTTAGTGCTGAAAATCGGCTATTTAATAAGTACATATTGGGTAAGATTGCTTATTAAAGTTATTTACGGGTCCAATGGCGTAGATGGTAGTGATCCTGTCTTGTGCGCAAAAGGTCGTGTGTTCGATCCCCATACAGAACAAATATTTAATACGATATTTATATTTGTCCTGTATCTGGGTGTTATTTGTATGTATCTGAGTAAAATATTTGTTATATTTCTGTTGTCTGATGTTCTTAGCACAAATGCTTTGAGTTCAGTCAACGTATGAGCTGCTATGTAAATGTATTGTTTTTTTTATTATTGTTTATTTGATGTAAACATTAAAGCAGGTGTTGATCGTTCACTGCTGAATGTAGCCCTGCTGAATATAGCTAAATACATTCCCAAGAAAGAGGAAAATCTTGCCGATTTTCTCTACAAGAGGGAGGAAATACAGAGTTATCATAATATTCAGTCACTCTAGGAGGAATCAGAGGAGAGTAGCTCCTACCCCCTGTACCAGATATCGTAAGGGGTGACTAAGGTAACAAAACCGACAAATCCTTCTGAAACAGTGTAGCTCAAATGTACAGAGCAGGGCTGAGCTGCAGCATTCCCGTCCCGAAAGCTGTGCTCTGCGATTGCCAACACGCTTGCCCAGCGCGCCAACTTTTCGTGAAGGTCTATGTCCAGCAGTGGACTTTCAATAGTTGGTATGATAATAGTGATACCACTAGCGCAATGCCAACTTTGTGACTTGAAGATATTATATCACATTACCCAGTAATTTCACTACCTGTCTCACCCTTCAACCGGAACACATCAACGCGAATACTTATGTTTGGCGGCGGAAATTGTTGAGAGCGACCAACGCAGAAAACCTTTGTATGATTTCTACCTAATGAAAAGATATAGTAGTACCTTTTGATCTGTGTGATTTATTTGACCTAGTAAGTTAGGACCTCGATCAATCAACGTGTTGACTTTGGACCCATAAATGAAAGGCCTGGTGAACTGTTACGAAAACAGTAAACCCAAAATTGGTGGCAACGTGTACAAGCAATAACGCAATGTCGTTATATTTCTTGACGCGCTTCGTATGTAATAGTAGATACGCGGGAACAGCACATCTGTGGATCTTCCGAGTTTTGAAAATCTAAACTGACGCGCCCGATGTGCAGATGGTTGTGAGCCTACCTTGAGCGCCAAAAGTCATGGGTTCATATTTATATGATGATATTTATGTTTGTTCTGTGTCTGGGTGTTAAATATATGTATTAAAGTTACTAATTTTATACATATATTTAACACCCAGATTTACTATAATATTGTGATCTGTTGTCTGATTTCCGTAACACAAGTGCTTTAAGCGACTTATTACAGAACCAGGTCAATTTATGAGATGATGTGGGAATTTGTGTATTCTTATCTTTCAAACTGCGCAACGGATTTTGATGCGGATTTTTATAATTAATAGCATCAACATCTGTCTAACAGGGACTGATAGATAAAAGCGACTTAGTTTTCTACTATGTAGTGATTTTTTCTCTGGCCCAACGTTTCATGGCAAAAATCACTTATTGTTCGTGGTACATGCATAATCAATTGTATCTTTTATAAAAATGATCACGTTTCAAATTGCGCCAACTGGAGACCGTTTTCTCATTCTATCCATTCAAAAAACCAATCATTTCCTTATCGAGCTTTCTCTATAAATCACGACAAAGTATTTAATAGACCGTGTTAAGATGCTTAAAGCAACAATTAGGTTTATATATATATCTCATCAGCATATGTATATAGCACAACATATATATATATATATATGGTAGTGAATATCGGATATGGCAGAAGAAGCACGCGAGTAGAATTAATACTGTTGAAATGAGAGCACTTCGAAATATGTATGGTGTGAGTTTGAGAGATAGATTAAAGAATAATGTGTAAGATGATATGTGACAACAATAGAGAAAGGAATGTTGAGATGGTTTGGACATGTAGAAAAGATGGATGAAAGTAGAATGACTGCACAAATATATAGAGCAAACATTTTCTAACCAGGTAGAAGAGGTATTAAAGAAGGGCCAGGTCAGAAGTACCAAGAATAAGAGAAGCGAGAGAGATATGCCAAGATCGTAGTAAGAAGAAATCCATAGTCTCTGCCTACTCCGATGGAACACAGGCGTGATATCTCTGCTCTGCAATTATGGGCTGAAAACCTACTTTTTTAGGAGGCTTATATCCAGCAATGGACTTCCAATGGCTGGTATGATGATATATATCTTTTCGGTTAGAAAAATACTCACGCAGGTAATTATAATTGTTCTAGTTTTCACTTCCGTCGACATTCTCGGAGTGGAACTCTCTTTTTTTCATTTTTTTTTGTGTGTCGTCTCCATTCACTCCTGTCCAGTCATTACCTCTCTCACAGTAATAAGGTCGCGTTCATACCGTTCACGAGAGCACATCGCTCATTGCCCCCGCCCCCGCGCCCCCGCCCCCGCGCCGGTCTCAAACAAACAAACAATTTGGATATACATATTCAGCAAACACGATTCTTGTAATTAGTGCTGAAGAGTATCTAAATGAAATCGCTCCTTTTTGCTTTGATTTTGTTTGAAATTAAATGTGTTTCATTTACTTATATATATATATACCACGCGGAATGTATATTGAATATGGTTTATTAATGTTTCATATATATAAATATATGTCATAGCTTCATAGCTTTCCGAACGCAATTATGTTCGTGTCGGTTCGTTTGATAAGCTAGGATCTGTCGGTTCTGATATCTCCGTCACTTCTTACGACGACTGGTGCAAAGGTAGAGAAGCAAATAAATATAATATGTTGCTGTTACAAATAACTAGCTTTCGGTTCGTGGGTTTGTCCGTACTTTATATTTCATCATATTCAATTGCCATGAGGTAACCGGCAGGGTAGAATAACCCTCGTACCTCCATAGTACCTCCCCCTGTACCAGGTGTCATAAGAGGTGACTAAGATAAACAAGCGACAGATGGCGATATATCCATCGGAAACAGTCTAGCTCGAAAGCAGGACGGGGATAGGCAGCAGCATCCTCATCACGAAAGCTACGCTTTTTCATTGACAACACGCTTGCCCTGCGCGACAATTATGGGTGAAATTCCCGTTTTCATGGGAAGGCCTATGTCCAGCTGTGGACTTCTAACGGTTGTAATGACGATGGTGATTGTACATCGAAGTTAATTATACTTGATTTGACGGTGTCAACAAATACGTCAAAATCCGTGTGAGGCATGAGCAATGCGTTAAGTGCCTGCTGCAAGCGGCATAGAGGTGATTGCGCACGCGCCACGATATGACATGGTCCAGACCGAATGCGCAGATATTTGTCAGGCACAAAGGTGCGTGACAATTTCTTTACACATGCGTGACAATCGATATACCGCTATCTACCGGTTCCTGTACCTTATGTACATGTTACCCTGTATGGCGTAATTACCTAGTAAATTCACTAACTCTTCCAACCTTCCCTGGCGGTATAAATAGGTGAGAGTGAGGTAGCAATGCAAACGGCCTTTCGTATGAGGTATACCTAATTTTTATACCTCAGTCAAAAATTGGAAATGGTCGCGTTCGCGTCCGTTAAAAGCTTTAAGTTTGAAAATCAACTTTCGTGATGGGATTAATTTTATAACACAGAAAGTAGTTAACAGACCCGACAGGCGTCGTTTGTTTTAGTATGTTTTTCATGAAAAAAATATTACGACTATAAATCTCAATTTAAAACAAACTGTACACAATAAGCAAACATTGTATTAAAATCGTTTCAGTTGTTTAGAAGTTCACCGCGGACAAACACCATGACACATTTTTTTTTTTCTATAAAGATATATTTTCTTACGACCCGTGGTACAGGGGGCGGTACTATACTAATCCACCGTGCACATTGTGTTATACCAAACTATCAATAGTCTCTATGCTATTTCTCATCTAGATCTATACAGTCGTTCCGGTGAGGGCAACAAACTTTCATTCATTCATACAATCATACACGTTTATTAAGATTGTCAAATCTTATATTGGTGTTGTCTAATTATATATTGGTAATAATACATATGTTGGTGTTCTATTTACATCACGTCCTTGACCCACGGGGTAGGCAGAAACTATGGGTCTCAACTTGCTACGATCTTGGCACACCTCTCTCACTTTCTTTACTTGCATTAGTCCTTACACGCTCGTTCATTCTTGGCACTTCTGATCTGGCCCTTCGTTAATTCCTCTTCTACCTAGTTAAGGTATGTTCACCTAGTTCATCCTATACCAGCCACCCCGCGAAAGGGTGATGTCCCAGTATGTTTGAACATCGCCGAAAAGATGAGACGCCACGCTTCATGCGGACCAGCGCATAGATGTTCCATCGATGAGTACGTAGTATTTCCAACGGTTCACTTACTAAGTCGCGCTATACGCCACATTGGAGGTTACTTTAGTGTGGTAAGCTCCTCACATAACCACGCTGCATAAAAAAACGATCGTCGTATACCAACTCTTCCATTCACTTCCGCTCTACATATTTGTGCAGTCTTTTTTTCCTGTTAAACCTATAGCTTAACTACTCAGACGTCAATTCCAGCACCACCGAAGAAAGAGAGCGGGGACTCTCAAAGATCAAGATCCTCTCAAAGGCCAATCAAAGACAAGAGAGGTCCGATGTCCGAGACTATCCTGCGTACCCCGCGGCCGCGACCGCGCGTTTATCTACGCAAGGGTTGCCGGTTATCGCTCGTGGGGGCAGGGACTGCACGCGTTCGCCGGCGAACGCGGTGTACTGCTCTATTGTACGAATGCATGTGCAGTGTCAATGATCGTATTGTGCCAGTGAGAGGGCGAGGAAGGGCTGCGATTTTCGGGGTCACTTTTATCGGGCGGGATTTGTGCAGTCATTTTACTTTCATCCATCCATGCTATTTGTTTTGTTGTCACAACATCATTTTTCTCATGTTGGTGTTCCCAACTTACTAACGTATGAAAACAACTATTTATTTTCTAATAAAAAATCAACTGTCTCAGGTGTCAGGCGGGACTCAAACCTGCACCTATCCCGTACCTAAGGACTGCACTACCATTTGTACTGCCGAGATCTTTGCGGATATGTCAAATTTTTCCTAATGTTAGCGATATTTCTTCAATTATGACTTGTATAACATTTGACTTTTCTTGATTTTTGATTTTTCTCTAGTAAATATCAGCTTAGATATAGTTCATTATGAACCATGTATAAAAACTCTCAAACTATTTATTTTATCTAACTATGGTAATTTATACGATCTGTCAAAACGAACTATATCCATATATTTAGATTATATTATTTAGTTAATTTTTGCCTGCAACTTTGTTCGCGTTGGCCTCTCTGTGTGCCGCGTCCCTCGGGAATAGACCTGGCTGGAATTTAGTCTATGTTTTCATAGAATTCGAACTAACCACAAACCATATTATAATAGAATCGATTCGTCTATCAAACCGTGAATAATCGTAATTAGATTTAGACATACTTTAGTCTCTTATAATAATCATAATATTAAACCGTCATCATCATCATTACAGCTATTGGAAGTCCACTGCTGGATACAAACCTCCCAAGGAAGAAGTAATTGCCCAAAATTGCTGTGTTGAGCAAGCCTGGTGACAATCGCAGAGCGAACCTTCGCGATTTCTGCCCGCAAAACGGCAGCGCATTGCCGTGCCCGGGTTTGAAGGGTGAATGAGGCAGGTTACGAAGTAATGTGACATATTATCTTTAAGCCTTAAGCTGATGACTTTATTTTACTTGCCGGGATTAATGGCGCATTTCGTAGAGTCTCTATATTGTGCGCGGTCGTGGGTTCGATCTCCACCCAAGACAAACATTTATATGATGCATATTTAATACCTCTGTTATCTAATGTCCGAAACACAAGTGCTTGAATCGACTTATCTCTAGTCTGGTCAATGTAGTATGAATTTAATTATTAACTAACATTGCTCCGCGTTTTCATCCACGTAGTTCACAATTGTTTAAGAATATTGTATATTAGAATATACAATATAGTTTATGGTTTTTTCTGTTAATGTGACTTTCTGTTTACGAAAAAGTTTTTTAAATTGGTCAAGTAGCTTGTGAGATTATTCGTTACACACGTACAAATATACGAATTTCGTTTTCATGTTTCCATTTACGGTGGGAATCTAATATAATATATTCATATTTATTTTACACAAGGTAGACCACAAAGGTCGCCTGTACTGGTACCTCCCTTTCACTTTTTTCAACCGTTAAATAACTGTGTTCGCATTGCTGTGTTCCGGTTTGAAGGGTGAGAGAGGCAGTGAAATTACTGGGTAAATGTGACATTGTACCTTCAGTTCGCGAGGTTGGCGACGCACTGGTGATATCTCTGTAATGATACGAGCATCTTAAAGCTGCGGTCACATTTATCATTAATTGAAGCGTATGCTTGTTTGCTGACTTTATAATATATATAAAAGTTCCCATGATGAAAAAGGCTCAAAACAAAACCACTTAGGGGAGATTAATAGTAGCCAGTTACATTTTATAGCGGCAGGGTATTCTGAAAAGAGTGAGTTCAGGCGAAGTGTTGTTTCAATAACATCCTTTGTTCGTTATGTACCTGTTCACCCGGCACGCAAATTGGGCAACTATCGACCTTTGCGTCACGAGTTCATAATTTTAAATAACTCTACTATGTCAGCCGGGGTATATCGTATATATATTAATTTATAGACTGAACAAAAAAAACTTTATATATAAAAATTACGTGTCACGTGTTTCAGGATGAACTTTTGAATTTATTTATTATTTTTTTACTATTTTAATTGTTTTTATCTCAATTTATAGTCACAATATTCATTTAATAAATATGTACAGATAATATTCTTTTCACAAATTTCTCTAGCAGTACCTGCCGTTGTACTAGGTAAAGACGTGACTAAAGTACCGGTACTGACGGATGGCGGTATATCCATCGGAAGCAACAAGTGGCTCAAATGCACAGGATGGGGATGGGCAGTAGCATCTCCGTCACGAAACCTACGCTCTGCGATTGCTAACACGCTTGCCCAGCGCGGCAATAATGGGCAAATACCCAATTTTTTAAGGATGCCTATGTCCAGCAGAAGACTTGCAATGATTGAAATAATGATGACTCTGTTTAAATTAACTATTTAAATTATTTTCATAAGAATATTTTACACGTGTTTCATGACTTTCAATGACGGACCTCTATACTGAATTTCATTAGAATACGAAAACAGCAATGTTTCATAATCGTTTCGTAACACCGTTTTACTCCCTAGTACTTCTCTACATTATAAAAGGAAACTCTGTACAGAGTTTGAATCTTCTACTCCTTACAGCTTAGGGCCTGCGTTGATATTTCAGTCGGTCAGTCAACTTCTCTGTTTACATATATAGATATTATTTATTGACCTTTATTGCTTAAAATATTACAAAATGTATAAATGGTGGACTTAATGCCAGTTGGCATTATCTCCCAGTCAACTAATACACGAAATAGAAAAAATATATAAAGTGGTGCAGACAATATGTACACAAAATAAATAAATGTTACATACATGTTTGCATGGTTGAATATATATAAGATAATATTATGTTATCCAATGTGTAATTTGGACGACACAATCAATCAAACACAATTGAGTTTCTCTGTAAGAAAAGAAACAACATTAATTGTTATTATTTATAATGTCAGTTCCAAATCACAACTATTTTAGTGGTATTTTATTTAAACAAGTAATTTCTCAGATTATGACAATGTGACGTTTTTAGGTTATAATTATTTTACACAAATAAAATTGAATGACATTAGACGCGTGACTGTGCGGAAAATTTTAACCTAAGAAAAATATACTTATATATATATATATATATATATATTGCAAGATATACATGTATACAAAAATAGCATTCATCAGAATAGGGTTATAAAGTTAGAGAAGCAGCATCAGTAAATAAAGTACGGAAAAAGCGTTTCACGATAAATTAGTTTGGGGATGGCTTAGTATTCAACGATAACTCATTTCAGAGTCGTACAGTTGGCACTGTTAAAGAGTTTGTCTAAAAACTAGAGTGATGAGAAGGAGTTAAGAGCGAGGGAGTATTAGAAGAACGGAGATTACTTTCGTGAGAGGAAGATAGGAATTGGAATCTGTCCTTTAAGTAAGTCGGTGTAGAAGATAATGGCATATATGAAAAAATATCACTAGATATACATTGAAACCATCACAAACTCTACTGTTTGAATAATACACCGTTATACTTTAATAAATTATATTAAATGTCAAGCAATGATAAAAAAAAGCTTTTACAAAATTTAATGATTTATAGTCGAATTTCGAACACTAGTCAATTGTAAATAGTTAATAATAATGTTAATTGAACTTTTATGGAGATTATTAAAATCATTATCATAATCACTATGACAACCGCAAAACGTTCACTGCTAGACGAGGACCTTCCCAAGAAAGGGGTATTTGTTATAATTGCCGCGCTGGGCAATTTTTATTTTTTTTTCTATGTAATAGAAGATTTAAGAAAAAAAATTATATTTAAATCACAAAAATAAAAAACTTTTAGTTCTCCTAATTTTCAAAGCCCTACATATAGAGGTCCGCAATTCGCAGAAAAAATCCCGCGCCGCGTTCCACGCAGGGTACAATTTAAGGGCCAATAAAGTTAAACCGTTCGAGAAACGACCTCCCCTAGAGTTAATCGCTCGGAATATCACTTAGAGATGCATCTATCGGGATTTGGGATGATTCCGAGTATCGAGTGATTCCTCCCTCTCCACGCTTCTGATCAAATTTCAAACACAATTTCCTTTATATTACTGCTGTTAGCAAACCAGTGCACGGTCCGCGTTTGAAACCATTTATCAGCCATAAAAGTCTACTGTTGGACATAGACCACCCCACGATTGCGAACGGGGCAGCCGTGGTGGCAAACGCAGAGGGCACCTTTGCAACGAGGATGCTGCTGCTCATCCCGATTCTAGTTGGTGTACTGCGCTTTTTCGGATGATATACGCCATCTGTCGGCAGCGGCAGCTTAGTCGCCCCTTGCGACACCTGGAACAGAAGGAGGTACTATTACATATTATTATATATTAATTATTTACTATATTCCGCCGGTACCCCCCCCCCCCACGTGTAAATATAAAAATAAATACATACATTCGTTACATGCACATTTCTACATATTATTTTGGTGTATATTTTTGTTTGCTATGTTTTATTTTTATTATATTATATATTTTACTTAATACCTTAAACTATCTATTTAATTTAATTCATTGTATTTTCATGCTCTATGCGATAAGGGCGCCCATTGTTCTATTTCAATGATAATTGTGTATCTTTTTATTATTTACCATTATTATTATATATTTTTTAAATTAAATTTCTCATTTTGCCCCAGATAATTATGTACTTAAAAATACACGGGTGAGCACCAAGCTTGTATTTAGTATGTATATAGAATCTGTCTGATAAGTATTTGATTGTAAGGATTCTCACTATACCTATTAACGGAGTAAAATGTATTTGTATATAATAGATTAAGTGTGTTTAGGCTATTATATAGTTGTTCTAGTATAGGCACTGTTGCATAAATATTGGTACTACGCAAACACTGTTCATTTTTCACTCGCTTAATCTTGTCCTGCAAATTTGTGTATTTTCAATTTTTTCGATAACAGTATTATGTAAATTATTAGAATTGGGTACAGCTATGTTTATAATATAAGTATGTTTTATTATTATTCTTATTTATTTCTATTGTTCATTATCTCAGCCATTGCTGGTTTATTAGTATGCACGGGCCTCGGCCAAGTACATATCAGGGTTTGTGTTGGTCAGTTTTATGTTGCAGGTTACGTGTTTGTATAAGTATTCATTTATGTAGACTGCGTAGTGAATTGTGTTATAGTTAATAACATCATCATCATTATTACATCAGCTATTGGAAGTCCGCTGTTATATGTAGGCCTGCCCAAGAAAGAGGGAATTTTGCCCATAATTGCCGCGCTGGGCAAGCGTATTGGCAATCACAGATCGCAGCTTTCGCGACAAGGGTGCTGCGGCACATCCCAGCCCTGTGTACATGAGCTACACTATATCGGATGGATATACCGCCATCTGTCAGTTCTGGTATATTAATCGCCTTTTACGATACTTGGTACAAGGGGAGGTACTATTCTACTCTGCCGGTGCCTCACGGCTGATGGTTGATACAGGGCTTTCATGTTCTGTCTGCAAGAATTTTCTAACTAACCTACACGTGTCAGTGTTGCAGCTTTTTGTAAAGTTTGTAGGTGTTAGGAGCTTTTATTATTAAGTTACATTCACAGTATTAAAGTTAAGAGACTACTTTAAAAATAGCTATCGTTAGCTATCTCTTGAGCCGGTCAAAGAGAATTATTTCCCAAGCGGTTCGTCCGAAACAATGCTTAAGTAAATACAACGGTCGTTGGCTGTCTGAGAGAGAAAAATACGGCTCGCAATTCGCTGCCATCCGAGACGTTTATATTTCAGATTGATCTTTCCACAAGTTTAGTTAGTGGTAACAAAAATTACTTATGAACTAGGGTTCATCATGTTAGCCATAAAAAGTTGGACAAAGGCCTCCCCAAAATAGGGGGATTATTGAACTAGGATCATAATCGAGTTGACGATGCTTCTGCCCATACCCTGTA
The DNA here is from genome assembly GCA_020976665.1 of Heortia vitessoides. Lineage (NCBI taxonomy): Eukaryota > Metazoa > Arthropoda > Insecta > Lepidoptera > Crambidae > Heortia > Heortia vitessoides. The sequence goes on along the minus strand of JACJUM010002842.1, from coordinate 1,160,028 downwards.
ATCCATAAAGCCATCTGTTGGTTTCAGTACCTCAGTCGCCTCTTACGACACGTGGTACAAGGGCAGGTACTATTCTGCCATTACTCCACTAAAAATCAAATCGATAAGAAACAATTTCAGCATACAAATATAACCTACCTATATTGCAACAGCAGGTCTTGGGCCATCAAGGACACTGTTCCAATGCCTCAACACAGGACCGCAATAGCGGCTTTCTATCGCAACCAGGAGGATGTTGGAACCAGGCTCAAATGTAGACAATCGGCTTGCGCTTGATAACTAGGAAACTGTAGATGCGAGCCTCAGAGAAGATATCATAGAATATTGCTAAAACGCTAAAGTACCGTGAAAGCCCCATCAGCATCCTTAACCCGTCATTATACCGGACGCGTAGGGCTGGAAGCGTCATTTCTTCTATTCATTCATTCATTCATTCTACATCAAGATTATCTACAATAGATAGACCTTTTCGAGGTCGTCTCCATTGGTACCTCACTCTCACCTATTTCTACCGCCAACTAGCAGTGATCGCACAACTGTGTTCCGGTTTAAAGGGTGATAGAGGCAGTGAAATTACTGGGTAAATGTGATATAATATCTTCAGTTCACAAAGTTTGCGACAAGCTAGTGATGTCTCTGGGATGAGTTTCCACTTTCGGGAGGTCTATTTCCAGCAATGGACTTCCAACGATGAAAATATTAAATGCTCCTCCTAATGACAAATGCTTTAATTCAATTTTCTTTTTCGTACCTTATGCACTTCTCAATCGCTCGCCCAGGAATCTGGAACTAAATACAAGGCTGGTGCTCAGTATTGCAGTCAAAAAAGAAAGTCATCCGGGCCCGACGGCGCAGATGATAGTGCACCAAAGGTCGTAGGTTCAAACCCCACCCAGGATAAACATAAATATAATGACACTGATAATATTTGTTCTATGTCTGGGTATTATTTATATGTATTTAAGTTTTATATTTGTAATTCCTCTGTTTCCTGATATCCATAACTTTAAGCTACCCTTATCTGCCTTTATCACGAAGTCAAGTGAATGTATGAGACCTCATCTGAATCAATTTAAAATTGAAAGACTTACCCCTGTTAAGGACGTAAGACTCATATCGAAATAAATAAAGTCTAATACTGAACTCTGCTGGTTTGTTTCTTAATCAATATTATTAAATAATCGTATATTGACCGGTAACCCTGGGTTACCGGCAGAGTAGAACAGTACCTCACCCTGTATCAGGTGTTGTAAGCGACAAAGGCACCAGTACCGTCAGATGGCGGTATATCCAACCAAAACTGCGGTACTCTAATGCATAGGGCGGGTATAGGCAGCAGCATCCCCGTTGTGAAAGTAACGCTCTGCGTTTGCCGACACGCTTGCCCAGCGCGGCAATTATAGGCACAACCTCTGTCTTGTGGAGGCCTATGTCCAACAGTGTATTTTCAATGGCTGATAAGATGATGATAATATTGGCCATGATTATTTAGGTTGAATTAGTAATAATGGACGAATGCATATCAGCGACCGCTTGACATCGTAGTGAGCTCTAGCAAAAAATATATTGGAATAAAATAGATTGGTGAATAGATGATTTTATAAAGAAAAATTAACATGTGTTCAATAAAGTACCTTTATACTAATCAAACGAGTAATTTCAAAAATAGCAAAGTTTCTTACTAGCTTTAAATTTTACCCTTTCAGTGGTAAATTTTAAAAATCCTTTCATAGTGCTGCCCTGTATTATTAAAGGAACTCAGTAAAACTTTTAGTTTCTAGCCTTTATAGTTTAGACTCTTCGATGGTATGTCAATCAGTCAGTCAGCTTCTATTTTTATATATAAAGATTACACAGAATTATCGATGACATCCTTATGGAGTCATTTAAATAAATAGCCTTGACCTATTTATTTAAATGACTCCATTTAAATAAATAGGTCATGGAATGTTCTTCTCTAATATATGAAGCTGACAGCAAACGAGCAGATTAAAATATTGGTATTCATTTATCACTAGCGGCGCCACGCGATTTTACTCACGTATTTTTTGACGGGCCCGATAGCGCAGATGGTAGTGTTCCTATCTTGTGCTCCAAGGGTCGTAGGTTCGATTCCCACTCTGAGCAAATATTTGTGTTTTTTTTGTCTGGATATATATATTTCAAGTTTCATAGTAACTTTACACTCCCATTTTACCCCTTTAAGGGGTCAAGTTTCAAAAACCCTTTTTTAGTTCACCCCTGTGATATTAAAGGAACTTCTTAGCATATAATTTATGTAATATGTATTTAAATAGTATATTTGTGGTTCCTCTGTCTGGCGTCCGTAACACAAGTGCTTTAAGTGACTTACCTGAGAGTCAGGTCAATGTATGAGATGTTGTGGGAATTTATTATTATTTATTAATACAAATTAAAAGTAACCTAATTTACTTTTAAAACATCAACCATTCGCCATTTAAATACCCATTAAAATTGATCGTAAAAATGTAATAAGCTTTTTTTCTAATATCATTTTATATATACTTTCATTAGCATATATATCATTGTCGCTCGTTGAGCTATAGAGAGGGCAATGCTCGGAGTCTATTTGCGCGATCGAATCGTCAATAAGGAGATTCGTAAGAACCAAAGTTACCGACTTTGCACGGTGGGTTAGTAAGTTGAAGTGGCAGTAGGCACGGCACTTGGTATGCAGAACTGATGGCCGATGGAGTAGTAAGGTTCTGGAATGGAGACCACGTACCGGCAAGCGCAGCGTCGGGCGTCTACCCGCTGGGTGGTCAGTCAAACTGAATAAAACCGCAGGATCGCGCTAGACACAGGCCGCATACAACCGGTCCTATTAGAGATTACTTGGGAAGGCCTATGTTTAGCACTGGACGTCTCGAGGCTATGATGAAAGTTTTAGTTTAGTAGTTTTTGCATGAAAGAGTTACAAACATGCATCCGCGATATGGCCGCCATTTGTATGATTTTAAATATAACTTTGACCGTGAGGTACCAACAGAGTAGAATAATACCTCTCACTGCACCAGGTGTTGTAATAGGCGACTAAGGTTATAGAACCAACAGTTAAAATATACAGGGCGGGTATGAGCAGCAGTATCGCCGCCGCGAAAGCTGCGTGATGCGATTACCAACACCAGCATTATGATTACCAGCAGAAATTATGGGCAAATTACCTCCGATGATTACTGATGATCCGTTGTACAATAAAGATTATTATTATGAGAACAACTTCCATCGTTTAAAACCAAAATACTGAACCATATGTTCGTCATGTAAAGATCGAAGATGCACAGACCCAACTAATACTCAATTGGCAGTTCAACGATTGGGTCGCAACTTCGAAAAACAACATCAAACCAAAACACGATGATATACGGAATAATATGCTTGACTCACGGTCCCTGGTTTTGATGCGGATCGCGTTATGCATGAGTGATCTAATGGAAAAATGGCTGCTCAATTTCCAAGATTCATTTTATATAAAAATAATGGAGAATCTGTTCAGTTCAAATGTATTTTAGTCTATTTGATATTTACATTGGGTTGGATGCTATTGGATTTTCAACTTTTATATATTCATCTTTCAATTGAATCGTGGTTTACATAATTATAGATTATGATAGATATCTATATATTAGGTCTTTAGCCGGTACCGGCACCGGCAGAGTAAAATAGTACCTTCACCCTATTGATAGGTGGCGGTATATCCATCCAAAACAGTGTAGATCAAATGTACAAAGGCGATTTACGATTGCCGACATGCTTACCCAGTGCAACAATTATAGACAAGTGTCGAATCATAATGATGATTATAGATCCTTATATATGAAGTCTAAGCCATTGTTATCAATGCAATTTTGCCATCTCATAGGTACTCCGTTAATCTCTTTACTAAAAAACCGCGGGGGCGAGAATCAATAAACTCTTTGAAGTTAGTTTGGACTGCCGCATCGGAGTTGATTTCTTTTCCTTGTAAGACGTAGTCTAATTTCCGGAATAAATGGTAATCTATTGGAACAAGGTCCGGGGAGAACGAGGATGTCGCAGCCATTCTAATTGTAGCTCATCTAACTTAGTGGTTGTTGTTTGTGCAGTATGTGGTCTTGCGTTGTCGTGAAGCAGCCGCCTAGAGCGATTGACCAATCTCGGTTGTTTAGCAGCTAGTTCTTCCTTCATGGTTTGAAGGTGTTGTCAATAGATGTCTGCCGTAATCGTTTGGCTAGATTTTAGAAAGCTGTAGTGAACGACACCGGCGATAGTCTCCTAAATAAATTTTTCTAAGCCAATTTTCCAGGGTCACATTTAATCACAAATTATGATCTAATTTAAAATCTCTTCTTTATTGGATTGTTGAAGCAAAGTAACACTGCAATCAACGCGTTTGTTTGGTTCACTTAATTCATGAGGTACCCATCGTTCAAGTTTTTCACTTTCCCGATGAATTAAATTTAATTATAAACTCATATGTGCCCGCTAAATTATTCCATTAAGGGGGTAAGACGGGAGTGTAAAGTTAATATAAAAATCTGTTGTTTTTTATGCTATTCGGATAAAATTCAGTATAAAGATTCTTCATTAAAACTCATAAATCAGGTGTGAATTTTTTTACAAAGATCATCCCTTAAGGGGGTCAAACCGAAGTGCAATTTTAGTATAGAAGTTCTTTGATTTTGAAAGATATTCCAATGAAGTGTTATATCTACATAATATAAAGAGACTGACTAAATGACTGACTAATAGTCGGGTCAGTCAGTTAAGTCAAAGTTAGAATGAAAGTTCTACAACTTTCCTCGTATGTTAGTACGCTCCTAGTACGTTACATAAATACTTGTGACTTTTTCCGCTTTAAAATGAAAAGTTTATGACCACATGCTCTGTGGGTAATTTATTGGCCCCCAAACTATTATTTATCAAATAATGTATAAATTTTTGCAAAATAAAAACAAATCTAGCCCACAGAAACTGTACATTTTATGTATTAAAATTACATATCACTGTGTTTGTCCGGAATGAATTACACTTGTGTACAGTTTGAAAACAATAGCTTCAATCAATTTGTGTTACTGTTTTAAATATATTTACTTCAGACGACTATAATAATGTATTTTTCATTATACACATACATTCACGTGGGACATTATATTTAAAATCGTATAATTGGCGGCCTTATCGCTCTGGGCGATCTCTTCCGGGCAGCCTTTGGATGGATATAGAAGAGATAAAAACAATGATTGTCGGGTTAGTCTCAGACTAAATTTGTTCCAGCATTTTACTTTTTTATTTTACTGCATCGAATCGTTAATAACTCTTCTCGGAATAACAATAAATCCTCATGGATTAGATATAAGACTTCGTGAACAAAGACGCGGGCGAAACGCTAGTCTCCGATAGTATTATCTTTAACGATGTTGATGATGTTTGTGTTTGGTTGTTAAGAATATGTATTTAAGTATTATATCTGTGTTATTTTTATTAGACCAGTTCGACAAACAAGCATTAACTAAGCGTCACTGCAGCCTATAGACGCTTGTAATATCACAAGGATATCACTAACGCGTTGCCAACCTTGTGACTTGAGGATATTATGCCACATTACCTAGTAAATTCAATGCCTCTCTTACTGTTCAGATCAGATTACAGCCATGAAAACACTGCTATTTGGCGGTAGAAATAGGTGAGAATGAGGTACCAATGCAGACGACCTTTTGTATAAGGTCTACCTCATGTATAGTGATTCCTTTTATTGCCTGATATCCGTTGCACAAGTATTTTCAGTCGGAGTCGGGTATAATATTTTTTTAATTTAACATTGTTTCTTATTAACGAGTATATTTCTTGAACTGTATATACATAGACAAATAAATGCCCACAACATCTCATACATTGACCTGACTCCGTGGTAAGTCGCTTAAAGCACTGGTGTATAGACGCCAGACTACAGATGAATCACAAATATACTACTTAAATACATATATTTAACACCGAGACACAGAATAAACACAGATCTCATCATATAAATATCTGCTCTGAGTGGGAATCGAACCCACGATCCCTGGTGCACAAGATAGGATCACTACCATTTTCGCCCTCAGTCATTAATGTAATCAATAATTAAATTTGAACATCCCAGATAAAAACTTGTAATATCACAAGACAATGCCCCAGAAGGATGTGCTTTCTCCGCCAGAAGCGAAGGAATTAATTTGCCTGAGAATCGGTTCCTGGACAAGTTTATGCAATACTGGCGTTAATATTGAATTCATCAAATTAATTAATGTTTATTGTACAGCAACAAATAGAATATTACCTCCCCCCGTACCAGGTGATGTAAGAGGCGAATGAGGTACCTAATCCGACAGATGGCGGTATTTCTACCTGAACAGTGCGGCCCAAATGCATAGGACGGGGATGGGCAGCAGCATCTCAGTCGCGAAATCTGCGCTCTGCGATTACTAACATGCTTGCCTAGTGTGATAATTATAGTCTAAATTTCCCTTTTATATGAGTTAAGATGATGATCACTTATTTTATGTTATCAAATCAACAAACAAGCAAAATCACTAGCGTGTCGCCAACCTTGTCAACTGAAGATACAATGTCACTTTACCCAGTACTTTCACTGCCTCTCACCCTTTTAATAGGAACACTGCGATGCAAAAACTGCTATTTGGCGGCAGAAATATTATCTTATCTCGGAGTCAAGTCAATTTACGAGATGTTGTGTGATTTTATAAAAAAAAAATAAAATAAAATCATAACAGGTGGTATATAGATAAATATATGGTTGTATAATAAATTCCCACATCTCAAAGGAATCACTATACATGAGGTAGACCTCATACATTAACCTGACTCTGTGGTAAGTCGCTTAAAGCACTTGTGTTACGAATGCCAGACAATAGAGGAATCACAAATATACTACTTAAATACATATATTTAACACCCAGATACAGAACAAATACAAATATCATCATATAAATATTTGCTCTGGGTGGTAATCGAAGCCACGACCCCTGGTGGATATAACAGGATCACTACCATCTGCGCCATCGGGCCCGTCATAATACTTGTCTTGATCTACCCACCCACGATACTCATCCTACCATGCTGCATCCGATACAACGCCATCCATTTGAAAGCTCATCTCTACGCGAGGAAATATCATTAACGACAGAGGTCGACGGGAATGAACCAGGTGTTCGACTATTGCCCATAGTTATTTAAGTGTAGATGCTCCGCTTGATACAAAAAGCTTTTGGAGCTATAGAATACCAGCAGGTTTCATCCGCGTTAAGTTGTAGAACATTCATACTAACTTTGAAGCCTCCAGTTCCCCAACAAGGTATGATTTACAAAAACAAAATTTTTCACGTATTTCAGGACTTTCAATGAAGAATATTTATACTTAAATTCATTCGAATAGCTCCAAATATAGTAAAATTTCATTCTTACTATGCGCTTTGATTTTCATTTTTTTATTTCTGAGTAGGTACTTACTCCCTTACGTTATAAAAAGAATCCCGCTCAAGTTTTTGACCCTGCGTTGATGTCAGTCAGTCTGTCAGTCAGTGAGCTTCTTCTTTTGTATACCATTATTTCCGTTCTCGTCAAAATAGTATATAATAAAAGTAAATAAAATTGCTCCTTATAACATTGTTGTATTATTCTAAATCGGTCTAGTCGTTTTAAAGATTAGCTGGAACAAAACATATTTTTTTTGCAATGCGGCATTAATGGAAGAAGTAGTTTTGTAAATCAAATAGGTTAAACACCATGATGTTCTTGCATATCCGCTAAGCTTAAACAATAGGTACACTTCAAAAAACATTATGATTGTAATTAATTCTTTGCCGTAAGGTACCGGCGGACTTGAACAGTACCCCTGTACCAGGTGTCGTTAACGGTGACTGAGGTACCAGAACCGATAGATAGCGATATATCCATCCAAGATGTTGTAGCTCAAATACACTGTCTGTCAGTTGGAGATGGGCAGCAGCATCCCTGTCGTGAAAGCCGCGCTCTGAGATTGCCAACAAGCTTACCTAGCGTGGCAATTATGGGCAAAATGGGGAGGCCTATGTCCCGCAGTGAACGTTTTACAGCTGCTGTGATAATGATGAATCATTTATTGTTTTCTTTATTTGTTTCGTGTAAAATTTGAAACAGATTGACTATTTTCAAAACGCTAAAACAGTTAATACATGATTAGCAAATAAGTGCTGTATTGTAAATAGAGTATTTTTCATTTGAGTTAGACCTCATACACAAGTCGTCTGCATAAGTACCTTATCCTCACCTATTTTTAATGCCAAATAGAAGTGTTTGAATTGCTGTGTTCTAGTTTGAAGGGTGAGAGGCACGATTTAAATATCAGCCATTGTATCTTAAAGGAAAAAGTGACTGAACAATAAAGTTTACATGTAAAATACATACATAATATAGTAAAAAAACACTGATCATTTTAGAAATTTTTAATGCGATTTTGTAAATAAACACTTATTTATTTATTTAGCTGTACTATTAATATATAAATTATTATTACAATTTATTTTATTTTGAGTTTTTATAAAATATTATTGTCAGTGTCCTGCGTGCTTCATTTGCAGCGCCTGGAAATGGTATCTTAGTCATAAGACCCATTACTGTAAGACATAATGTATATACATGAATTTGAATTAACACTAATTTCTATACTGCCTTATATTGTTAGTTGCTCATTTTTTTTTCATTTTTATTTGTGGTGAGTTCAAAATTCTATTTTATATTTCCCATAATTCGGTGATCAGATCATCTGTACATATTTATCTGTGCTTGCACTCATCGCGTACTCTTTCTAATTATTCATTACTCTAAGATTGCGTAGAGGGTTTAATAATGGATTCTGTTTCAGGACCCATACTCCATATAAAATTTAGAGTCGTTTAACTTCCTCGACATCTGCATTCTTCAAAAAATGACAAAAACTTAAAGTTCTACTTATAATTATAAAGATACAAAATACTCAAGTAAGTGTGTATGTTTTGTACAAATTCAGGGTTAAATAGCTGAACGTAATTTTAGCATGCTTGCTATTTTGATAGAGCAAACGAGTGGGCAACGAAATTAAGAGATCTGTGTCAAGACCAACGTTAACGTTATTGCCCGGAAGATTATCAAGATGAACTGGCAAGTGGTACGCAGAACCGAGGGATGATGGAGCCGTAAGATTCTGGGATGGAGACCACATACCAGCAAGATCTGCGTTAGACGCATTCACACAAAATGGATAGACATCTGACTAAAACCAAACGCACTGGACGCAGGCCACATATAACCGGTCCTGTTGGAGATCACGGACCACTTGGAGAAGCCTAGGTCCAGCTGTGAGTGTTCCATGTCTTACATAGTAATGACGATGATGATAGCCTAAATTTCAAAGGAATAGGATTATGAATTATAATTTCCACTGGTCGCAATATAAAGTAAAGGTCACACGAAAGGATCGGGGTTTTAATCCTTACAATGTGCATACTATCTCTAAAAAAGGTGATTTCTCTGACCAATCCAATTATAGACCCATAGCCACCACCAGCAGTCGCCTCAGAAGATCACCTACTCAGTGACTGCCAACACGGCTTTCCAAGTGGCAGGTTGGCTGGTGATTTCCCTCTGGTCCTTACACACAAATGGAAGAAGGCGATTGTAAGTAACGCGCAAGCTCTAGAGCTTGGACATAACGAAGGCCATTGATAGGGTATGGCATGCGGTAATATTAAAAAACAAACTTTCATCTTACGGACTCCCTCAGAGATTATGAACGCGGGTCGCTAGCTTTTATTACGGAACGGCTTTCATACTAAAAAGTCGTAGTCGACGGCTCAAGCTCCAACGTGATGAATGCTGGCGTCCCTCAGGGTTGTGTGCTTTCTCCTACTATGTTCCTTCTGCATATCAATGACTTACTTCTTATCAGTGATCTCTCACTCAGTGTTTTATGGATGAAAGTACTGGAGATGCCTACGATTAGTTACAAATATCTCTGTGGAAAATGTTATTGAGAGTCGAAACAAACTTGTGTCCAAAGTCGAAAACACACTGTTGGACTGAGGACAACTTGATTTAATCCAATTCAACCCCCTTTATTTGCGTCAACCGCACCGCAAAAAACGTCCCCTCGTCGTGGCGCTCAACTTAGCCGGAACTTTAGCAATCCTGCAGTATCGACATTTCGAGATATTCAATTTAAAGGACGTCTGTATTAATGTACTCAATAGAACAGCGCAGTGTTTTAGGCCAACCCATCGCCTGAATCTTTACAAGGCTAAGATCAGGCCCCGTTTGCGTACACTACGAAACATTGAATAGAAAATTACACCATTAAGGACTAAAAGTATACAGCTTTCAATTTGCTAGAATTTTATCTCAAAGATAGAATATGTATGAAGTATGTCATACAAAACCAATTGTTCGTTGTTATAAAGAATTTCTAGACAGAAAACTAGACCATAGGTTGCAATGGGAACCTCACATAGTGGATCTCGCTAATAGACTGAGTTCTGCAGCTTTGGCTATCTGTAAAATCCAAGCACTAAGAGTATACAAGCGTGCGTGAAAGGACTCATGCGAGTAGGAGATGCGGGAGAGGTATGCCAAGATCGTAATAAGTAGAGATCGTGAGGCTAGATAGATGCGAGATAAATGCATAAGTAACTCTGTCTGTCTGTTACGCTATCCCGCTTATACCTCTCAATTGATTTTGATAAAATTTGGCACACACAATCTATAGACCCTGGCAAAGAACATAGGCATATTTTTAATTCGAAAAAAGGGTTGGAAAGGGTCGAAAGGGGGCATGAAAAGTTGTATGGGAGTATCACTATTTTTGGAGCTAGAAACTTATTTTGTCAAGCCATTGATTCGATATAAATAAACATTACATTCAAAGTTTATATAAGTTAAGGTATAGAGGTATGGTACCCAAAAAAAACTATTCCATGCGGACGAAGTCGCGGGCACAGCTAGTATATAATACCTTTTATATAATAAATCATATGCCTATATCTTAAACAATAAAGTGACATTACCCATCAGAATCCTTTATAAGTGGTCATTATATTACACTTTGACAACAACTGACCTAATTAGTTTTCTATTAAAACCACAATGTAAACAATGAGATAGCCATGTTTCTCGCATAAACTTGCATAAAAATAGCCTCGGTGGCGCTTCGTAAAAGATACTTACCAGTCTAAAGGTTATACGTGCTCGCGCATAACAACATGCACGCGACGTACAGACGCTGGAAGAGACTTAGTTTTATATTAACACTAACAGCGCCTCGCGGTTTCGCCTGCATCAAGTTGTTGACATTTCATACGAACTTTGCACCTGATTTTTACTCACATAAAGCCTTATTATCGAATAAACATTTTACACGTGTTTTTACTTCCAATGAAAAGCTTTTGTGCTAAATTTCATTCGAATAACTTCAAAACAGCGAAGTTTAATACTTACTTTGCACTTCCTTCTAGTAGGTGAATTTTCAAAAATCCTTTTATTGTGCACCCCTTTGTTGTAAAACCCCTGTGCAAAAATTCAAGTGTCTAACCCTTATTGTTTAGGCCCTGTGTTGACATGTGAGTCAGTCAGTCAGCGTCTATTTATACCTATATATATTTATATATATATATTTATATATATATATATATATATATGGATTAAAGACCCACCCCAGCTTTGCGCGGAAGCGATAAAGATTGAGAGGTTTGAAGGTTGAGAGAAGCAGTAATGTTCCTGACTAATGTGACATAATATCTTCAAGTCACAAGGTTGGCGACGCGGTAGTGAGATCCTTGTATTATAACTAACGGTCAAATAAAAAATCCAAGACTAAATATTTATATGAGGATTAAGTTTGTTCTGTGTCTGGGTGTTATAAACGCATAAAAGTATTATATTTTTATTTCTCTATGGTTATGATGGCTTTAAGACAAATGCTTGAAGTTACTTATCTAGGAGGTAAGTCAATGTATGATATATATATACAACTTCTCTTACAATTGCTCCATCCAAAGGTTGCTTGGAAATAATATATCACAAACCTAGCTCGTATATACCGACCTGGGGCAAGTAGCATGTCCATTATGGTTCAGCTTCATCTTGCACCTATATAAGTTATAGTATTCAGGACGGTAGTAGTTAGGACGTAAGAAGACATCACGCTTCCATTCAGTACCAACGATGCCCCAATAATTGTAGATGGCGCCACTAGAATATCATCAGTGAAAACCACGTAAGCGCGCAGCGTTGGTAAATAAGGTTTAAATTTCACTTTCTCTTACTTGAACTTTACTGGCAACTGTTACTTACGCGGTATTGATGTATCAACAACAACGACAATTCGATAGTGATCTAGGAATCTTGTAATAATAAACGTGTTGCTCTGAAAATACAAAGATTTATTTAGCACAAATATCTATTTTAACAACAAGAACAATACAATCCAGATACACAACATACCTGAAAATACAAAGAAACGACATTTAAAGTTTATTAATTTTAGCTACTATTTAAAAATTAGCTACTCCATTCCTTTATTACACAATTAGTAAACTTTTTATTAATTTTTATTTATCTACCCTATCGCCATATTTTAAAAACGTCATTAAGTTGGCACTGTCAGTCGCGCCCTCTATTCATAGATAGGCCCATAGATAATTAAAGAACTAATTTCTTTACATATATAAAAAGAAACTGCCGCATCCAGTATGTATATTCGTGGTACATGTATATCGAATAAACAATAATTTAAACATTATCTTTGTTTGCTCGCTTAAAGCGGCCGCGAACGCAAGTGGATCATCCTGTAGGTCGCGGTGGCGCGCACATTTGTTATTGTGATCGTACTGTATATGGTTGTGGGTGACACATACTAAACTTTTAAGACTTTTATTAATATAAGGTAAAGTTATCGAGGTGTATTGCATAACCAATGATTAAGTAATTATTGATTAATATTTTCACCAATTATTTAGTAGATATTTTTGAATAATTTTACTAATAAATAAGAGCTTATTTATATATAATTTCACCAATAATTTAGTTATTTTTAATAAATAATTTGAACAATTATTTAAAAATACGTTTACAAATAATTAGTTACAGTGCAAACATTATACGAGTAGGATAAGAAACTATGACCTAATTATAATTATGTTTGACATACTGTAAGACTAACAATATTTATCTCTTTTTAAAATTACCATAGACTTTAATGTTATAGTCCATGGTCAATTTAATTTATGATACTTAATGGTAAACTTACTAACTCGTAGTATTACTTACGCGTTGCCAACCTTGTGACTTAAAGATATCAAGTTCAATAATTTCACTGCCACTTCCCAATCCTCAAACCGGAACACAGCAATATTAACACTGTTATGTGGCGGTAGAAATAGGTGAGAGTAATTAAATAATGCAGACAGCCTGCGTTTATTTGCCGTTAACCAGTTATAGGATAACTTATGCACCAAGGGTCGTAGGTTGGATTCCTACCTAGGAAAAAAAAATGTATGATGATATTTGTGTTTGTTCTGTGTCTGGGTGTTAAATATATGTATTTAAATTATATCTGCGTTATGTCTGTTCTCTAATGACAGCAATATAAGTGCTTTCAGCGATCTACCACGAAGTCAGGTCAATGTATGATAATATTTTAGAAACAGTTTTTTCCATTATTATCTATAGATTTATTAAAAAGAGTAGATATAATAGATACATTTTCTATAGATAGTCCACTGTTGGACATAGGCTTTCCCAAAATAAAAGGTGTTCTGCCCATGATAGTCATGTGGTGCTGGCGATCACAAAACGCAACTTCTCGACAAAGATGCTAGAGATGTCCTTTTGATGATCCGAGCATGTACTCGTATAGACCGGGTAACGTTTGCTATCACGCGGACAGAATGCTTGTTTGTCAAAATAGTTATTCAAAAGAGAATCGAAGAAAATATTGCAAGTTAAGTAAATATATTCACGCAAATCAAACTCCATTTCAAAAAATTTTTACAAATCTCAATTCAAAGCAGCTAAAGTAGTCCGAACGAAGTGCACCTATTTTTCGGTGAAGTTAGGTCCCTAGTTAGTGTTACTAGGTCTTCAGTTGTATGGGAAACCAGTTAACTAGCCAGTTATAAGTCTAAGATATTGGGTTCAAGCCAAGTTGGTAATAGAGATCTATGCAATGTCGATACTGTCTATCTTGGTAGTGCTTCGAAGGTATAGAGAGGGCATTTATTTAATAATCATTACATAACGCTTAATGTATGCTGGTATAATCATCATTTCCTCCATTAGAAAACTACTGATGGACATAGGCTTCCCAAAGTTAAGGGCAAAATAATTGCCGCTCTGGGCAAGCATAATGGCAATTGTTGAGCGTAGCTTTAGCGACAGGGATGCTGCTGCCCATCCCCATCCTGTGCATTGGAGTTACACTGTTTCGAATGGTTATAACGCCATCTGTCGGATCTGGTACCTTAGTTGCCACTTACAACACCTCATGCACTGGGAGGTAATATTCTACTCCGCCGGTACCTCACAGCACGTCCTGAATATACTGAAATGAAAATAACATTACTTTTTTAACAATTTATCAAAATTCGATGGCAAACAAATACAAACACAATGGGTTTCCTTCCAGGAAACCTTTCAGCAGGAAATTTCAGAGGCAATATAAAGCGTAATACAATCATGATAAACAATTAACTTTAATAAAGGACTTTTATACATCGATATAATATATTTATAAATATTCTTTATGTACCAGTGTCATCCTGAATAACATGATATTAGCCCCGAAGCCTAATTATTAATTGAGTTTTTATCACTACAATTTTACTCGCTACTTTGGAGGCTCGCGCAATCCGTGAGAAATAACATACCTCCAATTCAAGGGCAACGATGGGCTGCAGCATTCCCGTCGCAAAGTTACTCTTTACTTTGACCACAAAATCTGCCTAGTATGGCAATTATGGGTATAATTTCACCTATCTTGGGAAGCATTTTACTACCGACTGCTATGATGATAAAAAGTTTTAAGATATTTGTGTTATTTACATACATCAATCAGTAAATAAAACTGGTCAATCGAATAAGTATGTTTGCTTTCTTATTAGATACACCTGCATGGTTCGACAGGCCCGACGCCGCAGATGGTAGTGATCCTATCTTGTGTGCCAAGGGTCGTGGGTTCGATCCTCACCCAGGGCAAAAATTAAATGCTGAATATTTGTGTTTTTTGTTAAAAATTTGTACATAAATATTACATTTGTGATTATTCTATTATATTTGTAATTTTGCGGTACTAAAAAGGTTTTTTTTCTATTATCATTACCAAATTATCTCATTATCCAAATGTCCACTCTATCCATTTATATGTCTAGCAAATGTAGTTCTTAGCACAATGGAAGCGTGCCAACCGGCGCAGACCTCTGACAGCCCTGGACACGCCATAAAACTGGATCAAATCGGTTTAAACAGGTTTTCTGTAAGGTATTTAACTCCTATCGCTTTTTAGCTATGGTGTAGGCCTTCAACACGAACATATAACTTGAAGAAGCCATGCAAAAAATTTTTTTTCCGCATTGAAGTTTTTCTTAACAGTGTAATACACTATATTGGAATGGAAAATTAAGAAAAGACTAAAAAAATTCGAAAAAGAGCTAATTTCTTCATTATCATCATCATACCAGCCATTAAAAGTCTACTGTTGAACATAGGCCGCGGTGGGCAAGCGTGTTGGCAATCGCAGAGCGCAGCTTTCGCGACGGGGATGCTGTTGCCCATCCCTTGCCCTGTACATTTGAGTCGACTTTTTGCATGGATATACCGCCATCTGTCGATTCTGTTACCCCAGTAGCCTGTTACGACACCTGACACAGGGGAGGCAATATTCTCCTCTGCCGGAACCTCACGGCTTAAATTCCTTTAAAATTTAAAAATAATAATATTTGTTTAACGTTCAAAAGATAAAATTAATATTTACTTCATTTAAGTATATCAATGTGTTATTCAATCAATATTGTATAATGGTTATGTTGAATGAATTTAATTTATTTATAGTGCATCTGTAGGTATATATAAATGGAGGAAAGAAAACTAACTGACATATCAACGCAGGGCCTTAATCATAAGGGTTAGAAACTTAAAATTTCGCTCAAGGGTTTTTTTTCATACTGGGAAACATTACGAAAGAATTTCATAAAAACTCATCCTCTAAAAGTAAAATATTTTTTCGAAAGTCTATTAATTTCTATGTTTTTTTGTGTATCACATGTTGGTGATCCTGAACATCACCATCATCATCATTCCAGCTATTGCTGGACATAAGCCTCTCGAAGAAAGGAGGTTTTTTGCCCATAATTGCCACTTTGGGCAAGCGTGGTGGCAATCGCAGAGCGCAGCTATCGCAACGGTGATGCT
The DNA here is from genome assembly GCA_020976665.1 of Heortia vitessoides. NCBI lineage: Eukaryota > Metazoa > Arthropoda > Insecta > Lepidoptera > Crambidae > Heortia > Heortia vitessoides. The sequence goes on along the minus strand of JACJUM010002842.1, from coordinate 1,143,555 downwards.
GCTGCCCATTCCCGCATGTGCATTTGAACTGCACATTATCGGCATGTCTCTGCAGATAGATGCACCGCCATCTGTCGATTCCGGTACTTCAGTCGCCTCTTACGACATATGGAACAGAGGAAAATACTCTCCCACTAGTTGTGATATCGATCGAGTAGTCTAGAGATAGTAAAAATGTTCAAGACCAAGTAAACATCACCCTTACAAACATCCGGCCCCATTTTGTAACATTAATTTTGCTTTAAATAACAAGACATTTAAGTATAGGGTTGTCTATTCTCAAGATGGCGGATGGATATGTAGGAAGAATTTTCGATCTAATAAAATAATGTAGGTTTTTGCAGCAATATGGCTTGAGTCCATTCCAGGTATGTATTACAAACTGATGAATGATTTGACACGTGGGATACTGGCTGACTAGAAAAGTGACTCTCTCTGCATCAGTAACTGAGGTATCATCATATGAGCTATTGGAATTCCTGGATATTTGCCTCCAATAAAAGGAATGGTGCTAAAAATTGCCGCGATGGGCTCGCGTATTGGTAATCGCCGAGCGCAGCTTTCGCTACGAGAATTAAGCTACACTATTCCGAATAGATGTCCCGCCATCTTTTGGTTCTGGTAGCTTAGCCGCCTCTTCCGGCACCTGATTTAAGGGAAGGTACTGTTCTACCATACCGATACCTCGCTGTTTGACAAAGCGGGTATGGACAGCAGTATCCCTGCGTGACGTTTTCTCTTAATTATTTCTATGAGGTAAACTTGGACTCTATTTGACACGTAACTAACATTTTAAATTACACTAGAGAGCAGTTTATTTTGACTTAAAAGGCAAACTAGGACTAGACTCTATGAAGCTTCAACCAACGTAAATGTGAGTTACTTAGATTTTTTTTCGGACGAACCCATTGCTGGACTTTTCAGGCGTCAATTCCAACGCCATCGGACGAGACGGCGAGGTCACTCGCTCGTGAGTGACCCTTTGCCCGTTTTCATCCGACACCAAAGCAGGACTCGTGGGCTCCACACACTGAACATGACGCCGTCTGTCAGTCTGTATGTATGCGAAGATCTTTAAATGCTTTTGATGCGGTTTCTTAATATATAGAGTTATTTAAAAGAAAACTTTGTGTATAAAACATGCATAATATAGAAGAAAAACAGATAATTTTAGAAGTTTCTAATGTGATGTTGTAAATAAACAAATTTTTTTTGCAATTACATTGAAAACGCTGACTGAAACTGACGAGATAGATCAAAATAATGTACTACAGATATGGCTATCAATTCGTAAAGTCCGAGCAGAGTAGAATAGTACCTCACTGAATACAACCAGGTATCGTAAGAGACGGCTAAATTACCAGAATCGACAGATGGCTTTTCTATCCAAACCAGGAGTTGGGCAGCAGCTTTCCTGTCGCAGAAACTGCGCCAACACGTGCCAATTGCTAAGACAAGCGTCTCAGCAATTGGCACGTGTTGGCCCAGCGCGGCAATTATGGGGAAAATTTCCAGCTTCTTGAGGATGTCTATATCCAGTAATGGACATTCAATAGCTGGTATAATAATTCAGTATAAAATTACCACATCAGGGCCTATGTACATTTTGTTAAAACACGATATGAAGTAGGCACTGTATTGTGAAACATAATAATGTTTCATTAAAATAGGTGAATACCCCATCAAGGTCAAAATTACCAATTTCAACTGTAACGAATTAAGAACATCATTATCCAATGTAGCGTGTTACATAATAAGAATAAAATCATATGAATTAAATAAGACTCTGCAACTAAAGACAAAGTTAGACTAACGTATTAACTTCTTGGTTAACAGAAACACATCAAAGACCAAGCATGCTTTCAAAGCTTTTTAATTGACTGGATCGATAGCGCATTCGTTAAAGTACTTACCTACCTTGTGCGCCAGAGGTCTTGGGTTCGATCCCCACTCAGGACAAACATGACCCAATGTGTTCCGTTTGTGACTGATGTCCGTAACACATGTGTTGTGACTTGTCTTGGAGTCAGATCAATATATGAGATCTTGTGGAAATGAAAAAAATACCTTATCTTTAGATCTTAGGATAGTTTTTATCTCAACGTTGTCGCAAATTTGCTTTCTTGGGTATACGAGTATAGTCAAGACAGGACAACGTCAGTCAGGTCAGGTTGTATTTTATAGGGATAAAATAACACACATCTTTTGTGACCGCCTTCCTTGAGAACCTTTCCCTGGCAACCCTGTTTCGCATCCCCTCCAATTTGTATGCTGATGAAAATTTTGCAATTTCCGCTTCTAAAATCAGGAAGTTTCAACTTTGATTGTGATCTACTAACAAAGAAAGTATCATGGTGACATTCGATTGATTTACGATAATAATCGACGGTTGGTCTTTGACGTTCAACAGATTCCGTATATTTACTATTTGACGTTTCAATGATTGTTTACTTGTATTTGACGGGTCATTATTAAAACATATTGCAGTTTCAGAACTTCCATTTACAACTGAACTTCCTTAACGAAGCCATCCTTACCTATAATGTTCAGTTACAGTTTTTACTTAGTTTTAATACCCATTTGGTGCTAGCAGTCCAAAGAAAAGTCTTTTATAGGAGTCTACTAAAGGACTTATTTTTCTAAATGTGTCTGATGATCCTTTAAGGTGATCAGGGTTATTGATCATTTAAATAATATTGAAATCATTTTATTATTATTAGTATTAATCTTTAATGTGAAAAAAAATTATAACATTTTAAAAGATAGAAGCAGTTTTCGGAACTGAAATTTAGAGACTTCAAAAAAATAAATGAATATCGTTTAAGATCGTTAAATATAGTTTTACTAGGAGTAGTGAGAACTTAGTGTCGGGATTTATTTAAATAAAGATATTTTGACAATAACATTTATTTTTCATATACCGGAAATGTACTACCCTAATCCGCCGTGGGGTACCGGCGGTGCAGAATAGTACCTCCCGATACTAGGTGTCGTAAGAGGCAACTAAGGACCGAAACCGATGGATGGCGGTATATCTATCGGAAACAGCACAGCTTAAATATGACGTGTAGAAATGGGCAGCAGCACCGACATCGCGAAGTTGAACACTGCCTGCCCAGCATGGCAATTTTAGGCAATCATGGGTAGGACTATGTCCAAGAGTGTACTTTCTATGGCTGATGTGATGAAGATTCCGTATAATGTAGCCTCATTGGAATGACAGATTTTAAACTTACATGGTTTTAAATTACTTTAAGGGTTATTTGTTTTCATTGTGCTTTAATTTTAATAAATACGTATAATATATTCAAAACCTTTGTAATAAAAACAATATTAATAACAAATTTAGATGCCAATAACCATAATGTCAATAGACAATATGAACAACCCATCGCTGCTATATTGACATCTGTCATTCTGAATAAACTACGTTTTAAAGGATATTTAAAAACATATTTTTGTACTCAGTGTTCAGTTGACTTAACAGGCTCACGGATCGGTTACATTAACCTCTGTTGATTATTATTTCCACTAGCATTCTGTGTATATCGGGTTGAATGAACCTCTTTTTGATATTTATTTAAATGAAACCTCTGCTATAAACAATAGATATCAAAATCAATTAATAAGTAGAGGAAACATCTTCCGTAGTATAGACTCCAGATTCCCTGACAATTGTGTGGCGGAAAATGTATATAACCTGGTAACACGAGGTAGACTTCATACAAAGGTCGTCTGCATTGGTACCTCACCCGCCTATTTCTACCACCAAATAGTAGGCAACAGGATGACGCGAGCGTCTAAAGGCTGCGGTTATCTTGATAATATATATATATATATATATATATATATATATATATATATATATATGAGGATCTCTCTCTTATCTCTTAAATGTTATGTGTAATTATTTACTCCTCAATTACCTTAATTACCAAACATAACACTTGCTTTTTATGCTTACAAGAGTTAAAGTAAAAAATACATGTAGTTCATACGGATTTGCACGGAGCGGATTTTAATATAGAGATAACATACAACATGTTTGAATTACCGACAAAACAGGCATGAGATTCGAATTCTAGAACCATTATCATACCAGCCATTTAAAGTCCACTGTTGGATATAGGCCTTTTCAAGAAAGGGGGTATGCTGCTCATAATTGCCGCGCTGGGCAAGCGTGTTGGCAATAGCAGAGCGCAGCAAGCTGCTGCCCATCACCGCCCTGTACATTTGAGCTGACCTTATATATGGATGGATATATTTTTTTATGCATAGATTTACCGCCATCTATCGATTCTGGTACCTTAGTCGCCTCTTACGACACCTGGTACAGAGGGAGGTACTATTCTACTCCGCGCGTACACGTCCAGTTTTAAAATATTTTTTAATGGTTAACTACAAAAGAAAATAACCAGTAACAAGGGATCTCTAAAAATAGCACTCTTAATCTACTAAGCGGTATTGTATAACCGACAATAGATAAACTGACAAAAGCGTCGTGATGGACAGATCGTGACCTGAACGCCCGGGATTCGACGCCCGTCTCTGCATAACGCAATGATTCAAATCTAGATAATAGTAACAATGCATTAATTATAAGCCTTGTCAAATTCTGGATGATCGCCACTGCAAGTACTACTGGGACCGAACCATTAAAACAAACAAAACAGAACATTACAATAGGCCCGATATCCCACTTTACGATAAAAACAGAATATAGTTTATGTAATAGACATTGCTGTACCAAACACCCATTACATCAAAAACACAATAAATGAAAAGTTAACCATATACACGGAACTAGCAATACAGTTAGAAATGCAGTTAGAAATGAAGTTAAAGCCGTCCAAATAGTTCCCATAGTTCTATCATCAACTGGTATAATATCCAAGTCATTGAAGAAAAGTATGGACATGTTGCAAATTCATTCCAATGTCATCGAACAACTGCAGAAAATAGTAATCCTCAACACATATCGCATAACCCGATTTTTTTATCTAACTCACAAATTACAGACTCGTAAATTAAACACTTACGCCTGGTTTATACATATTTATAACCCACGCGAAAGTAAGACACCTTATTGATAAACCTTAAATATTAAATAAAAAGACAATAATAATAATTACCCACAACAGCTCATACATTGACCTGACTCCTTGGTAAGTCGCTTAAAGCACTTATGTTACAGACGCCATACAACAAATAAATCACATAAACTACTTAAATACATATATTTAACACCCAGACATAGAACAAACACAATATCATCGTATAAATATTTGTCCTGGCTTTATCGAACCCGCGTCCCTTCTCGCACAAGATGGGAACAATAGCAACTGCGACATTTAGTAATTTCACTGCCTCTTGCTTCCTGGAAGGCGGAACACAAAAATGCGAACACTCATGTTTGGCGGTAACCATATTCAAGTACCTATGCTTAAACTAAAGGTAGAACGTCCACTGCTGGCCTCCCCAAAGGGGGAGTTTTTGCTAGTGTAGCTTCGCAAAGAGAATGCTTCTGCCCATCCTAGCCCTGTTGCCTTAGAGTCACGCTGTTACGGGTAGATATACCGCCACCTGTCGGTTGCAGTACCTCACTCATGTCTTATCGCACCTAGTGCACCTAGTACACCCCCCTTTTACCCCCTTAAAGGCTGATTTTTGAACATATATTTTATATGTGTTTTATGACTTTCAATAAAGAACCTCAATACTGAATGTCCTCCGAATTACTCCAAGAAGAGCAAAGCTTTGTACTAAATTTGCACCCCCGTTTTACTCGTTAAGGTGTAAAATTGCAAAAGTTCTTTCTTAGCGCTTCCTTATGTAATAAAAGAATTTTAAGTTTCTAACCTTTATAATTGAGGCCCTGCGTTATCAACGCTTATGTTAGTCAGTCAGTCAACTGCTTTTATATAGAATATATAGGAGATAGTTAAAGATGTCTGAAAAATGTAAGCATTCTGGAAGCTTTTATCCAAAACGCGGTCAATATGTTTAAGATTTATATCTAAAGCCACCTAATATAGAGTGGTTTTTCTTTTGTAGCTGTAAAAAGTCTGAAAATCAATATCACATTACCCAGTAATTTTACTGCTTCTTTAGCATAGTAATGCGAAAAAAGCTGTTTGGTATGCGAACAAAACGGTAGAAATAGGTGAGTGACAAATGCAGATCGCCTGAAAATTTCTTATTAGTTTGTTAAATTAATATTTTATTAAACGAAATATCATAAGTATATAAAACAAATCAGATTTTAGGGCAGCTGTCGCTACAGAGATGCCCATTCATATCCTATTTTTCACTTTTGGTACGCTATTGCAATGTATTTGCCTGAGGTAGAGTCTGTATTGGTACCTCACTCTCTTCTATTTCTACCGCCAGAGAGCAGTTCGCATTGCTGTGTTACGGTTTGAATGGTGAGAAAATTACTGGGACATCATCATAACAGCCATTGGAAGTCCACTGCCGGACATAGGCCTCTACAAGAAAGGGGGAATTTTACCCATAGTTGCCACGCTGGGCAAGCGTGTTGGCAAATGGCAGAGCGCAGCTTTCGCGACCGAGATGCTGCTGCCCATCCCCACTCTGTATTTGATTTACACTTACTTACGTTCTGGTACCTTAGTCGCCTTTTACGACACCTCGTGTAGAGGGAGGTTCTATAATACTTTATTAGTACCTCATGACATTGCCGGTACCTCACAATTTCTGGGTAATGTGACATAATATCTTCAAGTCACAGGATTGACAACGCGCTAGTGATATCCTTGTGATATTATGAGCGTCTATAGGCTGTGGTAAAGATTACTATCACGCAGTCTGTACAGTTATTTGCCGATTTTATATAAAAAAATAAATAAAAAATGTACATACTTCTATCTAACAGTCCCAGTACCAAAGTCACCTTTGATGACACTTGGACTAAAGATTACGTCCCTACTAGGTAGTACCTACTAATGACGGGCCTGATGGTGCAGTTGGTAGTGATCCTGTCTTGTGCGCATAGGGTCGTGGGTTTGATCCCCACCCTGAACAAATATTTATATAATGAATATTTGTGTACGTTCTGCATCTGGGTGTTAAATAACAAACATATATACTTAAGTGTTAAACTTGGGATTCTTTTGTTTTCCGATGTCCGTAACTTGAGCGGCTTATTTTGGACTCAGATCCGAGAGATTAGAGATGTTGTGTTAATTTATTATTTATGTATTTTGTCAAACATTCATTTTTATTTATTTCACCAATTCGTGATTTTGTTTATATATATTCGATGGAACTCCCTTGTTTGTGATTGCATATATTTTATATGTATGTTTTTATTCTAACGTTTTCAATAATAATTTTATGGACAAGTTTGTAATACCAATATGACTTCACTAAGTTATTAAGCCATTAAAAAAAACCGTTTACGCTCTTTTAAACGATGTAAATTAAATAGATGTTATTCTATTAGTTACATCGTTCAAACTATTAAACCAAACCCTTTCCCTTAAACAATATGTTCATCCAAAAAGCTAAGGTCCACTGGAGGTAGTCTTCGTGCAAAGGTCGTCTGCATCGGTATATCACTCTCCTATTTCTACCAGCACTTTACAGTGTTAACTTTGTTGTATTCCGGTTTGTATACAACAGTGAAATTACTGGGTAATTTTACATAATATCTTCAAGTCACTAGGTTGGCAACGCGGTAGTGATATTCTTCTGACGACACGAGCGTCTATACGCTGCAGTGACACTTGCTATCACGTGGACCGATGCTTGTTTAATATATAATAACAATGCAACGTTCACTGGATTTAATTATAAAGTCAAATAAAAAAAAAACACTATAAGGAACAATCATAGACTAAACTAAATTAAAAAATAAAAAGGGTCAATTATTAGGAATTAAATAAGGAAAATATACGTTGTTTTCTCTTTTACAATCAACAAAGAATTAATACATAAATCATTTATAATTAATTATCTTTGTATGTGTGTATACGCAAAAAAAATCTTTAAAATACAGGAATAAAAAATATTTGTTATTTTAGAACAATTTAATTGGTACAAAAAATACTAGAATTAAATATAAATAATTTAAAACTATGAGTGTATTTTAAATATATTGGAAATTATCATATGCGATAAAGTTTCAATTATGTTTTAAGTTGCGTAAAATGTCGTCTATTCATTCTTTATTTAAAAATTATTGGTTATCGGAAAATAAACGCAAAAATATTACACAAAAGGTAGTTGAGGAAACTCAAGTTAATTATTCATACAAAAGACTCCGTAATTGGGAAATCGTTCAAAATATAATTCACTAACTGTTTCATTAAAAATGAATTACTCTCTTTGAAACAGATTCTATTAAAATATACCATAAAAACTATGTACTTTTATCCATCCTAGTTTCTAAAGCTTAAGTAATATCAACAATAACGAAATTAGCCAATAAAAAGGCCACAAATTAAATAACATCATTATAAAACAAGTCATAAAACATGAAATAATCCTACGACAATGTATAGAATACGATGGAACTGTGTCAAACTAACTTAACTCGTGACGCTCGGGAATATTACAAAGAACGTAGCGGAATGGCAATGCGATAAGGTTTTAAAACTTATAATGGCGGTTCACTTTCTACGAAAAGAGGTCTTTTGTGATAAATAACTCTGTGCCAGCGTAGGAACTGTCATTTCCTTACTGCGCGGCCGCGAGCTAGGTTTCCGAACGATTAAAAAAACATTTCTTTTTTCTTATATTCATACTTTTTGACTGCTCTTTGGTTTAGTTTTTGGCGCGATTTTTTTTGTGTGACAGCAATTAAAACCCTACAGCTACCGATTTCGGTTTTTAAAAAAGGTTCCTTAATTATTTTTGGGTGCGTTTTTATTTATTTTTCTCCTATAAAAGTGATATTTTAGTGTTGTTTTTTTATATTTCAATATTTATAGTGTTTTGTTTTAGATAAAAAGCCGTTTGGTGGATTATGTGAACAGACATATACTAACTTTTTTTTACTGTGCATATTCTTTGGATATACAAGGCGAGTATTTATTTTAATTAAAATAAGTAAGTAAGTTTAAATCTTTTTAGAATTCTGATAAGTTATAGTAGTATAAATTTAAGTTTATTTCTTCTCTATAAAATATTTAAAAAAAATCGTGTCACGATGACCTCAACTACTGAATCGATTTGAATCAAATTTTGCTTACTGTGTGCTGTTGGATCCAACTTAAAACTTCGAAGTAATTGTTTTTATTACTAACTAGCTGTGCCCGCGACTTCGTCCGCGTGGAATAGTTTTTTGGGTACCATACCTATTTACTTCAAATTATATAAACTTTGAATGTCACGTTTATTTATATCGAATCAATGGCCTAAAAAATAAGTTTTAAGTTTCTAGCTCTAAAAATAGCGATCTATGCAAACAACTTTTCATCCCCCCTTGCAACCCCTTACAACCCTTATTTCGAGTTCAAAAATAGCCTATGTCCTTTCTTAAGGTCTAAAGATTGTCTATGCCAGATTTCATCAAAATCGGTTGAGAGGTTTAACCGGGAAAGCGTAACAGACAGACAGACAGACAGACAGACAGACAGAGTTACTTTCGCATTTATAATATTAGTAGGGATTGTTCGTTTATTTTATGACAAAGAATTATCTGTAAGTGCCATATGATTCCAATAGATGGCAATGTTAGGTAATTGGATAAGTATACAAAACTACTAATATAAATAACTCACGGTAACTGTATCAACGGGATACAATTTTACTGTAGACCCGAACAAAGTCGAGGAGGCCGGCTAGTTTTTGTCTGTGTATTTCTACTTTGTATCGTGCCCTGCGGTATCACAAGTGGCAATCGATTTTTGATCAATTTTGATTCACCGGATAAGCAATGAAAATAACAAACAGACAGATATTTCTATTGGTGATATTATAATACATTGTAATTGATTGTTAGTTTTCTGTTTACTCTGAATAATTTTTAACACTATGTTGGCTTTTATTAGATTGGATTATAAGGATCTGTACAACGAAATTTAAAGGTAAATTTCAACCCTAATGAACTTATCTTCAGATTATTTTCAATCAATCCAAAGAAGAAAACTTAGATAGACAATGCAATAATTGCTATAGGCTGTAATAAAATTATTTTTGAAATCATAATATTTTTGTGTTAACTTCAAAAACACGATTGCTAGAATTAAATTATATTAAGTAGTTTCGAGACAAAAAATATATAAATTAAAATACAACTTTTGTTGTCATTCGTCCTAAAAAGTAGAAAATAAATAGTAGTTTTGACATCTTGATAACCAGCTAAGTATAAATTAGAACTTCGAAATATCATGTTTAACGAAGTTGCTGCTTTTAAAGTAGTAAAGCACCAAATGTAATTTAAGTCAACAATTTACAGTAGCTTTTCCCTGCCTACATTTACGGCCAATTAACTTAATTCTATGAACTAGGGTGCAAAATTAAATCCAACATCATTAAAGTATATAATACACACACATATATCGATTTGACACACGCATAAAAGCGAACAATGCCGAAATACTCGTAATTTCGCATAAAACACGCCGCACGTAGATCCCAGTTAATTCTCACGCGCGCGGGAAAACAATCGCGTTGTCATGGCAACGGCAATATGGCCGCTCGTGTGGCAGACACAGTGGAAATTTAAAGGTATCCATTCAATCACTAATTGTTTACTACTGCTTGAGAGCTGGGATTTTTACTATAATACATATTATGCTTGAGTCTTGTACTAGACTTAAATCTGTAAATTGATATGTTCAGACTTAACTTCCGTGAGGTACCAGCAGAGTAGAATAGTACCTCCCTCTGTAGCAGGTGTCGTAAGAGCGACTTAGATACCAGAACTGACAGATGGTGCTATATCCATCCGAGACAGTGTAGCTCGTATGCATAGGGTGCGGGTGTGCAGCAGCATCCCCTGCGCTTTTTTTTCGGACGAACCTATTGCTGGACTTCTCAGACGCCAATTCCAGCGCCACCGAAACAAGAGGGCGGGGCCTCTCATAGGTGAGAGGTCCGATGCCCGTAATTATTCTGCGTACCTTGCGGCCGCGACCGCAAGTTTAGCTACGGTCGCGCCTACATGGCTCGCGGGATCTGAGCGGGAGCGACTGCGATCGCCCGAGAGCGGCGCGCGTCTAGAGGCTCGACCTAGGCGCGGGCGGCCACCGTTGGGGGCGAATTTAATTATGAAATATAGCATAAGAGGACGGACGGAGTGAGCCCAGCAGCTCTGGGGCTGCCGGTTATCGCCCGTAGAGGCAGGGACTGCACGCATTCGCCGGCGAACGCGGTGTACTGCTCTATTGCATACGAATGCATGTGCAGTGTCAGTGATTGAGTTGCGCCACTGAAAGGGCGGGGAAGGGCTGCGATTTTCGCGGTAATTTTATCGGGCGGGAGCGGCGCTCTCTGATTGCCAACACGCTTGCCCAGCGCGGCAATTATGGGCAAATACGTCCTTTTTTGGAGAGGCTTATGTCCAGCAGTGGACTTCTAATGGCTGGTATGATGATAATGAAACTTAAGTTTAGTACAAGTTCAAAAAATTTTATGTTTTTACTGAATATCGTCATATCAATGTTGATGATTACATACATCGATTGATGTCATATCGCCATAGGATATGCAATCAATTTAATATTTGATGTAAGCTTAACGTGATATTTGTGAGTATTTTCCAATAATCTACGGATCCCATTATGTAGAGGAAGTAATCTTATTCTATGGTTGTGGGTTCCAGATATTTTGATATTATTTATTTAACTTGTCTTACATATTTCTTCCTTTTTGTCAGTCTGCTTCCACCAACTGCCCTGCCAACTTTTACGTAACAATCGCTTTTAGATCTATATACTTTTTTAAATCCACCTAAATATTCCCTTATCAATGCACATAATATAATCGTTTTATGCAATAACCTCCCGTATCCATTCAATTAATTCACGGTCTAACGCTCAACAACAAAACATCATCTACCTACTAATTAGTCAATTACACACACACGGCTTAACCCATATTCCCATCACATACTCACCTTTTTTCACTATGCACAGTATCTGTGACAGCTATGTTCACACAAAACAATGACGCAATCAAGATAATAAAGACATTGTCTATGGCATATACTTTTTTTAACACAAAAAAAGTTTGGCTACCCGATTAATTAGCTTCGATATTTGAAACACGTGTGTTTGCAAACGTGTGGCTTGTGGCGTGTTTACAGTTTTATCTTGACAGAGGCTGAAATTTTATTTATTGACTTTCACAGCGGTATTATACATGCTTATTATATTATCGCTACGATATAAATTATATAAAATTACTATTAATGCTATTAAAAAAAGGGATTGGTGGTAAGTGTAAAAATTTAGGGTTGTATGTTTTCTAGCCCACATAAAAAATGTTAGGGTTAGATAACCCTAATCTTTATGGGGTATGAAAAATACATCCTGAGACCTACAAAATACGCATATCTATACTAATATTATAAAGCGGAAGAGTTTGTTTGTTTGTTTGTTTAAACGCGCGTATCTCAGGATCTACTGGTCCAATTATAATAATTCTTTTTTTGTTGGATAGGCCATTTATAGAGGAAGGCTTTAGGCTATATAACATCACGCTGTGTTGCACAATGTTGCAAAAACGGGGAAAATTATTCACAGTTGAGGTCTTTCGTGCCATGCGCTGCATAAACGGTTTAAGTTATTCAAAAACTATGTATGAAAGAATTATTCCTTTTTAATAATAAAAAAAGAAGTCCGCGACAGTATATGTCTATCTCTCAAGATTTATTTGTCGAAGAAGGTTTGCTACCATTATAATGTGCAAGCAGGTCGCGCGGCGGCGGGTGAGGGGGAGGTGGGCCTCGCCCACCGCCGTGCTTGCCACTACCACTCGCGAGTGTATCTTTGCGAGGTACCATGCCGCGCAGCTCAGACGTGTGGTCGGCTCTCTACGGAACGGTGGAATACAGCGTGCTTTATTTTAAACAAAAGTAAAAATATAATTCACGTCAAAGTACTTAGACCCATTATTTTAAAAACATTATATTTTTACATATTATTTAAAAAAATTCTTATTCACGATTAAACAATAACATAAACCAACGTGAGCAATCAAAAAATAATCTCGATAAAGTTTCCAATAACCACGCGCACGAAGTCGCGGGCACAGCTAGTAAAATTTCATAAGAATCGGTCAAATTTTTCAAAAGAGTATGTTAACTAACACAGCGCCACACGAGAGTTTTATATATAAGATTTTTAAATTTTTACACGTTCACCACTAATAATGTAAACTATTTTTTTCTTTTTACTCTTACACAGCTTTAGAACGCCGTATATCTCACAAATTCTTGAGAATAATTGTCGCAAAGCAACCGAAACTTCAAAAAAAAGTTAAAATAAACCGCGTTATATAGCCGTTAAAGAGTAGATCTATCATGTTAATCATAAATGCGAAAATAAATTTTTTCTTTGTTACCTTTTCACGAACTTAACAGGTCGACAAACTAGCATACAGTCCGCGTCACAGGAAGCGTCACAGCAGCCTATAGATGCTCGTAATATCGCAAAGACATCACTCGAAAATATATTATAACTTGAATATGTTAAATCACATAAGTCAGTGGTTTCACTGCCTTACTCACTCTTCAAACTAAAGCACAGTAATGCGAACGCTGCTGAATTACCAATGCTTCGTACGCGGTCTACCTCATGTAAAAAAACTTCACGCTGTCGAAATTGAGTCATTCCGGGTGGTTAGTAAGTTTAGGTAAGTTATCTTGCACTAAGACCAGGTGCCTCCCCCCCTCCCCCCCTTTACCCGCGTTTTACCCACCCACCTTTTACCCACTCAATATTTTACATCTGTTTCATGACCCTCAATGAAGAACCTCTATACTGAATTTTAATTGAATAATTTTAAAGACATCATCGTTTCATAATAATTTTGCACCCCGTTTAACCACCCCATAAATTCTTACTTAATGCTCCCCTATTAGTGCATAAAATAAACTTCAAGTTAACAACCCTTCTAGTTTTGACCCTGCGCTATTATGTCAGTCAGACAGTCAGACAGCTTCTCTTTTTAGGTATATGGGTTAGTGTAAATGCGTTGCGTTACAAATATTCCAAGATGTCGCCGCAAAGGTATTACGCAGCAAATTGCTACTAAAGAAATGATAGGGCCTGAGGGATTATCTGTGCCAACATTTCGTTCTGTTTAGCATAGATATTTATCTTGAATTGCACAAGGTATTATTATATGTTTTAGGGCAAACGCGAAACGATATCTGATGCTATATTATTCCGATCATTTATACAAATAAGGTTGTGCTTTCATTTCATCATCATCATCATAACAGCTATTGGAAGTTCCCTGCTGGCATAGGCCTCCCAAGAAAGGGGATTATTGTCCATAATCGCCGCGCTGGGCAAGCGTGCTGGCAGTGACAAGGATGCTACTGCCTATCCCCGCTCTATTACAGCTACACTGTAGTTGATGGATATACCGCCATCTGTTGGTACAAGGGGAGGAACTATTCTAGTTGGCCGGTACCACAAAACCTTCAATTCACAATTATTTTAAGCGCTAATTTTCACCAAGTTCCTATTATTAATCATAGACATTGTGTCACAATTATTTTAAACGTTTAAAAAAGAAGTAAATCTTATATTATTAGTATTATAAAAATTCACGTAAGATCGATCGATCTAATCTAATAGAAAGGGTAGTAAAATCTTAAGAAACGGTTTCAAGATAGAGATCAGAACAATAATAATAAATATACTTTATTGTGCATACGCCAAAAATATTCAAGCGATACACATACTAGTTTTGAGAGCTACACAATGGCGGCCTTATCGCATAAAGAGGTTTCTTACAACCTTTGGATATAAAGAAAATAAATTAGATAAACGTGACATTTGCCATAGTGAAAGTTAATGTTGAAAAGAAATGGAAAAAGCTATTTCTTTTAGATCATAATAACCGCGGAAAATCCACTGCATGACATAAGCCTCCCCAAGAAAGGGGGAAATATGCCCATAATCGCCGCGCTGGGAAGGTGTGATGGCAATCGCAGAACGTAGCTTGCCGCTTAAAGCTGCTGCCCATTTCCGCCCTGTTGCATCTGGTCTATCTGTCTCTTCCGGTACCTCAGCCGCTTCTTACGATACCTACCAGGTGACGTAAGAAGCGTCCCTCCTCCCTCTGCACCCAAAGGGACGGACTATAATACTCTGCCGTTCTAATCTACTCCACGACAAACATTTATTTTACAATGCATTATAAATACATTTAATTCATTAAAATAACCTGTCAGATTGACATTGACTTACTAAAATAAATATTTATTGTCTATTAAATAAATCTAGACTTATAAAAAGAAATGGCTGATCCATAACTATCATTGTATTTCAGAGAGCCAAAACTATCATCATATCCAAGAAAGAAGGCCTAAAAATGCCGCAAGCGTGTTGGCACTCGCAGCACGCAGCTTTCGCGATGGCGTTGCCTATCACAGCCCTATGCATTTGATATGCACTGTTGCTGATGGATATAACACCATCTGTCGATTCTGGGACCTTAGTCGCCTCTTACGACACCTGGTATAGCCAAAACTATAAATGATAGAAACTTAAAATTTTGCACTGGAGTTCTTTTGATAATTATTCGATGATTAGGGGAGCAGCAAAAAAGATTTTTTTTAATTTACTAAGGGTAAAACAGGGGTGAAATATGTATATATATAGCCATGAGGTACCGGCAGAGTAGAATAGTACCTCTCTCCGTACCAGGTGTCGAAAGAAGTGACCAAGGCACTAGAACCGACAGATGGCGATTTATCCATCCTAAGCAGTGTAGCTCAAATGTTTAGAGTGGGGATAGGCAGTTCCCCGTCACGAAAACTGCGCTCTGCGATTGTCAAAACGCTTACCCAGCGAGGCAATTATGGGCAAAATTCCCCCTTTCTTGGGAAAGGCTATGTCAAGCAGTGAACTTCCAATGGCTGTATTGATGATATATTTTATACTGACTTATATATATATATATATATATATAAAGGTGCAAAGTTAGTACAGTCATTGCTAGTCATTAATAAGATTTCACATTCCTCTAGGTCATCATGTTTGTAATCTGGTGCCTCCTAACTCTGGTGCTGGTGGTAGCCAGTCAGGAACTGTCGACGCCATCATCCCGGCTGCAACCTCGGGACTTCAACCATCACCCATTCGACGCCAAGCTTTACTTGCAGCAGTTGGGGATACCTGAAACTACCAAGTAAGTCAGCCCGAGCAATTTTAATTGATATTATGCCGATACAGAATTTCTTTTTAAAATCAAATTAAGACTTTAGCATAATATATAAGAATTTAACATATGAATGGCAGCCATTTTGTAATTTAAATAAATATTTTAAAGAGATAAGATTAGATTTACATCAGGTAGACCTCTTATAAAAGTCGCCAGCATTGGTACCTTACTGTCACCTAATTTTACCGCCACATACAATGTTAGCATTGCTGTGTTCCGGTTTGAAGGGTTAGAGAAACAGTGAAATTACCGGGTAATGTGACATAATACCTTCAAGTCACAAAGTTGGCAACGCGCTTATGATATTATGAGCTGCAGTAACGCTTACTATCTGTAAGTTTGTACAATTCAACATAAACAAAACTAAGACCATTTTACAAGTTATTTCAACATTAGAAAAGTATATTTACACCCAGTCACGTAGACTATATCATTACAGTGTTTTTGAATTGTCATCATAATAAGAAACAAACAAAATCCCTACTAATATTATAAATGCGAAAGTAACTCTGTCTGTCTGTTACGCTTTCCCGCTTAAACCTCTAAAAGGACATTTTTTAATTCGAGAAAAGGGTTGTGAGGGGTTGAAAGGGGGGGTGGAAAGTTGTATGGAAGTATCGCTATTTTTGGTGCTAGAAACTTGAAACTTATTTTTCAAGCCATTAATTCGATTTAAATAAACATAACATTCAAAGTTTATATTAGTTGAGGTAAAGAGGTATGGTACCCAAAATAAAAACTATTCCACGCGGACGAAGTCACGGGCACAGCTAGTAAATAATAAATATATTTAGGCTAATCTTTCTCTGCAATATCCTTGGCTTAGACTATGAATCTTAGACATTAGTTCCCGCGAGATCCAATATGAAGTGAGATACACACAGACGAAAGGATATTATCGATTCATATCCAACTTTCTTTTCCAATGTTTCAAACGCGAAATCCGTGAGGTACTAGCAAAGTAGAATAGTACCTCCCCATACCAATTGTCGTAAGAGGTGACTAAGGTACCGGAACCGATAGATGGCGGTATATCCATCTAGAACAGTGCACCGCAATTGCACAGAGCGGAATGGGCCATCCCCGTCACGAAAGCTGCGCTCTGCGATTGCGAACACGCTTGCCCAGCGCGGCAATTATGAGCAAAATTCCCCTCCTTAGGGAGGCCTATGTCCTGCAGTGAATTTCCAGTGGCTGGTGTGATGAAATGTATTAAAATAACTAATATAAATTATGCGCACTGTAGTTATAAAATACATCAGACCTCCATTAATTTGATTACAATTGATAAAGAAATAACTTCGCCAAACTTTAATAAGCGCAGGGTTAGAATTTAAGTCTAGTTTGAATCAGCTCAGTCTAGACTTTAGACAAACTAAGTCTAGGCTGATCTAGGCTAACGTAACCCCACTTGACGGTGTAATCCGTACTGTACTGGCTAACATGGCTTATACCCGTGGAGATTAAAATTTAGGTAACTCAGATTTTCTTTAAAAGTTCTAGAAAAAAATCTTGATAGAAAACTTAAGATGTATCACATTTGAAACTATTAGTGGTTTAATTAATGGCTTGAACTAAATATAAAAAAATAAAATGACGTGACGCTTCTTACGACGATACCAGACGTCGTAAGAAGCGATTGAGATACGAGAACCGACAGATGGCGGTATATCCATCCGAAACAGAGTAGCTTAAGTACACAGGACGGGGATGAGCACAGATAGGCTGATGTTTTTACAGAACCTCATATTATACCCTTCTTAGAAATTTAAATAGATTTTTGACAGTTTGAGATGTCTGCTAATATAAAAGTTAAAAGTAAGGGCAAAGATTTTTATTGCCCGAATCGGCCCCCCTTAGAATCAAATGTAAAATGCCCGATAGAGGGAAAATATAACAAAAAGGTTTTATTGCTTGATCAATAATATTTTTTTGGATTTATGGAACAATAAATTGTTAAAACTACTTCTTATGCGAAGGTAGTCAAATAGGGCATCTAAAGCGGAGGTTTTTTATTGGTAAAAATCCTAAGCGTACACGGGTTCCCAGCACGGCAGTTAAAGGCTAGATCCCCCCTATTTTCACTGCTCGACATAGGCCTCCATGTCCAGCAGTGGACTTCCAATGGCTGATATGATGAACAGTATAAAAAATCCGCACAAACAGAATTCCCGCACTGTTTCTATTAGTACACTAGACGTATTGATTTCTCATTAGTAGATAGCTTAGTGCTCGTTAAGTTGGATCGGCTTTCGAGTCCCGGGTT
The DNA here is from genome assembly GCA_020976665.1 of Heortia vitessoides. Taxonomy (NCBI): domain Eukaryota; kingdom Metazoa; phylum Arthropoda; class Insecta; order Lepidoptera; family Crambidae; genus Heortia; species Heortia vitessoides. The sequence goes on along the minus strand of JACJUM010002842.1, from coordinate 1,124,921 downwards.
CGGATCCCGCGCAGAATTTATTACTAACTCGTTCAGCTGGAGCTCGGTTGAGCTGGAATTGATGGCAGTTCGCTCGTATTTCGAATTTGATAAAGTTTGCCGCAGTTTATATTGTCTCTCATACCATTATGCATATCGCTACCATTGTCTCAACCGGGTCGTCTATTCGCTTTATAGTCTTTCGAATATAGCTTCATTCAAATGAAAACTGTCAAACTAGTGTTATCACTGTCATACATACATACATCACGCCTGTTTTCCATCGGGGTAGGCAGAGACTATGGATCTCCACTTGCTTTCGATCATGGCATACCTCTCTCGCTTCCCTTACTCGCATTAGTCCTTTCATACCCGCTTATTTATTCTTGGTACTTCTGACCTAGCCCTTCTTTAATACCTCTTCTACCTGATTAAGATATGATCGCCTAGGTCCTCCTACACCAACACTTCCATTCACTTCTATTTATTCTTTTTAAATAATTTTAATTCATCATCAACGGTAGTAAGTCAACTGATAGACATAGGGCTCCCTAAGATAGGGGGATTCTGCCCATAATTGCAGCGCCGGGCAGGAGTGGTGGCAACTTGGTGCCTAACATGCTACTGTGTTTAAGTTGCACTGTTTCGGATGGATATACCGCCGTCAGTCGTCAGTTCAGGTACCTTAGTCGCCTCTTACGACACCTGGTACAGAGAGAGGTACTATTCTACTCTGCCGGTACCTGTCGGCTTAAATAGTTGTGAAAAATCATTATTAATTAAATTTGAATTATATTGAGCTAGCTAAGCGTTTGTAGGTGTTTGTTATATATAATTAAATAAATATACAACATGTACTCATATACTGTGTTAAAATATCTGTCTACAACCAATTGACGAGCCTCTATACCAGGTATCGTAAGAAGCGACTAAGATACCAAAACAGACAAATGGCAGTATATCCGTCCGAAACAGTGTTGCTCAAATACACAAGGCGGGGATGGGCAGCAGCATCCCCGTCGCGAAAGCTGCGCTCAGCGATTGCCAATACGCTTACCCAGCGCGGTAATTATGGTCAAAATGCCTCCATACTTGGGGAGGCCTATGTCAAGCAGTGGACTTCCAATGGCTGTAATGTTGAACATTTATCAATGTAATTTAATATTAGCTCTCAGTCAAGACTCAACATCTCGCTTCGAGACGCCGCATCAGAGGCGCCATGTTGTAAAACACGAGTTCTCAAACTTTTTAGTTCATCACCTTAAATTAAAACTTAAAATGAACAAAATATGTAAACTGAATAAATTTTTTTAAAGGAATTTACCAGAGGTATACCTCTTACAAAGATCGTCTGTATTGGTACCTCACTCTACCGGCAAACAGCAGTGTGCGCATTGCTGTGTGCCGATTTGAAAGGTGAGAGAAGCAGTGAAGTTATTGAGTAAATGTAACATCGTATCTTCACACTTGGTTGATAGCTTTGAAATGACAGAAGTGTCTATAGATTCATAAATAGGACCGAATGCTTGTTAAATGACTTCATAACATAAACAAGTCGGTGCCTAAAGGATTGTGAAAATTAAAACAGTATTGCTTTGTCTTTGTCGATTTCCAAACTTGACCGATTATTCCGCAATATTAACCACGTACCTGCAAGTGCAGCGTAGCGCGTCCACCCGCAAGATGGACAGACGATTTGACTAAAACCGCATGATCGCGCTGGACACAGGCCGCATATAACCGGTCCTATTGGAGATTACTTGAATAGACTATGTCCAGCAGTGGACGTCTTATGGCTGATACAATCATGAGGATAATGATTAATGAGGTCAGTCGCGGATATATGGCATATGGTAAGACTCGTATGTGCTAAGACTGAAACTAGATAAAAAGGAAGTCAGCAGGTTATTTTAAAAGAGTGACAAAATGAAATGACAAATAACAAAGTAAGTAACAGAAATATCTTTGTGATCCTTACTAATATTTTAAATGGACAAGTGTATGAGTGTGTCTGTTTGTCCACCTATCACAGCAAAATGGAGCGAGTTGTCGTAATTTTTAAGTGGTTATTAATATAGTTAAAAGGATGAAGGGTGAAATGGGCAATTTTCGTCTCTTTCTAACCCTCCACATCCCAAAAATTGGAAAGGGGAGAGTGGAAGTTTGTATGGAGCATTCCGCAATTTTCCAGGTAGAAAACTAAAAATTGGTATGCGGAGTATTTGAGACTTCTCCTTATAAGCCCCTTAAATTAAAGGGTGACATTTTATAAGTGACTTCGCAGTCTTCATGGTAGGATGCCAATGAAAAATACCTGCCCTATTTTTTGAAAATCTTCCTTACACCTAAAAAAGGCAATGAAAATGTTTTCACCGTTAACTCGTATTTTACGCGAGTGGAGCCGTGGACAAAAGCAATGTATTTTTAAACCAAAACTATAATAAGGGGTGCTTTTACCCACTTTACAGAAACAGACAGAAATACTGTCACTAAATAGCTCCGCTCGACTGCACAGACTATTTCTGCAATAACGCGCTCTAAACCTTCCATGATAGCTGGCATCAAACAATGCTATCTTTTTTATTTATCGGAAGAAAATAGAGTTAAATTAACGTTATCTTGCTAAACCTAATCGGTGATAATGTAATTTGATAGACTGATGGCGTATATATGGTACCGGCAGAGTAAAATAGTACCTCCCCCTGTACCAAGATTTTTGAGAGGCGACGAAGTTACCAAAACCGACAGATAACGGTTTATTCATTCAAAACAGCGCAGCTCCAAACTCCAAACAAAGTGCGGGGGTGCGATTGCCAACACGCTTGCCCAGCACTACTATTGCGGCAAAATTCCCGCTTTCTTGAGGAGTTCAGCTGTCCAGCTGTATCTTTCCAATGGCTGCTATGATGATGATATTTTCTATACGCAAATAATTGGAGGTTCAAATCTCAAACAGGACAAACATCTATGTGGTGATTTTAGTTTGTTTGTGTCTTAGTATATGTATGTATTTGCGTATTATATTTATAGTTCTCCTGTTGTAGGATATACGGAATATAAGTGCTTTAAGATTCGTATCTTGGATACAGTTGTTGAGTAATTTGTTGACTGGCCCGATGGCGCAGATGGTAGCGACTCTATTTTGTGTACCCAGGGTCGTGGGTTTGATCCCCACCCAGGACAAATATTTATATGATGATATTTGAGTTTGTTCTGTGTCTGGGTGTTAAATATGTGTATTAGTGATTCCTCCATTGTCCAACGTCCGTATCACAAGTGCTTCAAGCGACTTACAACGGAATCAGGTCAATGTATGAGATGTTATGGGAAATTTTATTATGTAGTGGGAATATTTAGTAAAGTCCAACTTCACAACAGATGTCAATCGCCGCATGTAACTCGACTGGGCAACTCAGAAAACTGCGAAATATCAACTCCGACTTACCTCCGTGTCTCAAATCGAAAGTCTTCGATCAATGTGTGTTACCAGTGTCTCAAATCGAAAGTCAATGTGTGTTACCAGTGATGACTTATGGTAAAGCAATGTGATCTCTAACTATAGACCTTATTAGTCAACTCAAGAACTCTTTTACGCGATCGAATCAAGACAAAGTAATGATATAGCGCGGTGGATTGAACCGACGATTTGACAAAAATCGCATCAACTGGTTCTCTTGGAGATCACATGGGCAGGCTAACGTCAGTACTGAAGGCCCTACAGCGAATTTAGTGATATATATTTTAATTTAAAAAAAATATAATAACATCAAAAGCAGGATGACCACTTCTAGAAATATATACTATACTATACCAGCTATAATATACTATACCAGCCATTACAACACACGCCTCTCCGAGAAAGGTGGAATGTTACCCATACTAATTGCCGCGCTTGGAAAACGTGTTCGCAATCACAGACCGCAGCTTTGGCGACAGGGATGCTGCTGCCCATCCCCGCCCTGTGCATTTGAGCTGCATTGTTTCAGATAGATATATATATAGCCATCAATCGGTACCTTAGTCGCCTCTTACGCCTCCTGATACAGGGATAGGTACTATTCTACTCTGCCAGAGTACCTAGAGATTAACATTTTAGTAAACCATTTTAGAAAGCCAATATCTTTATTTTATTTTTGTATGTCCGTTTGTCCCGGTTGAAACGGCTAATCCGATTTTGACGGGATAAGGAAGGGATAACTGGCAGGTAGCTGAATTTATAAAGAGTAATTTTGGCTGCTTTTATTTTGGGCTTTTAAGGGGAAAATATCTATATCTACTCGACCATTATACGTGAAGCAAATCTTTGTGTTCAAGGAAAATGCGTGAACGGATGAACATAAAATTTTACATAAATTTAAAGATAATGTGGAGAAGAAGGGCAAAAGGCTGTTTTTTATACAAAATAAACTAGAAGTAGATACAATTAAAATAAACATTGGTACACATATAATGTCTTTACACTTCTATGTTTAATAATTTTATTGGGAAGATGAAATAAAGACGCAATTGTGTTTTTTTGAAAATACAAAAGGTTTTATTAGACATCAATGTTTTTATATTGCACTGTCTACGCTTAAAATATTACATAAAATATAACCGTAAATAATTTTCTAACCTGAAAATACAAAAGAAACAACATTTAAAGCCTTTACTTCAGGATCTTCTATTTACGGATAGAATAAATTAAAATATTATTAGCTTTTATTTCTTTCTCTTAACGCAAACTAAACGTCTAACAAAGTACGCAAATGACACACGTCACAAATGTCACTCTCGTAGCTGTCGTGGTCGTGTATTAGTCTATGGTAAACTTTGCGATTAACGCGGCAAAATTTAAATAGAAGGAACATGACTACATTGAAAAATCATTTATTGTCCGTATGATTTAGTGATTATATTATCTTAGTTATTTATTTTTATTACTATCATTATTTTAAATTTCAACAAAATGACTCCGTGGTAATTCGCTTTGAAAGTCGCTTAAAACACATGTGTTACGGACGTCAAACAACAGAGGAATCGCAAATATTCTTCTTAAATACATATATTTAACACCCAGACATAGAAGAAACACAAATACCATTATATAAACATTTGGTGTGAGATCGAACCCATGACCTTTGGCACATAAGACAGGATCACTAACATCTGCGTCATCGGGCCCGTCAAATCATCTTATTCAAAATAAAATAATGCTGAAATTTAGTATATGGTGGAATTGCGACCTCAAATACCTAATTATAGATAAAATGCCAAGCGTATATATTTTTAAAGATATTTTTCTTTTCCATTATTTTTTATGGCATCTTTGAAAAGTAATAAATGGCTGGGCTGACGATATTTTCCGGAACACATTCGATTTATTTGTTTATTGGCTTTTCCTTAACAACGATCGTTCAAAATTTTATATTTATATGAAACATATTTTGCAGTGCCCTTAATTACTGGAACCGATGGATAGCGACGATATATATATATATATATATATATATATATATATATATATATGTATGTTTCTTTGTTGTACTAAATTCACCTCTAACTTCCACCAGCTTTAACATTATTTCTATCCAAAGGTTGCCTGTAAGAAATTGCATTGAGCGATAAGGCCGCCTCTTGTACCTACTATTCCATGTTTTTGTGATGTTCTTGTGTTGTTTTTCTTGGTTTACAATAAAGAGTATATTATCATTATTATTAAATATCAGACATTTATGACATCTTTATATATAATATTTTCTAATATTAACGTGTTCACTTGTCATAATATAACTACGTTTTTAATGGCTTTGAACCACTAAAAAATATGATAACTTTAACAAATATTTAGGTATTATATATTTGATAAGAATATATATCACTACATAGTATAAAACTTCGCTTTCCGCTGTCTGTCCCTATAATATGCTCAGACCTTTGGAACTATGTACTAACTATGAATCTTTACTAATATTATAAATCCGAAAGTAACTCTGTCTGTCTGTTACGCTTTCCCGCTTAAACGTCTCAACCGATTTTGATTAAATTTCACACAGACATTTTTTAAACCCTGAAAAAGGACATAGGCTATTTTTTAATTTGAAATAGGGGTTGTTAGGGGTTAAAAAATGGGGAATACAAAGTTGTATGTAAGTATCGCTATTATTAGAGCTAGAAAATTTTAACTTATTTTTCAGGCCATTGATTCGATATAAATAAACATGACATTCAAAATTTATATAAGTTAAGGTAAAGAGGTATGGTATCCAAAAAAACTATTCCATGCGGACGAAGTCGCGGGCGCAGCTAGTGTATATATAATAAATGCATATTATAGTAGGGAATGACTGAAAAAATCTCCTGGTTCCGGAACCTCGTCATCACCACCATCATCATCATCATTACAGCCATATGAAGTTCACTGCTGGATATAGACCTCCCTAAATAAGAGAGATTGTGTTGGCAATAGAAGAGTGCAGCTTTCGCAAAGGGGATGCTGTTGCCTATCTTCATCCTGAGCATTTGACTACACTATTTCGATCGCAAATGGTATTTATTAATAAATATATACGGTCAAAATACCCAATATGACGGTATCAGTTCAAAATAGCGAAGTTAGCCGGTGCAATGGTGTCTCATGCTTCTCTAATGACGTCATCCAACTAACGCTTTTGTAATGGGAAGTGATAGTAAACTTTTCCAGTGCATTAGAAGTGGAGTACTTTAGTTGTAACAATAATCTTTTATAGCTTCGAACTAAGGCAGTCTAAAGTTTTGTTAACAATTCGATTAGCAAATATATTAGGCAGAATAGAATAGTGCCTCTCCCTGAACTAACTATTGTAACATACAGACTGCGATATATCCACCCGAAACTGCGTGGATTAGAACACAAAAGTTAAAATTATAAACCTAAAATAAATAAAAAAATGTGGAGGTCGTAATTGCAACTTTCAAATCCTGACACAACATCTTTTGTGAATCTTGGAAACGATTGCCGTAAGGTAACGGAAACGACGAACGAAACATTTAAAATGTTAAATAAACCGCGTTTTAGTTAAAAAAAGTAGTTTTATTATCAAGCGTAGCTACACTTACTCTACAGAATGCAACTGAGATCAGAAGCAGCTTGTGTGTCTATTATAGACCTTCCCAAGAAAAAGGGAAATTTGCCCATAATTACCGCGCTGGATAAGCGTTTTGAAAGAGCCCTGCTTTTGGGACAAGGATGCTGAAGCTCATCCCTACCCAATGCATTTGAGCTTTACTGTTTCAGATGGATATACCGCCATCTATCAGTTCTGGTACCTTAGTCGTCTTTAACGACACCTGGTACAGCGGGAGGTGCTATTCTACTCTGCCGGTACTTCACGGCAAACTGGCTCTTCTGCCTATAATATTTAAAAAAAAATTTAGATTTAAAAAATGCAATTACCCTAAGAAAGCTTTATCTACACGAAATAAGATTGATTATATATATATATATGAAAATAAATAGTAACAAATACTAAACTCAAATTTTCATTTTTGTACCTTTGTAACGGATAAACTCAGACTTTAAAACCGATGCCACGATGTCATTTTTTAAATATTTGACCAGGTCGATAAATAAGCATACAAACCGCGTGATAGTAAGCGTCACCGCAGTCTATACACGCTCGTATTATTACAAAAAGATCACTATCCCGTTGCCAACCTTGCGACTTGTTAATATTATGTCAAATCTCCCAGTAATTTCACTGCCTCTCTCACCCTTCAATCTAGATCACAGCAATACGGACACTGTTCTATGGTAGAAATAGGTGAGAGTGAGGTACCAATGCAGACAACCTTCGCATGAGGTCTACCTTAAGTAATGTAAAGCTACAATATTATCAAACAACATAATCTGTATTTTATTTAATCAACGAAAAGGGGAAGAATACGGGTAAAACCGCAGGGCGCTGCTAATATGACAATATATTTAATAAAACATTCCATTCACAGGCAAGGTCCAGTGCTGTTCCCAAATGATGGCCCTCCACCGAAAAGGAATCCTTTGATCGTCACATCCCGGCCTCTCATCGAGTCCGTGGCCCGCGCCGAGCTGAACAACACCTTGGCCCAGCAGACGCAGACGAGTAGCATCATCAGGCCGTACCTGGCACGAGTTAAGGAGTACCGGCCTTATCAACTGGCGGTGCCTACCGAAGCTCCCCATGCCTTCACTCCTGTCTCATTCGCAGTACCTGAAACCAGATTTGATTATGAGGTTTGGATTAACTTATATTATATTTTATCAAGTACTACAGACATTACACAGCCGTGAGATACAGGCAGAGTAGAATAGTACCTCCCACTGTACCAGGTGTCCATAGAGGCGACTAAGGTACCGACAGATGGCGATATATCCATCCGGATCAGTGCAACTCAAATGCACAGGGTAAGGATGGGCAGCAGCATCCCTGTCGCGAAAACTGTACTGTGTGTGGAAATTGTGGGCAAAGAACTTTCTTTCTTGGAGAGCAGTCTAGTTCAGAAAGATGTCTAGCAGTGGACTTTCAATGGTTGGTATGATGATAATGATGACAGACGATGAAGGCCTATTTATGTCGTCTTAAAAGACCATAGACAATGTTAGCCTATGGTCAATTTAATCTATGCTAATATTATAAAGAGGAAGTATTTGATTGATTGTTCGTTTGGTACAACTTAACTCAAAATCTACTTCACGAATTTAAATAATTCTTTCACCATTAGAAAGTCACGACATAACAGTCTATGTTATATTACACAATATCAAACTAGGAACACCTAAAATCGTTTTAAAGTTATTTTACTAATGGAAAGTTCACATGAGGTAGACTACATACAAAGATCTTGCACCCTCACCGTCACCTATTTCTATCGCAAAATAGCTCGTGTTCGGATTGCTGTGTTCCGATTTGAAGGGTGAGAGATGCAGTGTAAGTGGGTAATGTGACACAATATCTTCAAGTTACAAGGTTGGTGATGCGCTTGTGATATTTATCATCATCATCATATCAGCCACAAGACGTCTACTGCTGGACCTAGGCCTCCCCAAGCAATCTCCAATAGGTCCGGTTGTATGCGGCCGGTGTCCAGCGTGATCTTGCGTTTTCAGTCAGATCGTCTGTCTATCTTGCGGGTGGATGCCCTACGCTGCGCTTGCCGGTACGTGGTCTCCATTCCAAAATCTTACGACTCCACCGGTCATTGGTTCTGCGTACCAAGTGCCCTGCCTACTGCCACTTCAACTTACTAATCATAGTTACATAAATAGATATATACATCACGATATCCTTTGGGGTAGGCAGAGACTATGGATCTCCACTTGTTACGATCTTGGCATACCTTTCTTGCATCCCTTACTGTCCTTTCATTCACGCTCGTTTATTCTTGATACTTCTGACCTGGCCCTTCTTTAATACCTCTTCTACCTGGTTAAGATAGGTTCGCCTCAATCTTCTTATACCAACTCCTCCATTCACTTCTTCTCTAAATATTTGTGCAGTCATTTTACTTTCGTAGTTACATAAAAAAATAACCACATACTAATAAATACATATAAACACAAGCGTTAAAGACCGATCCTGCCAGTTTAGGTGAGGAAGCAAATTCCATAGCCGATTAGCTTGAACTGTAAAAGATTGTAAGAGAAACTCGTTGAATGCGTAAACATTTTGAAAGTTAAATTTCTGATGATTAAAAAACAAAACCAAGAAAAACAAAACGTTTCAGAAGATAAAATGGAGAAGAATGATGGGCGATTATTTTGTAAAAAAGCGGAAGGATATGAGCATTCGAAGTAATCGAGTAGAGAGTCATTTAAGCTTTATGTGAAATTATGAAATGCTGTCACATTTCATCTTCATCATCGTACCAGTCATTGAAAGTCCACGGCTGGACAGGCCTCCCCAAGAAAGGGGGTATGTTGCCTATAATAATTGCCGCAATGAGCAATCGTATTGGCATTCGCGACGGGTATGTATATATATACCTATATAACGGTATATTTGCGTTATCCGAATTATCATTGTTATACCAGCCATTTAAAGTCCACTGCTGGACAGGCCTTGCCAAGAAAGGAGGCATGACTATAATTGCCGCGTTGGGCAAGTGTGTTGGCAATCGCAATGCGCAGCTTTTGCGATTGCGATTTTTTAAATATATCTTTTATGTTTGGCTATTACTTATAGGTACATAGCGCATTATGTATTCTCCTACAATTGATAGCTACACATGAAGCAAAAATATTTGTATTGTAACTTAATTGATGGATCGGTGTATTCAAATGATGAAGAATTAAAAAATAAATAAATTCCCACAAATCTTAACTGATAGCAGCAAAGCAAATAAATATGCGTGTCTGTGTGTAATCACGCAACAACACAGCAGGCCACCTGCATCATCCATCACCAAGGCTGAATGCCCTGGGGACGTGAGGCCGTTGTGAGAACCGATTCTTGGCCGGACGAGCCCCGAGAGCGGGCTGCAAGCGACTTGACACACATCTGATAAATTTTTTATCTGACCAAAGTTAGATGTGAGATTTTTAAGGTTTTAGAGCTTACCATGCGGTATCGGCAAAGTAGAATAGTACCCCCCACTGCATTAAGGGTCATTACAGACGACTATGGTACCAGAACCGACAGATGGTAGTATATCCATTCGAGACAGTGTAGCTCAAATGCACAGTGCGGAGATGGGCAGCAGCATCCCTATCTCGAAAGCTGTGCTTTGTGATTGCCAACTCGCTTGCCCAGCGCGGCAATTACGGGCAAAAAGACCTCTTTTTTAGAGAGGCCTAAGTCCGAGCGGTGGACTTTCAATAGCTGGTATGATGTCATCATCATAGCAGCCATTGAAAGTCGTGATCTCCATTCCAGGATGCCGATGCGTGATCTCCATTCCAGGACCTAACGTCTCATTATCATCATTGATTGATGATAAGACGTAAGGTCCTGGAATGGATATCACGCCCCGGCAAGCAAATGCCGACCCAAATGGGATGCCCACCCAAAAAGTAAACAGATGGTCTGACTGGGGGATCGTGATAGAAATCGGACCGGTGGTATGCGGTCATCGAATCATCTTATGGATTATTATGACTGAACCATGGAAAGAGATATTTTTTCGTATAAATTCATACAATATCTCGTTCTTGACTCAGAGATAAATCAATAAATGCATTTATTAAACACCCAGGCACAGAACAAACAAAAATACCATCATATTTTGCCTAATATTTGCCTGGGTGAGAATTAAACCCACAACCTAGTGGGATCACTACCATCTACGCCATCGGTTCAGTCAAGAAATTAGAAAAAAAAACACTCGTTCTGTGGCCCCTCACGGATCCGAAATCAATGGAAATATGGCAAGTCACACTGCCCAGAACACCGCACAATGGCCAACCCAGATATTGACGCTGCAGTACAAATGGTTGTATATTTACATATATTTAATTCTATAGATCAGTGATAAATAAAAAATGTACAACACATGTCACAACAGAAGAATCACATATATAATTCATAAGTACATACTCAACACATACAGTTCAAGCATATTTATTATATAAATGCATTACATGCATATAAGAGCCGACAAAGTGGTATAGTAACTCCCCCTGTACCAGGTGTCGAAAGAAGCAACTAAGGTAACAGAACCTACAGATGGCGGTATATACATCCGCAATAGTGTAGCTCATATACACAGAGGTGAGATGGGCAAAAATCCTATTTTCTTGGGGAGGTCTATATCCAGCAGTGAACGTTCAATGTGATCATGATGAATGCATTTCTTGATTGTGAATCGAACCTACGACCACCAGTAAACCATCACCCCAAGAAATCGCTCGTAATTTTACGAACAACAGAAAATAACTTCGTAAACATACTAAGCCGGTTATGGTTCAAGCCGTTAAATATACTGACAACATTATATATACTAAGACACGTTCGTGTCCGATTACGTAGGCTGCTATAGCCACCAAAATCGAAATCAAGCCTCAGAGGCGCCCTAGAGAAATCGCCGTGTGTCCTGCTTAGGTCGAGTACGGTCGGGCATAGACCATAAGTAATAAGCAGCCTTTTCTATAGCGCTGAAATCGGCGGCTCCGACAATTGGTTCTCCAAAAAAACGAAAGCAACTTCGCGACGAATGTCATCATCATTATATTAGAGGCAAAACGTCTATTGCTGGATGTAGACCTTTCCAGGAACAGAAATGCTGCCCATCCTAGCCCAGAACCACCGTCAATCGCTTCCGGTAAAACTGTCGCCTCTGGCGATACCTGGTAAAGAGAGAAGTTCTGTTCTTCTTTGCCGGTACCCCAAGGACACGATGGTTGTGTTACTGCCTATCTCATCCTTATTCATTTGATATAGGTACGCATTTCCGGATAGATAAACTGACTATATACATGAACAATCTATGAAAAAACAATTATATTTAATTACAAGCAGGGCCCGCGACTTCGTCTGCGTAGAATAGTGATTTAGGGGGTATAGTAGCCTTTTCCCCGCTTTTTCTGACGCTTCGCTCCTATTGGTCTCAGCGTAATGTTATATAGCCTAAAGCCTTCCTCTATAAATAGACTATCCAACAAAAAAAAGAATTATTCAAATCGTACCAGTAGATCCTGGGATTAGCGCGTTTGAACAAACAAATAAACAAACTCTTCCGCTTTATAATATTAGTATAGATTTATCTATTTAATATTAAATTACCAACATAAGTAACAGTGAATTATAAACAATAATTGTGTGTTTAAAAGATATTAACTAACTGTATTTATAATTATAGGCAATCACATCATGCATAATTATTAATATTTAAAAAAAGGTAATAATCACTCAATAAGGATTCAAAATAAATAACGTAATACACAAACATTGAGAATTAAAAATCAGCAATCTTACGGTACGCCATCAAACGATTTTATTAATGACAAGAACCCGGAAAGAGTATGAAAATTAATGTCATGTTCAGGCATATTTTAGGCTCGACTGTTATACAAATTATGTAAAAAATATTACCGTCGATGGAAAACTAATAAATTTTTTTTGTTTCAGAGACAAACAGCCTTACCACCAATTTACAAAGCCATATCAGACCACGCTCAACAGAATCTACATCAAATACAACAGCAGAAAAATAAAAATATTTATGATTTTCAAGTAAGTTAAAGATTATCAAGCAAGTTTTCTAGTAGATTTCAGTTCATCTTTATATTTATATGTATATATATAGATGTCGGGACCTTCTATGTATATATATTTGTAAATATAAACTCCATTGCACGTGTGTATGTCACTGAACTCGTAACCAGCTGATTTAGGTTATTTTTTGTATGCATTTGGCTGGCGGTTTAGATTCACAAATCAGCCTGGCAGATCGCGATGCAGTTGGTATCAAGGTTATTTATCTATGCTGCAACTAAACGGCAGAATCGACTTGAATGAAATTCCTAAATCCAATCAAGTTAATTCCTAAATTCACAAATCAACCGGCCAGGTGGCGTTGCAGTCGGAATCTAGATTATTTATTAGGACAACGTGTTTATGATATATAAATATACATATATATATTCCTATGTCCTTCACTCAAGACATAGCGTACCCCGATTCCACTAAATACTTTTTTGTTTTGTGATATTTGGTAATGCTAGAAGAAAGTTCTAATGAGAACTTCGCAAAACTTAGAAAATAAACGCATTAACTTTTTTCATAAATCTTATGGCGTTCAAGTTATGTCAGTTATTTCAACATGCATTCAAGGTGCATGCATCGAAAGTAGGTCTTTATATATCAACGGTCAGAAATGCAATTAGCGTAATGGACATATTTGCATACAAACTCTTGTATTTATTTATTTCTGATTTTTGTTAATAATTTCAACTAAAAGAGGATTAAATTTCAATAAGATTTCTTTCATCTTCATCATATCAACTATTAGAAGTTCACTGCGGGACTTCCACAAGACAGAGGGAATTTTCCCATAATGGCCGCACTGAGCATGCGTGTCAGAAATCGCAGAGCGCAGCTTTCGTGACGGGGATGCTGCTATCCATCCCTGCCCTTTGCATTTGAACTATACTGCCTCAGATGGATATCACTATCTATCGGTTCTGGTACCTCAGTCGTCTCTTACGATAGGTGGGACATTGGGGAGGTACTATTCTACTTTTCCGGTACCTCACGGCTAGCTCAATTAGACGACTATTAATTTCCCTTGCTTCAATCTTGACACTCATTCAATCTACGTCTTCAGTTTTGTGAGTCATCTATATAATAAATTCCCACAAAAAATCTTTGATACAATTGAAACATTGACCTGATTTCGTGGTAAGTCGCTTAAAACACTTGCATTACCGACATCAGACAGAGGAATCACAAATATACTACTTAAATATATATTTAACAACCAGACACAGAACAAAGATAAATATCATCATATAAATATTTGTTCTGGGTGAGGATCGAACCCATGACCTATGGCGTACAAGACAGGATCGCTACTATCTGCGCCATCAGACCCGTCAAATCTTTAGCAACCGCTTCATTGAATGAACAAACCACCTTCACCAAACTGTTAATCCTTTCGTCCCTCAATATTAGCAGTATTGAAAACTTGCAATCCACAAATCTCCCATTTTTTATTATTTTTATTATGAGATCAGGTTAACAAACAAGCATACAGTCCGTGTTATAGTAAGAGTCACTGCAGTCTACAGACGCCCGTAATAGCACAAGCGAGTTGCTAACCTTGCGACTTGAAGATATTATATCACATTTCCCAGTCATTTCACTGCCTCTCTCACCCTTCAAACCGGAACATAGCGAAGCGACCACTACTATTTGGAGGTAGAAATAGCTGAGAGTGGGGTACCAATACAGACGAACATTCGTATGAAGTCTACCTCATGTAATGTACTCACCTAAACCTATTATTTAATTTTATCCGCAAACCTACTAAGATTCAATTCAAATGCACAGATCGTGTATTCGAATTCCAAATCTATATATAAATAGACCTATCATGGACACTTTTAAATCGTCAAAAGGGATATATATTACATTTTTTTTCTATAAAAAGCTACTAAAACTACAGCTCAAATGACCCTGATGACCTAAATAGACATAATAGTCATTTTAACAAACAGGTCATCGAGTAACCGAATTTAAACTAGTATGCCGGCACACTTAAAATTAAGTTGCTTCTTCCAGTAAAATTTTTTCTACCCAATATTAAGGTCGAGGCCATGTATGGGGCCATAAGAATACGATACAAAAAAAATACTTTAAATTTGAAGTAGACAAGCCTGATGACGCTTTTGGTAGTGTTCCTGTTTATAGCAGAGGTTGTGTGATCGCCAACTCGCCTGCTCACCGCGGCAATTGTGGGTAAAATTCCCCCTTTCCTAGGGAGGCCTATGTCCAGCAGTGGACTTCCAATGGCTGTTATAATGATGATGATAAGATAATGTAACTTTTATCACTATCTCTATTTCGCGTAATATTTTTTGTTGTTAACTATATTGAAGGCCCGTCTAGTACTGACAAATTGATTTGAAAATGTATTATTCAATATGCATTTATTCCTTTATTAATTATAAAACTCGCATACAAGAATAAACATTAAACATAAATAATAATTTACAATAAAAAACAAGGCAGCAAATCAGACTTACCCATAAATAAATAAAAAAATTACGTGTCTGCTATATAAGTGAGCTTATATCTAAACCAAATTATACTGTTAAAGGATATATATATATCCTTTAACAGTATATCCTTTTATTTTAGGTTAAAATAAACTTATGCGTTGCTTCTGAAAACGAAGATTTATTTCGTTAATTTCTTACAAATATTATTATATAATCTTACAAATAACTTATTTAACTACCCTATTATTATAACTTTACCTGAAAACGAAGAAACGACAATTAAAGTCTATTCTTCCACCAATTATTCTTATTTATCTATCTTAATTAACAAATCACAATAATTTAATATGTACAATGCTATTTTTTCCATAACCTCTCAACTGACCATTGACCTCAGACTCTAGCTCTTGTCAGTTGTCAATGTCATTCAATGTCGTTCAAAAATTAAAGAAATATTATTTCTTTACATATATATGATAAAATTGCCTAGGATCGATCTTATCTATCTAACCTAGTTTTAAAACTACCGTGTGTTTGCGCCAATGCTACTACGGGTTCCATTAACACTAACTATTTAGTGTTGATGGAACCTTTTCCACCACCAGTTCTTCTTGTAGGTTCCTTTCTGGTGGCTCGTTTAATGAACCGGGATTAAACTTAGTTTTAAGACCTTTCTGGTGCCGGAAGACTATTATAAAGTAGGCCCAATTTATATTTTACATGATTATTATGATCGTTCGATTCGTTTGGTTATCAGGGTCTGTGTGAGACCACGGAAAAAGAACATGTTAAGGAGAAAACGCGAAGACAAGACTTTTCAAAATTAAAATAATTCTTTATCTCGCCATAGCCAAAGATTGCTCACGATATCAGCCGGTTCACTTGTTTAACAGATTAGCAATCGAACTGAAGGGCTGATTCTACATGAGTGTCTTCAAAAATAAGTAAAAAACATTTTTATTGGAAAAATGATTCTGAAATAATAAATCGCGGTATTAATTTCAATTGTTTTTCATTTGATTCAATTTTTGACTTATACTTGTATTTTGAAATGTTACTGTTTTCTTTGTATAAATATCTTTATTAAATGTATCATTGTTTATACTATAATTACAATTTTGTTTTTCGTATATATGTATAAGATATAGTATCTTTTTTATGTAGTTTTATGTTTATCATATTGTAATGCTATGTTTTCCACATAATGTATATTGTCATGAAATAAATTGAATTGAATTAAAAATGAAAATGTTATCGGTAGTGTGAATATAATACAATGAAGAACTACATTTTTCTGAATTAAAATTGTACTATTTATTATTTTTGATGATTCAAAAGTGCTTGTAATAGGCCTATTTGAAAAAAAGGATATTTTGATTTAATTTGATTTAATAATTAGAAAATAAAGTATCTAATATTACACGATGTCAGTTTAAAAGCAAATACATATATTAAACTAATTGATATAACGTCATATGGTCAAGAAAATCAAGTACAGCCATCGCCAAACAATGTTCACCATCTGCAAACAGATCTTATGACCTCATAGATACATCAGCTTTTTTAAATTGTTTTAATTGTTTATTTTGTTGATTTAAAAATGCCTGTGATAGGTCTCGTAGAACAAATAAAATTTTGTGATGGAAAAACTGAATTCCATTACTTAGAAATATTATCTTAAACGTCGTAAAAGACAGAATTTCATCAATCCCCAACATAAGTACCTTTAGATAAAATAAGATGCGAATCTTCACAATTTTCATTTATTTCAGATCAAAGAGCCGGATTACAACCGTTATAACGATAAACATTCGGTGAAAGACGAAGATTACGATCAGGTATGGAAAATATCAATTTATAACTTCAGAACGCGTACATATTTTTTATAGGTACCTAAATTTTACTTCTTTATATATTATCATCATCATATCAGCCATAAGACGCTAGCTGCTGGATATAATCCTGCGCAAGATAATTGCCCCGCTGGGTAAGCGTGTTGGCGATCGCACAGCGCAGCTTTCGTGACTGGGATGCTGCTGCCCATCCCCGCCTTTTGCATTTGAGCTACACTGTCTCGGATGTATATGGTCATCTGTCGGTTCAGGTACCTTAGTCGTCTCTTGCGACACCAGGTACAGTGGGAGGTACTATTCTAGTATGTCGATACTTCACCGCATATCAGTTATATATATATTGTTCTTAAACATCTTGGTAGCAGATATGCTAGTATAAAGATTCTCCCTCACTAGTCCATAATAAATAATTGAAGATATAAGACCGACTCCAGAGGAATTCTAGTGCAAAGTTATAGCATAATTGGCAATTCATTTTCATAGACTAGAGAGGAAGTCAGTTCGAGTCCCATCTGAATCCTGAGACAGATCAAATTTTCTTTAGAATTAAATTAGACATTCAAAGGAGTGAAAAAACTAAAACTATGATTTGTTAGATGATTGCCTTTCTGAAGTTTTATTATTATTTCTTCGTGGAGTTTTCTCTTTGACACAAACGATGTATACTTTAAAATTGTATAAATGTTAACCAATCAAAAAAATCATTTGTTGGTTGCCAAATGTTATAGTTGAACACAAAAGTGATTTCTTTAAAAACTATTCCATATTTTAATCTATTCTTATAACATAAGTAAGCCAAAGGTCGTGGGTTCGATCCCCACCCAACTCTATCATTTATAGGATAAGTATCTGCGTTTGTTTTGTGCCTGGTGTCTCATCGTCATCATCATGGCAGCTGCAAAACGTCGACTGCTGGACATGCCTCCTCAAAGAGGGAATTTAGTCATAATTACCTCGACCTGTTGCATTTGAGCTACTGTGTTTTGGGGTGGATATACCGCCACCAATCGGTCCCGGTACCTCAGTCGCCTCTTGCGACACCTGGTACATGGCGAGGTACTATTTTACTTTGCCGGTACCCCACGGCAATTTAAGTATTATATTTTCTCTCTAGTCCGAATGTCTACAATTGCTCTAAACTACTGTCGTTTCGTCAAGTCATCGTATGATATGTTTGAAGTTATTGATTATCTATTAATTTTAATAATTAATGTGTTATCATTTTGTATTATTAATAATACTTCTATCTAGAGGCTTTTAAATGCTTTTTATTTTACTTGAAGTTCGTCGTCTCGTGTGAATTTACAACAACTATATTTTAATGTGATGACATTTTAATTTTCCAGAACAAAAACTACGCGTTCTCATACACGGTCAAAGATAAGAAAACTGGCGATGATTTTTCACACACGCAGCAAAGCCGCGGTTCGGCAACCAACGGGGAGTACAGGGTTCGACTCCCGGACGGGCGCATGCAGATCGTGTCATACACAGCTGACGAGAATGGCTACCAAGCAGACGTCAGGTATGACGACGAGGACAAAACAGCCGGGAACAGCATTGATAATCGATATAACGATGATAATAACCGTTATAAATATAACGACCATAATATCGATAAAGAAAATCGTTACGGTCAGTACAATTATGACGATAAACTGTATGATTATAATAATAATGCAAAAAATGATTATAAAGATTACATTCAACAAAGAAATTATAAGGGTAATGATATCAAAACGTCGATCAATGATTATTACCAAGACGCAGATGTATCCAAAGAGTATTACAATGATGACTTGTCGTCGGAGTACGAAAGCAAAACATACGATTACGCGCCCCATAAAAGCAAGTACACCAATTTTGTGGACAACAAGAACAATTATCACGTCGCCCAAAAACCCGATGTTGCCACAGCATCAACTGTCAAGCCCTCGTACGACGAACTAAAAGGTTTGTTGGCTGACAAAAACGTTTATAATACTGTAACATATCACACGAAAATACCTGTAGAATTGAATGTGCCGTCCACTACACCGACTTATGATAATCCATCAGAAAGAGTGGTGTTAATAGGAGGGAAGAAATCTAATCTGTACACTAGCATCACCCGCAGTGATCCATTAGTAAGTGCTGTTCCCGCACCCGTGACTCCGTCATCTATTAAATATCACAGTGAGTTCGTTTCGTCTACTCCTAGAACATATTTAGTGTCGACCATAGCAAGTTTGAGAAACAGGGGTGACTTTTCAGGAGCCAAACCGATACTATCTAGTAGTTACATTGACAGAATTAATAAATATTTAAGTTTTAATTAAACAATTTGGAATTTATTTATTTTCAACAATGTATATCTGCATCATGTGAAGATAAGATCGGCCAAAATAGACCGATATGATTATGTTAAGGGACTATTTGTATTATTATAAAGACTGTAGGAACTGAATTCGTATTATGTAAATAAAAAAGGTTTCTATTTTAACATGCAACACGCATGTGCACTGCTGTAGGTTGTGGTGTTTCGTTGATTGGTGAATATAGTGATTCAAGACAAACTATGTAACTAAATATTTTAGGGAAATATTAGATATCTTCTCGACTGAAATACGTATATAAACAATAACTTTGATATTTGTGCACTGGATATATATAGGTGCTCATACTGATAACATCGTTACTTTAACGGTATCGCTACAGACGCGTTAAAATAACGTTACTCTATTATTTATACTGGCTGAAAAAGAAATGAAAATAATATAAAAATTTTCTACTGCATCTTGTGATTGTTAGTAAATTGATTTAATTCATGATGATTATAGTTCTTTTTTAAATAATATTAGATATTTGTAACTTAAAATAAAGATTGTTAATAAGAAAGTTTAAATACATGAAGAAATTTCAAACCATAGACTTATAATAAAAATAGTATGAGTCTATGGATTGCAATTGAAACTTCAATAGTAAATACTTTGTACTCACTTTAGTTTGGGTAATTGAAACATAACCTAATAAAAACGAGCTAGACTTTGTTTATACATATAATAAGATGTTATTATTGAGAAACGATTATTTTAATTAGTTATATATGTATATTTAAGAATCTTCGCTAATATTTAAATTGAAAGTCAATCAAACGAAGTTACCATTTATTTAAATAGATTGTAAATAATGTTTATATATTTTTACGATTTAATAAATTAAATTAAATTTTATCTCGTTTATTTTTATTTAAAAATAGAGCTCCAAAATAAATATAATTATAATATTGAAATAAAAATGATTATATACGAACAAAACGGTTTTCAAACGCAGTTTTTTTAACTTTTTAAATAAACCGCGTTTAAAGCCGTTAAAAGGGTGGTTTATTGCAAAAAGAATTTTCAATGCAATTTAAGATTCCCTTGTTATTAAAATTACTCAGGGAAGGTGTGAGCTGGTATCGATTCAAGGAGACGAGATGTCAATTGTTTTGCTTTTTCTATACCACGATAAACAAACATACGACTTGTCTGATAGTCAGTGGCCAGTATAGTCTATGGACAACAGTAAAACCAGGGTTTTTAACACTAGCTGCGGATTTGAGTTATCTAATATATAAAATTTTCGTGTTGCAGTTTAAATTACCATTCCCTACCGAAACGGCTTGACCGGTCTTAGAATCGGTTATATATTTTATTTACTCCCAAGAAATGTAAGGGTTATCCTATACAACCCTAAATTGTTTTTAATGTCGCATTAAATAATATATACAACCCAAAATTTCACCTTCTATCATAAACCCCTATTTTTCAATACTTGTTTTAGTAATTTAATCATTTTATGTAAAATTTATGGCAGAACAACGTTTGCCGGGCAGCTAGCTTTTTAAAAAAAAGTATATGACATTAGTCTCGTGGAACCGGCAGAACAGAATAGTACCTCCCCCTATATCAGGAGTCGTAAGAGGCGACTGAGGCACCAGAACCGACAGATGTACAGGGTGAGGATGGACAGCTGCATCCTCATCGCGAAAACTGCGCTCTACGATTGCCAACACGCTTGCCCAGCGTGGCATTTATGGCAATTGTGGGCAAATTTCATCCTTTCTTGTGCAGCCAAATCAGTCGAAATAAGGAAAGCAAATGAACTTGGCAACTGTTCTAAAAATTAAAAGTAAAAGTAGGCGAATCCGTGAAAAGTACTAGTCTATGAAACAGCTCTATCGAAGATAAGGTGCCACTGCGGTCTATGGGCTGTCGATTATTGCCGACGATTCTTTTAGTGATGTGATGGTATCGATACAACACGCAATTATAATCATTAAATATTTAAAATAAATTGGCCGCCTTGTCTTTGTCAAGGTGCATAGCAAAGTTTAAGCCCATCAATTCCCCTAACGTGAGCGTTTACATCCCGTTGGTGAGTCTTACCTATGAACTCCCTGAAGACCATGAAGAACGCGTCTTAATAATTTTATTATTTTAAACAATATATAATTAACAAATGTACCCAAATAATTTTGATTGTGCTATTTTATGTAATGAAATCCATAAACAAGAAAACGGTACACGTGATGATAAACGTGACCGCATCTTACAGTCACTCGTGTCGTCACAAAGATATCACTATTTGCCAACACTGTCAACTAAAGATACAATATCCCATTTACCCAGTAATTTCACTGCCTCTCTCACTCTTTCAACCGGAAAACAGCAATGCGAACACTGCTATTTGGCAGTGGATATAGATGAGATTGTGGTACCAATGCAGACGACCTTTCTAAGAGGTGTACCTCTAGTGATTGTAAGAGGTCTACCTCTAAGCTTACCTATGTTTATTTGGGTATCGCTAATTATAATTATTAAATTTGAAATAGTACAGTACTTCTCTGTGTATCAGGTGTCAAAGGATATGACTAAGATACCAGAACCGACTGATGGTAGTATTGAGTGCGTCAAATATAATAGAGCAGGGTTGGGCAGTAGCATCCTCATCTCGAATTCTGCAATTGCCACCACTCTTGCCCAACGTAGCAATTGTGCTTAAAAATTCACCAATGATTAGAATATCATGGGTAGAGCAATGTTCAGCAGTGGACGTCCTACGTCTGATATAATGGTGATGATGTATCAATACTCTTGTATCCATCTTACAATAAATTGACGTGCCCGATGGTGCAGATGGTAGTAATCCAATCTTGTGTGCCAAATACCGTGGGTTCAATCCCCACCCAAGACAAATATTTATATGATGATATTTATATTTGTTAGGTACCTTAGTGTTATATGTATGTATTTAGGTAGTATATTTGTGAATCCTCTGTTGACTGATGTTAATTTTGGATAGATTCGAAACTACATCGCTTAACTGTAAATCCTTATTTTGTTATCATTAGGTTCTTAAAATTTCCAATATAAGGTAGCAAATATAAGACGTATCAAATGAGCCGTGAGGTACCGGCAGAGTAGAATAGTACCTCTCTCTGCAGGTCTCGCAAAATGCGACTAAGGTACTTGAACCGACAGGTGCTGGGGATGGGCGTGTCCCCATTGCAAAAGCTGCGCTCTGCGATTGCCTATACTCTTGTCCAGCGCGGCAAAGGGGCAAAATTCCTTTTTAAAATTCTTTTTTAGGGAGGCACATGTTCAGCAGTGGATTTCTAATGGCTGTAATGAAGAATAACGTCAACATATACACATCCATGGAAACAAACATTAGCTAATACAAAATTATCGATAAGTAGCCAGCTTTACCGCAAATCACTTGACCCAATACCATAACTCGATCACTATCAGCTCAACGCAAGTATCGATAAGAGAGGTTTATCGATAAACGGCGCGTCACTAGCCGATGCAACTCACGTGTTCCGCTGACTCGGGCCTGGATGGGAGCCAAGAGCTCTATCCGGGCTCATACATATGTATTATAATTGTATATATATACATGTTGTAGAAATGTTGACATTGTAATAAAAAGTTTGCGGTATATATTGATATACTTCTTGAGATACATTCCCATTAACTAAGATCTTCTGGAAATAGTAATTTGTTAAATAAATAAATAAATTACCTAACTTCGAGATAACACGCTTCCGTTACGGATATTATGGGTATCACTAATGTTATACTTATTTTTAACATCCAGACAGTTTCTATTGATTAATCATGCTTCGAGAATAACAAAAATCATTTTTATTTATTAAATAAATTATTTATATTTTTACATTTTAAACTCACTAAAATTAGTCATTCGGTCATGTGATATTGAACACCAATCAGAACGTCTTACGTCACTCCTCACAAAACATCATTTTTGACATCTGTCATACATACCAAATCTGAGGAATTAAACGTTTTTTAATACCGTAAATATGCATTCCTCGTGTATAATTTCGTCATGGAATCGGGATCAATAACAGCACCAATTAATCTAAAATTGACGTTGTTATGCAAAGGAAATTTATGGGCACATAAATAAATAATTTATTTGGTGTTTTTATGGATGTGCTTTTACACTGAGGAACTACACAGTATTTGTAGAGCGACAAATTCATTTTAATTTGAGAAAATCAACTATATCAGTGGAAAACACGATTCACAACTTGTCACAGCATGGAGTTCGCTAGGAGTGACGCCACAACACGCCGCCATGACAGTTTAGGTCATTCCGAGCATATTTTAAGTTTTGCTTTTAAGATTTTAGCTTTCGAAAACCTAAAAATATAGTACAAATAGGTGTATTTCTTGGAAATATTATCGTTTTAAAGTCAATCTGATACTAGAGTAACGTAATAAAAGTTTCTGAAATTTAATCAACTAGCCTATTACGTCTATCAATACATCAATACATATGAATAAAATTGGAGTGTCTGTTTCTACTATGAAAATAAGTGATCAACTGACTTGAATGGGACTATTACTGGCGGATATTTGATATAATTAGGAGTAATTTAGGCTATATAACATCAAGTTACAATTAATGGAAGCGGAGTATCAATCAAAAATATGATAAAAGCGGGCGAAATATGTAGATATGTTTTCAGTAAGCTGCCCAAAGTCACTATTCTATGCAAATTAAATGCGGGGACAGCTATTAAAACTAGCATCGCCCCGCGTAGTTCCTGTAAGAATAATCCTTCCTAATATAACTAATATTATAAATATGAAAGTAACTCTATCTGTCTGTCTGTTACGCTTTTCCGCTTAAACCTCTTAACCGATTTTGATGCAATTTGGCACAGACAATCTTTAGACCCTGAAAAATGACATAACCTATTTTTTAATTCGAAATAAGAGTCTAAAAGGGGGATAAAATGTTGTATGGAAGTATCGCTATTTTTAGAGCTAGAAACTTAAAACTTATTTTTCAAGCCATTCATTCGATATAAATAAACATGACATTCAAAGTTTATATAAGTTAAGGTAAAGAGGTATGGTACCCAAAAAAACTATTCTAAGCGGACGAAGTCGCGGGCGCAGCTAGTAACTAATAAAAGTAGCATAAATTAATCCTTTTAATATCCTTATTATATAATAACCGCAAACTTCCAGTGAAAGCCCCGTGATAAACGGCCCAGCCGTTTCGGAGATTACCTCAAACAAAAAAAAAATATCATCATCATCAGAAGTAAACGTTCACTGCTAGATACACATACAACATAAGCCTCCACCACATCATACCAGCCATTGGAAGTCCACAGCTGGACATTAACCTCTCCAAGAAAAGGAGTTTTTTTGCCCCTAATTGCCGCGCTGGGCAAACGTGTTGGCAATCGCAGAGCGCAGCTATCACGACGGGAATGGTGCTGCCTATCATGCTCTGTGCATTTGATCTGCATTTTTTCGGCTCTGGTCACCTCTTACGACACCTGGTGCAGAGGGAGGTACTATTCTGTTCAGCCGGTACCTCACGGTACTTAGGAATGTGAGTGAACCTCCACATAAAAGAAGCATTTTTTTCTCTAATTGCCGCACCGGGCAAGTGTGGTGGCAATCTCAGAGTGTAACTCCGTGACGGAAATGCTGCCCATGCCGGTCCGGTTACGATGTTCAGGATACAATGTCATGTGTTGGGCCTGAAACTTCAGTCTCCTCTTACGACACCTGGTACTATTCTACTCTGTGGGCTAAAAGCTAAAATCACATACCCAAAAATATACATTATGCAAGTCTAAAAATAAAATGAAAACATAATAGAACAGAGCCATCTATTTAAAATGCTTTTAAAAATGTTATCTGTAAACACTGCAAGCGTGGAGCGGCTTTTAATGCACTCTTCAATTAAAGAACGACTTTTAATTTTCTAAAATCAACACGCTTCCCGCTAAAACGAGGATAAACCGGCGCCATTTTGCTCATTTTCAAAATGGCCGACCATAACCGTATCTTCTTGTTGCGCGCGAAGTCATTACTAGAATTAGCTTGGCCATAGAATGCTTTTGTTTTATTTTATCATTAATTACCGCTGTAAATATATATTGGTTTTATTAACGTTGCTTTTTCATTTCGCTGTTTGTTGTTATTTTGTTTCTTTTTTATACGAAAACATTTATTGCTTCATGTTTTTTTAACCAATTTCTACCGGTTAATAGCAGTGTTTGCATTGCTATCTTCCGGTATAAAGGGTGCGAGTATTTATACTTCCTGTATAACTACTGGGTAATGTCACATAATACAAGGTCAGCAACGTGTAAGTGATATCCTTGTGATATTACGAGCATCTAAAGATTGCTATGATAAATTAGTACACGCAGACTCTATGCTTGTTTGTCAACTTGCCATAGCTCGCTTGCCCAACGCAGCAATTACGGGCAAGATCCCCTATTCTTGGAGAGGCAAATCTCCAGACCAGGTAGCAGAAATCCCCTCGCCAAGCTACGCTCTGCGGTAGCTTTAACTCGCTTCTGCGGCGCGGCTAAATTCCCTCATTCTTGGAGAGGGCTATTCTAAGGTCGAAAGGCCCTAAGGTCCTCTAGCAGTGCATATTCCACGGCTGCTATAATGATGATCCGTGAAGAATCTAGAATTCTACGTGGGACCTAAGTCATGCACATAGAGTGAATAAGGTCGGCGACAGTATTGAGCCCTGCGGAACGCCTCCTCGAATAGGGATCGTAATTCTAGTTAGACAAGTTGTTCAAACAAACTTTCATTCCCTATTTCACCCCCTTCAAGACGCAATGTATTGCTTTAGTTAACATATATTTATATGAAAATTGGTTCAGGTGGTTTACACGGGAGAATATGACTAACAGACAAACTTTCACATTTATAAAAGACAGAATGGAATTCGTATCATGTTTATTTATTACGTCTTAAAGTAAATATATTAATACTTCTTTGAAAGCGAGACTTTAGTGACGTAATATTGCATGATTGACTTTCAGCTTAAAATCTTAAATCACAAATAACAAGTGAAGTTCAAAATCCTCTGTCTTTCGGTCCTCTGTCGGCAGGCCCGTTAGCAGTAATCCTGTCTTGTGCGCTAAAGGTCGTGGGTTTGATCTCCACCCAGAACAAATATTTATATGATGTAATTTATGTTTGTTCGGAGTGTGGGTGTTAATAATATGTATTTAAATTGTATATTTGTGATTCTTCTGTTCTCTGATGTACGTAACACAAGTGATTTTAGCGACTTATCATGGAATCAGGTCAATATATGACATATTGTGGGAATTTATTATAATATTATTAATACTCTGGTGTCTTAGTAACTCAATCCTCAGATCATTGATCAATGTCAGGGCCATGGGTTGGATCGCCAATAGTTTTCTGGCGTTCGTTGAATTTTTGGAGCACCAAATATTTATTAATATATTTAACATACTGGTTACACTTAATAAAAAAAATGTGAAGAAATAAAATAAATAAAAATACACACTATTATAGATAACGGAGGAAAAAGCAGAAAGCAATATTTAATTAATTATAATTAAAAATCATCATCATCATCAGGTTAGCCATAGAAAGTCCACTGCTGGACATAGGCCTCCCCAAGATTTTTGCCCATAATTCCCGCGCTGAGTTTTTGGCCATAATAGTGGTCTCGCAACGGAAATGCTGATGCCTATCCTCGCCCTGTGATATTTAAGCTACACAGCTTCAGGTCTTCACATCACTTTCACCGCTATCTGTGGATTCCAATATCTCAGTCACCTCTTAAGACACCTGGTACAGCGGAAGTACCTAGTAAATAAATTATAGTCGTCTTAAATAAAATATAAAAAGATCCAGAAGATTTTCTCCGATAAAAGAAGCTTATCTATTGGACAAACAAAATGCAAGCTGATACATCCGTTGCCCGAGCGAAGCCGTGCGACTTGCTTGTGTTACACAACTCATTGTTCCACCCCAGGCCACAAATACAGGAAACATGCCAGTTTGAGACAGTACAATGGACAGCATTATAAGCAAGAAGCAACCAAGTAATATTTCATGATTTTCGGACAGATGGTGAAAGTGTATAAATAAATTTACAGTGTCTGGTGTGGATGAGAAAATTTTGCATATAGTGATGATACTACTGCCCACGGTTTTTTAAAATTTACATTGTTCAAAAATATTTGTATACGTGCAAAAAAAATTAGCTAAGAATGTTGTGTATCACAAAGCATTAAAATAAAAAAATATATTTTTAACAACATAATTTTATTGAATAAAATGTATATTATTTAATCTTAATAACACTAATTAAAATTTAATAATCATTGTTAAATCAGGACAACGTCTGTTGGGTCAGATAGTTATAATTAACCTTAAGTTACATACATACATACATCACGCCTGTGTCACACTTGTTACGATCTTGGCATACCTCTCTCTCGCTTCCGTTACTCGCATTAGTCCTTTCATACACGCTCGTTTTGCTTGGTACTTCTGATATGGCCCTTCTTTAATACCTCTTCTACCTGGTTAAGATATGTTTGTCTCGATCGTCTTATACCAACACTAAAAGCCCTAGTTATCCCTACTAATATTATAAATGCGAAAGTAACTCTGTATGTCTGTTACGCTTTCCCGCTTAAACCTTTCAACCGATTTTGATGAAATTAGGCACAGACAATATTTAGACAATAAGAAAGGACATAGGCTATTTTTTTATTCGAAATAAAAGTTGTAAGGATTCGAAAGGGGGGATGAGAAGTTATATCGAAGAATCGCTATTTTTAGAGCTAGAAACTTTTCAGGCCATTGATTCGTTATAAATAAACATAACATTCAAAGTTTATATAAATTAAGGTAAAGAGATGTGGTATCCAAAAAATCTATTTCACGAGGACGGAGTCGCGGGCACAGCTAGTTTCTTATAAAATAATCATAGTCCAGCTAAAATTCGACCGGCCGTTTCTAAATTTACGTAAACAGCTAGTTAAAAGTACCATACATACTTCTTTATCGCTATATTAAAAACCTGTGAATTTTATTTATATCAAAAATGGACACTTCAATTTGATTTAAGTGTACAGATTAAGCTAATTTAAAATTATCATGATGGGCCCGATGGCGAGGTTGGTAGTACACCTATCTTATACGCTAAATGTCGTAAGTTCGATCCCCACCCAGGACAAAATATTTGTATATTTATTAGACCAAGTCGATAAACAAGCATACAATTCGCGTGATAGTAAGAATCTCCGCAGCGCGCTCGTAATATCACAAGGATATCACTAGCGCGTTGCCAACCTTGCGACGTGAACATATTATGTCACATTGCCCAGTTCACAGCCTCTCGCACTCTTCAAACCGGAACACAGTAATACGAACACCGCTGTTTGGTGTATTTAACAAAAGGTGTATTTAACAATTGGTGTATCTGTCAAAAAACAAAGTCACCAAAGGCTTTCCGCAGTCCATCCCTATGTATATTTAGATCTTCAAAAGTATGCAACGGATTAAGATGTGATTTAGACTTATTTAAGAGTTTTTTTCATATATAGACTGATTAAAGAGGAGAATTTATAGTCAAAGTCAAATAGTTGATATAGGCACTATCACAACGTCAAATCTAGTAGATTTGATAATAACAATTTTTTACGTGACCTTTGACCCTGACAATCATAATAAGAGTCATTTAAACAAATAGGTCATTGAGTGTCCTTCTTTAATACAAGTCTGCCGCCACCAGACGGGTCTTATAACTATGTTTATAGCAGGTTCATTGCGCGAGTCACCGGAAATGATCCTGTAAGAAAAACTGATGGTGATAAGGGCTCTGATAACATCTAATGGTAGGTATTATTGGAACACATACCGGCGTCTGCGCTCATAAACAATTTCTTAATAGTGAATGTTAAAGCAATTCAATTAAACCCCAAGCAGTTTCATCATTCCCTTCCATTCCATTCCATTTTTTCGATTCATTCGACGGGCCCGATGGCGCAGATGGTAGTGATCCTGTCTTGTGCACCAGGGGTCGTGGGTTCGATACCCACCCAGAGCAAATGTTTATATGATGATATTTGTGTTTGCTCTGTGTATGGGTGTAAAATATATGTATTTAAGTAGTATATTTGTGATTCCTCTGTTGTCTGGCGTCCGTAACACAAGTGCTTTAAGCGACTTACCACGGAGTCAGGTCAATGTATGAGATGTTGTGGGAATTTATTATTGTTATTATTATTATTTCCCCAAGATATTTCAAGCATGAATAAGCCTTAGCAATAAGTTTATCTTTTACGCAATTCTTTAGTTCATTCAAGGCATATTTGTAATTCTACTTGGGATGTTTTTATAAAACTAGCAGTGCCCGCGACTTCATCCGCGTAGAATAGTGAGTTTGGGGGGGTATAGTAGCCTTTTCCCCGTTTTTGCAATATTTCTCACTGACGCTTCGCTCGTATTAGTCTCAGCGTAATGTTGTATAGCCTAAAGCCTTCCTATATAAATAAACTATCCAACAAAAAAAGAATTATTCAAATCGGACCAGTAGATCCTGAGATTAGCGCGTTTAAACAAACAAACAAACTCTTCCGCTTTATAATATTAGTATAGATATTATACTATTGCCCCTGAAGGAATGAGTTATTTTGAAAACGTAGCAATGGACATTGCAAGCTTATACCTACCTATTTCTAGTATTAATATGTATATCAGTATTTATCTGAAAATCAGTTATATTTTTGTGAACATAAATAATATTTCTTAGACATATTGCCTGTGTAGAATAGTCGACTAGATAGTGACATGTGACGAATAGTCCCTTTCTATAGAACAAAAATAGCATTTAAATCAGCAGTATTACTCACAATAGAGTACCATATCGTTGATGATAGTGCAATACCGCGTAAGTAGCAATTGCAAATAAAGTTGAAAATTCAATTAGAAATTACGGAAAATAGACCTTATCAACTGAAGCTACATACGCGGTATTAAAGTATCATCGAAGATATGACATAACGCTGTCAAATTAGCCCGAAATTAACGTAACGTAAATTATTTGAATCGATTTTATGGACTGCAATAGCATAAGTACGTCCTTAATAATGGTAACACTGATAATTTTAGAATATTCGAAGGATTGATGTCGTAAATAAACACATACTTTTTTAACACGCTTACATTGCAACCGCCGTCTGAACCTGTCGAGATAGATTAAAATAATGTAGGTACATACTACCGTATATTGTACACCTTAAAAAGGTCTAGAAGTTATGGATAACCTATAACAACAATTTATTATCATTCTTACACCCGTGCAAAGCCGGTACTGATCGCTAGTATATATGATAGCTATATAGATATACTATATTTCATATTTATCTTTGTTCATTTACTGTTCTATTTTATTCTCTTCAGCAAACTTGCATATATAACTGTTTTCTAACATATAATTCTGTGTGGCATTCCCGTCGCGAAGCTACGCTCTGAGATTGTCACTGTGCTTGCCCAGCGTGGAAACTATGGGAAAATTCCTCCTTTTCCCTCCTTCTTGGGCAGGCCTGCGTCCCGCAGTGGATGTTTTATAATACCTACATACTTTGGAAAAGCGTTACTTTACCAACAAGTTATTTTTAACCTTTAAATCCCTACGCTCCCTCGAATCCAGCATCAATAAAGCCTCTTTCTTACCTTTTATTTATAAATAACAAGTATCTATCTAGTAGAAAAACAACATTATTAGTATTCAATTGAATGAACGAAACAAGGAACAACCAATTAGTGTGATATTACAGCGCGGCCGATAACCGGCAGATATCGTGAAGTAGCCGATTCCGATGCGGCCGGGCTGCATCGATGATGAGCCCGGTAGGGATGGGGGAGTATCGATTATTTTAAATTCGCAATCCTATCTAGGTATTTTACAGATGAATGTAATGCTAGGCTTGTCTGTCGTTAACTCTAACGACAATCGGATAATACAGGTAGCTAAGTCGGCTTTGTGAGAACGGCTTTTAGCACAGGCCATAAATAGACCTTAAAATCTATTACTTTCGAAAAAAATAGAAAGAAATTACATTCGAAATTTAAAGTTTTCGCTATAGTCCAGTAATTAAAAAAGACCAATACCACAAGTTCCTAAAGTGAAAGAATTATGTGTTTTTTCTAATCCTCGTTATAAATTCGAGTTACACGCTTATTTACTTGTCTATTAGTATAAAAACGACTCGCACAGTAAATCCTAAAATAAATGTAATAATCTCCTAAAATAGACAAAGTAAATGGACATAGAAACAGGCATAATCTGGACGCGTATATTTTTATGTAATGTCTTTCATTCACACCTCTCCAGACTCGACATACTTGTAAGCTCAAAGAGTTTTAACATTATTAAAGTTCGTCTTGCAATTTTACTTTGGCGTAGTTTATTTGGCAATTGCTTCAAAATTTAAAAATGATACCAGTGTAATAGCCGATTTCTATATACTTCGGGCTAGAGCGTCGAAAATGAATTAAGTAGTGAGGAGAAATAGCGATATCGATCATTAACCTTAAGCACAATATTGCAAATGCAAAAGGGGAGATCGAAATTTGATGAATCTTACTACAAATTGTGTAAAAGAATGTACGCATATAAATCTACTTGTCATATATATAAATATATGTAGTTGTGTATATATAGTTATTTCAATATGTATCTATATAACTTATATGTATCAGTAAATTAGTAAGCTATGAGGTACCAGCAGAGCAGAATGGAAAAGGGGCAACTAAAGTAATAGAACCGACAGACAGCGGTATATCCATCCTCAACAGTGTAGCTCAAATGCACAGGGTGAGGATTGGCAATAGCATCCCCACCATCCCACCCAAAGTTGCTCTCTGCGGTTGCCCAAAGAGCCAAATATGGGCAAAATCCTTCTTTCTTGGGGAGGCCTATGCCTAGCAGTATAATGATGACGAGTAATTTAATACTTTAAATTTTTGTTTTGTTATTTCTCTATATGTATTGCATCGCCTTATCTATTTACTGTTTTGCCTGATAGTTGACTGGTAGATAATGTTAAAAGGTATTAAATCCACCATGTTTTATTTTTTATGTTCAAAAATTAAATAAATAATAAATACTCTAACAGGTCTCTTCAAACTTTGATAAAATATTTCAAAAAATGTGTATAAAAGCTAGTGAGGTATCATTTAAAAGTTTGGTTTAAGTCTTCGTTTTAATGTTTCGTATCATTAATTAAATGCATCCATAACCAATTACAAAAAAAATATATCGATAGTATCTCTTCTCTGGTCAATCAGGCGAGTCTACCACAAACAAGCTCATATAGACATGTGAGATTGAATTATAGCAGCTTGTTTATAATTGGAAACAATAGTTCTGATGAATAATAATTTCTATACCTTTAACGGCTTTTAAACTCTGTATATCTCATTTTAAGTCGACAATTTATCAGTCACTCTGGTATCAATGTGTGGTATAAATATACTACGCTTTCCTTTCTAAGATGAGACTATTATTATATATCAGCCATTGGAAATCCACTGCTGGACATAGGCCTCCCCAAGAAAAGGGGTATTATGCCGCGCTAGGCAAGCGTGTTGGCAATCACAGAGCGTAGCTTTACGACGGGTATGCTACTGCCCACCCCCACCATGTGCATTTGAGCAATTCCGTGTTTGGTTGGATGTACCGCAATCTATCGGTTCTGGTACTTTAGTTGCCTCTTACAACACTTAGCATAGGGGTTGGTACTATTCTACTTAGCCGGTACTCCACAGCTACAGCGATCGTTTCAAATATGACTCTAGTGAAAGTAATATGTCGTTAATTTCGCGAATATTTTGTCTGGAGTCAATTATTTGAGTAATATTATGCTTATATTATCTGTGGATATGTGTGTCGACACAACTCTTAAAAGAATTCAGTTTATCGACAACCAATTACATCTATCAATGTTGTCCCATCCCTGTCCGCTCGAGCAAGCTCTCGACAAACAAGCGCGCCCAGACGCGGCAGTTTGCATGATTGCCGCGCTCCGACCCCGTCTACGCCCGCTCATTAATACGTGGATATGATAATTTTCATAATAGAATTAAACAAGTTTCAGCGCTCAACAATTTATGAAATACAAACTCATTTGCGTAGTTGGAGCACCTTCGAATCTTTGTTAGGTGTATTAAGTAGGACTATGATTTCAATTGATGTTTTACAAAATGATTTATCCCTTTGAGCAATCTATACTTAGTAAAAATAGAGCTATAAAAGGTCTAGTCAGATTGGTGGGCATTACAAAGAAAATTTCATAAAGTACCTATAAAGCTAGCTTTATGCTGCCATAGTCTCAGAACTAATTTTCTTAGTCCTAGATCCAAAGGTTGATTGAAGATAAACTAATTTAAAAAATCCTAAACTAGGCTTAAAATAAATGTATCTGTTATCCTGCCATGGGATACCGGCCGGGAAGAACTGCACCTACCTCTGTGCCAGGTGTTGTAAGAGGCGACTGAGGTACCGGAACCCACAGTTAGCGGTATATCCACCTGATACAACGGAGCTCAACTGGAACAGGATAGGTAAAGGGTAGCAGTACGGCCATCGCGAAGTAATGCCTATCCAGCGTGGGTAACATTCCTCCTTTCTTAATGAAACTTGTATCCGTTATGCACCTGCTATAATGATGATGATGAACGTGTTATCAGATAAAACAAATGTTAATAAAATACTCTTTTCCAACAATAATAAGTACATAAAGCAACAGATATAGATTATATATAATAGACCTCAAATGAAGGTCCTCTGCATAGGTACCACACTTCCATCTATTTTACCGCCAAACAGAGACCAGGCAGACAAAAAAGAGAGGCAGGAAAATTTCTAGGCAATGTAACGTAATATCTTTAAGTTATAAGGTTGGCAACGCGCTAGTGATGTCCTTGTTACATTCGTATTATGAGCGTTTATATGCTGCAGTGACGCTTTTTATTACGAGGACTAGGCTCATTTGTCGCCCTCATAAAAAAATTCACCCTGATGTGTTAAAATTTCACAGTAAATCTAGAACTTCTTAAATTTCAAATGTATCACAGGTGGCGATTTCTGTGTGGATCATAATTCTGTTCGGGTTACTTTGTCAGTTTTAATACGGTGTAGGTAAATTTTTAGTGATTAATTTTTATTATTCAAAAAAAACATTCAATAGTACAAACTATCAATCCCAATTGAGGCGTGAAATATTGACAGTTTGATGAGTAACACACTTTGTATCTCTGTCATTACTTTAAAAACTTTTGATAGTGTTCAGTCTAACATATGAGAAGTCAATCGACATACTTACTTCGATGGGAAATAGTAGTGGATTAGGAGTAAATGAATTAAATCCTTTGCTTTAGTGGTAAAGGATAAAATAGATGAAAAAAACATCATATGACAGTGACATTGACATTTAATTGTTATTGTTAGGAATATAAACATTTTATTAAAATTAATCTCTAAACTAAACTTATTTAAAAAAACAATATAAACTATATTACGAAGAAGTTATGTCATGGATAATTTTCAGAAGAACCCACTCAAAATCCACATCCAAGACATATTTCGCGCCAAACGTACGCCACAAAACAAATACATTTACGAAATCTTTGGGATGACATTCAAGAACTTGATGATACAAGGGGTTGTTACAGCAGTGTATAATCCTAAAAAAACAGCTATAAACCTAGAACTCAGCGACGCAACTGGATCTGTGCAAATATATTACGACAGTGCGAAAAATAACCTCAACATAGCCGATAGTACTATAAAACATTTGTATAGAGATTTCGTTGACGCTTCTAAGTTTGGCGATAGCAATATTATAATTATGAACACCTTAATGGATCGTATAGTAAAAAAGAAAAACGCTAAAATCGAAGAAGGGATGTACTTAAATGTCATTGGTGATATTTTTGTGGAGGAAACGAAAAACGTAAGAATGGTGTCAGCGTACGAGTGTGTTGAGACCTCCGTAGAACGGGATATAGTATGGATGGAGGAATTGAAGTACCTGTATGATAAGTTTTATTTATGAAATAAGACTAAATAGTCCCACAATATAGTTCTATTATATATCAATGACCTGATTTGTATAAGTAGTTAAGTGTATAAGTAATTTATTTTGGTGTATCTGTGTTAATACTCAGTGCTACAGAACTAAGCATGTTAAATATATATCACTAACACTCTGCTTCTCTTGCAAAATTTAGAATGTTCTAGTTCTTCCACCAATCAAGTTCAGTTAATATAGTTATAGGTTTCTATCTCTTAGTTTATTTATAAAATTATGCCAGTGCTTACTTTAATATGTGTTTCATTAAGTATTGTATTTGTATTGAACATGCAAAAGCTGAATGTGAAATTAAAGCATATCTTTTTTTTATATCACTATACTAAATACAAGAAAAGTTTATTCACTTGCAATAGATGGTTGATTGTTTGTAAGTATCTCTAACATCTGAGCATTTAATAAAAATCTTAAGTTATTTGGCTTTACCACAGCCATAATGGCTAATTGTTTAAAAAAAAAATAAATTAAGGGCTTTCAGAATCCTGGCTCAACTTACGACTACAGAGGAGAATGTGAGGAATTAAGTAAGTAATAATAATCTCTTGATAAGCTGTTCTGGGATGACCATTATTTTTTCTCTGTTTTCACAGTTTATACTGTCACATCTCATAATATATATATATGTTACCGGCCAAACCCGATTTCAGGACAAACCAGTTTTGCCTAGGCGAAACTAGTTGTTCCTATACACGATAGGATTAACTAGTATAACCTAGTTCAAACTAATTTGTCCTAAAGCCGATAGGTTAAACCAGTTTAGGCTAGTCCAAACTAATTTGTACTAAGCCCGATAGGATAAACCAGTTTAGGCTAGGCCAAACTAGTTGGTCCTGATATAAATACGCACACTTTAGGATAAACTGGTATGGTTACTGGTACTGGTATGGTTACTGGTACTGGTATGGTTACTGGTACAGGTATGGTTACTGGTATGGTTGGTTAGGTTAGGTTATTTATTTTGACTTTCTAGATATACTATAATGTTCAGACTAGACCATACCAGTTTATCCTGTAGTGTGCGTATTTATATCAGGATCAACTAGTTTGGCCTAGCCTAAACTGGTTATTCCTATCGGGCTTAGTACAAATTAATTTGGACTAGCCTAAACTGGTTTATCCTATCGGGTTTAGGACAAATTAGTTTGAACTAGGCTATACTAGTTAATCCTATCGCGTATAGGAATAACTGGTTTCGCCTAGGCAAAACTGGTTTGTCCTGAAATCGGGTTTGTCCGGTAACATATACACTGATTAGCAATTCATTAATATATGATGTATTTCTGTGTAGCACCTTCCTGGGGCTTGGAAAAATAGTTCGAGCTAATAGCATGGGCCTTAATAGTTTCTACATAATTGGATAGATGACGCTAAATAAATAATCCTACAGATTCACAAAGCTACAGATAACATAAAAAAATCTGCCTTAATTATTCAGCAAACTAAACTCTATACATACATATCTCTTAAAGGTTACTTTCATTAATATAAGTTCGTTCGGTTGCGTTTCAAGGTTGTACACAAAGGTCGTATAACCCTTTGGTTAATATGCATTTTCAAATGACGTTACAGACAACAGAAGCAACTGTACCACCCAACTGGTTGGTGTTACTAGCAAACAAAACTAAGGAACAAAAAAGTATAAAGTACTGTGCATTATCGGTTTTATTACTCTATCAAGAGTAAATTTTTATCGCAGAACTGTCAAGTCATTGACATTTATTTTTGTCACTTTGACGTTTTGCGTCACGGTAATCATTTATACCCTCTTCTTGAATCCACTTTTGATCGGA
The DNA here is from genome assembly GCA_020976665.1 of Heortia vitessoides. Taxonomy (NCBI): domain Eukaryota; kingdom Metazoa; phylum Arthropoda; class Insecta; order Lepidoptera; family Crambidae; genus Heortia; species Heortia vitessoides. Next base: position 1,087,178 of record JACJUM010002842.1, on the reverse strand, counting down.
TACTACAAGGTTAGAATTGTTTTTGCAGGTAGAAAATTTACTTTTCTTTTTATTGTAGGAAAATGGAAAGTAATGGTATTACCCCCGAAGAAATAGAATCGCTATGTCGGACACCGGATCAATCCACAAAGGTGAGTTCGTTTTACTCGTAGTTAAAATTGCAAATTTTTGGCTAGTTTTTGTCATTTTTACCGGTGTAAAAGGCCGGTTTTAAGATTTAGATGTCTATTTGTTCTAGCAGATGGATACATACACTGCTTATATATAGAATGACCTGATTCTGTGATAAGTATCTTAAAGCACTTGTGCTACCAACATCAGAAGATACACAAATAGACTGCTTAAATGCACATATTTAATACCTAGATAACAGAGAGAATAACAGAGGACCAATCCACAACTTTTGGTGCACAAGACAGGTTCACTACTATTTGCAACATTGGGCCAGTCAAATTATTAAGCAATAATTCAAAAACATGCCCCTGAGACAGCTTAAACCACTTGTGTAATAGATGTCTGACAACAGACGAATTATAGAAATTATTATATATTATTTATACATAATACAGTAACTCCTGGCTCAAAACGTAGGGAGACTATCAAATCTGGTATTGTGTCTGTTATTGTTTAGATAAAAAAGTTACTACAATCATTTATTCTGGTATGTTCCTGATAGCATATCAATGACTTTTGACATTATTTTTTTACATAGTACTGTGATTATGCCTTAATTGCCTTTTCAATATGTGAAAAAACAAATTACTATGATTTTTTTTATCAGTCCAGTATTTGTGTCTGTATCATATCTATTATGATAAGGATGTATTTGAGTGGATGGCCGAGTATTCTTAATTGATAATCTTTTGTAATATGGAATAGAATTAATCCTGGAAACATGTTCCTGTGTTGCGAATCCATACCTTTATAGGTAATATCATTAATTATTATTCAGCTTATCGATTGTGGTCAAGACCATTAAAATATATTGATTTATTATTATACAGAAAATGTTATTCATATATTAATTTCTTGTTGATATGTTTCCAGACGTTCTTAATTTATGTTAAAAAGTTTTATAATACACATTCAATAATAGATTTTATAACTCTGTATTATCTATTCCCGATAGGATTTTTAACCTAATTTTCATTTCATTACTATAACTATAATGTTGATATAAAAAAATTACTTTATGATTCCAGGATTTCCTGTTCCAACAAACCATGTATCGCATCAAAGACCCCAGGAAGTCCCTGCCATTCTACACTGGAGTCTTGGGGATGTCATTGCTCAAGCAGTTGCACTTCCCCGAGATGAAGTTTTCTTTGTTCTTCATGGGCTACGAGAACCAGGCCGAGATCCCTGAGGATGAGAAGGCTAGAACCGAATGGGCTATGTCCAGGAAAGCAACTTTAGAACTGACATAGTAAGTGGTTCTTAATTACATTTTTTGTAGTCTACATATAAAGAACTTTTAGGGAGAGACATGTGACAATTAATAAAACTATTCTCTGCTTGCTATTCACTGCTCTGCTCCTTGGCATAGTAGATGGACTTACGAGTACTTAGTAATGTCTTCTGTCGGAGTCCTTAGTTCGTGACTGTTCAACATGCACATATAAATAAGGATGTAAATTTGAGATCAGTGTATTTTTGACTTCAATGCCAATGACAGTGACGTACAATGTAATTTTGTTTTTTTTTTATAATAAATCACACAACATCTTGTATATTGATCTGAAACCGTGATAAGTCGTTAAAAGCGGAAGCTCCTAATACGGAAATCAGACTTCAGAGAAATCCTAAATATCATACTTGAATACATATTTAACACTCAGACACAGAACAAACATAAATATTCATCATATAAATGTATGTCCTGGGTAAAGATAAACACACTACCGAACGCGTGATCGAGCGTCAAACTTTCTCAACCGTTGTTCTGTACGGGTACATTGTTTGCAGCAACTGGGGCTCCGAGAGCGACGTCACGGTGTACCACAACGGCAACTCCGACCCCCGAGGGTTCGGGCACATCGGCGTCATGGTGCCGGATGTGGACGCCGCCTGCGAAAGGTCTGTACAACCTCCCAATTTTTTGATAGTCCACGATGAGCCCTAGATAATCCTAACTATTGCTCTATCGTTGCTCTTGTTATCCTACATACTTATAACTGGTCTTGGATGTATGTATATTTTTATCGCATAAGTGACAGACAGACAGATACAAATGGTCGTCTGCATCGGTACCTCACTCACCTATTCTTACCGCCAAATAGCAGTATTCGCATTGCTATGTTCCGGTCTGAAGGTTGAGAGGGGTAGTGAATTTACTGGGTAATGTGGCATAATATCCTCAAGTCTATAGACTGCAGTGTAGCTTACTATCACGAGCATGCTTGTTTGTCGACCTGGTCTAATATTAAAAAAAGTCCCAATTGTTACGGCGCTTACAGGGTAACGATTTGGTAGTGCATCTTGATTATCTCGAAATATACGAAAATGGGCCTTATAATATGTCTATTAAAATGTATAATCAATTGCATCAACAATCCGCTCAGATCCCGCGAGCCTTGCGCTGGCGGGCGCGCGGCACGCAGGATGAATACGAGCATCGGACCTCTCAACTATGGGAGGCCCCGCCCACTTTTTTCGGTGGCGCTGGACTCGACGTCTGAGTAGGCCAGCATTAGGTTCGACCAAAAAAATAATAGCCTTTGAGTACTGGGACTTAAAAAATATTGCATACTAAGAAGTTATTATAATAGAAGTAGGTATTTTGATGACAAATTGAAGTAAAATCATGATTGTGTATGTATTATAATTATTGATTTTACACATGTTATAATTGTTTTATTTAATTTTATTGCAAATTAAATAGTATTTCGTGGATATATAAAATTGTGTATTTTATCAGTATGTTAGGTCTAGACAATAATTGACAGCTTTACTGTTGTTATTTAAATTAATAATAATTAAGTAATTTTATTATAAATGGTTGACCAAATGTTACATCACTAATGATTTAATTAGGCCATTTGTGACCAAAGATAGTGATATCTTTAATGTAACGCACTTTCAATGTGATGTAATGTTTTAAATTTATTTTATTTATGCAAATTATGTGATACAATTAATTATGTATATGAATATATATGAATTATTTAATTTATCACTACAAAGTCGCTTCTCATTGTCGGTCTGTGCCAATGTTATTTATTATGTTTGTAATTCCCCTGTTGGTCTCTGGGATCGGACCTACGACTTGACTTACAAAATAAGAACACTATCGAATTTGCCATCGGACCGGTGTAATTATTATTATATGTATTAAATGTATGAAAATATTAAGCATTTATATTATGCATTGCATATTATAAAGACGGGCCCTATGGCGCCGATGGCAGTGATCCCATCTTGTGCACCAATGGGCGTGGGTTGGATTCCCACCCAGAGCAAATATTGTTGTCATAATATATATCTAATAATAATCTCTGTTGTCTGATGTCCGTAACACAAGTACTTAAAGCGATTTATCTCGGAGTTGTGTAGAATTATTATTAGATTATTCTTTAGTTTCGTCAGGAGTTTCAAATAATTCCTTATTTTTATTATTTTCTAATATCTCATTAAAATGAAGCTGGAAGTGACATCAGAAACCCTACGAGAATTTCCATTCAAAGTCGATTCCAAGGAATCCCGTGACTACATTATTGGTTATCCTTGCTTCCAGGTTTGAACAACAAGGCGTGAAGTTCATCAAGAAACCGCAAGATGGCAAGATGAAGGGTCTGGCCTTCATCCAAGACCCTGATGGTTACTGGATCGAGATCTTCAATAATAAAACGGCTTGCTAGTCGGCCGTTTCGTAGGTATACCGCTTGCGCTACCGGTGTAGCGGTATTTTAAATGCATTCAAAAATGTACATGATATGCAGTAATCAAGTGAAATGTAAGCTTTGTAACGTTTTGCATATGGAAAAAATCGAATAGGGAATATACATGGCTTTCTTTATACCCCGCCCGCGTACTTCTCGTTCCAATGAGAATGATAAATAATAAAATATCTATTTAAAAACTTTCACAAAATCTATATAAGTATATATATAAATATATATGGATTTTTTGAAGAGTTGTTAAACGAGTTATATACATATTTTAAGTCATTGCCAGGCGATAGACAAGACCGTCCCGAAACCGTAATGTCGCGCTGAAGGTAACATACAACCGGTTCTATTAGAAATCTCTTAGTTCCCTGCAGCTTATTTCGCGTACTACGGCTAATTAATATAAATATGAGAGATTTTTTTAAATATCTTACTATTACTAATTAGTTAGCTGAAGGTAAGACAGAGAGGTCCGACATGATTTGTGACGTCATGGAACACGACGTTCTGTAGTTTCCATACAAGTTTGTTTTCGGGAGATTTGTATATCTTTATTGAAAATTGTTATATCCATTCATTCTTTTTGTATTCGTCATTATCATCAAAGTAGCTGAAGAAATTACAATGCTAGACTGCCACAGTGACCATGTTTGTTTGGTCATTGTGTGTGCAGTCTAGCATAGTTAGGCGCTGCTGCATTCCCGCTCGATACCTAGTTTAGGTATATATATATATATATATATATATATATATCAATTATTATTATCATGTATATTCTTTATTTTTATTTATTATCTGTGCCAGTGTTCTGTATACAGGAACAAGAATTTGTAAGCATAATGTGATCTGTTTATTTAAATATTGTTGTTAGAACCAAACATGAAAAAGGATGGAATGTAAATATCTATATAAATATATCTGGTATAAAAAATGTTGATTTATTATTAAATTGTTTTATTTTATCACCTATACAGCGTTTGTGTTGGCGTAATTATGTAGTAAACTTTAGAAGAAATATCGGTGGTGACTATTTTTTTTTAAATTCACTGCTTATGATAAAACTACTTTTTTTAAGGGCCTAAAATGTGGTTTATTTTTAAAAATATAAATTAAATTTCTTCTTTGAAAACCTCCAACATTATTATTTTGTATTCTATTGAATTCCAAAGTTATTAGGATTAACACAAATAGATTGCCGGCTTTAGACCTGTTCAATGCGCAAATATATTATAATAAATAGGCCTTATATATACATAACCAAAAGATGGCGGTACATCCACCCGAAGCAGTGTAGCTCATGGCGGGGATGAGCAGCAGCATCCCCATCGTGAAGCTACGTTCTGCGATTGTACATCTTGGCAATTACGGGCAATATTCACCCTTGCTTGGGGAAGTCTGTGTCCAGTAGCGGTCTTTTTACGGCTGCTACGATGATAAAAATGCAAATTTAACCGAGAAGTTTTATGACTGCAAAATTTTGGTTGGCACATCCGCCCTAACAGTAACTTTTAATTAAAACTTATTTGTATAAAAGGTTTTGCGCTGAGAGATTCGTGCCAAAGTTACCGATATTGCCCGGCGGATTAGTAAGTGGCAGTGGGCAGGGCATTTGATACGCAGAACCGATGGCCAATGGAGTCGTAAGGTTCTGGAATGAAGATAACGTACCGGAAAGCGCAGCGTAGGGCGTCCACCCGCAAGTTGGACAGACGATCTGACTAAAACCGCAGGATCACGTTGAACACAGGCCGCATACAAGCGGTCTTATTGAAGATTATTTGGGGAGGTCTATGTCCAGCGGGGCGTCATATGGCTGATATGATAATAATGATAAGCGCTTAACGTACAGCTATCGAACCCGGCTTATTGCATGTTTATCGACACCAAAGTATCGATACAGAGGATGGCAACACCACTATTTACAATACATTGTTTTCATGTAACCATCACAATTAATTCGATGCAATAATATTAAAATTGGTTCAATAAAATCTTATTATACGGTATTGTATTGAACATGCATGTTTAACCTTTTTCGTGTTATAAATATTATAACAACATAGCCGGAGTTGCGTTTCGACTCAGTAAAATGCGTGCGGTGCAATGGTTCTGTGTTTTTGCCTTTGTTCTATTCACTAATATTGTGAGTATAAAAAAATATATAACTTTTTAAACATAGATAAACTCATCTATTTGTTGGGGAGTTCCAAACCAAGGAATGTCGAGGAATTTAAAACGAGGTGGACCTCACAAAAGAGGTCGTAAGCATTGGTACCTTATTTTTGTCTTTTTCTAGCGTCAAATAGCAGTTTTCGTTGCTGTGTTTCAGTTTAAGGGTAGGTAAATTACTGGGTAAAGTGACATATATCTTCTAGTCACAATATTAGCAAAACGTTAGTGATATCCTTGTGATATTACGAGCGTGAATAGGCTGCAGTGACGCTTACTATCACCCGGACTGTATGCCTGTTTGTCAACCTGGTGTAATAAAACAAAACTTGTTTCTATTATTTTAAAACTGCTAACGAATCTATGGTAAACACTATTGGAATTGATTGTTTTATGGGGTACCTATGCTATTTATTATCTTATACATTATATTTAATAGGTTGTAGAAACATCAGCTGTCAACAAAGAAAATGAACCGCAACCCACTGATCTCAATGATAATTATATGATAAATAGTCTTCTTCATAACCTGGATACTCCTGAACAGAACAGTTCCACTTTACACGATGCCATCAAAAGCATTGGCAGATCACATGATGGAAATAATAAAAAATCTAGTACTACAATAAAAATTACCTACAGAAAGAGGACTAAACCTAAGAAAGGATCACACAAAAATATTAAAAGTAACAATGATGGCAACCATTTCGCTGGTGAATCTAATTCTCGCCAACACAAGAGAATCTACAAAATGTTTAAAAGCAAAGGTGGTTCTGGTTCCAAACATAATCAACACTCGCACATATCAGGAAAACATAGTGCTGAAAATATTGACCATTTACTTATTGCACTATTGAAAGAGAAAGCGAAGCATAATGAAAATGGTGAGCAAGCAGACGGTCATCTATCTGAATCCACTGAATATGGTGGTAGCTTTTATGAGCCTTATGAACCTGAAACCGGTGAGCAAACAGTTGACGAACATATGCACAGAACGTTGAAAGGTACTAGCGCCAGGACAGGCTTAGAAGAAAGTAAAGAACTCGGAGAAACTGAGTTGTATGTAACAAAATCTTCTTCAGAAAATAAATTAAATAACGCAGTTTATACAAACGTTGATTTTGAAACAGAAAACTTTATAGATTTGTCTCCAGAAACAACTGAACCTACAGCTGGGAATGTGAGCGATGATGCAAACGATAATGCCCAGAGCAGCCTCGAGGTAAAAAGATTGCTTCTGGATCACCTGCAAAATGTAAGTTTTGTTGTATTAAGTAATATAATAATCACATTGCAAATAACTACAGGAAAGATTGAATTTTGTTTTAATTATCTACAACATTTTCCCTACTTTATTTTGATTACATAAATACTAGTAAATATATTTCCATAAAAAAATAGTCTTATCCTTCCCAATTTACATACAAAGATCACCTGCTATGGTACCTTGTTCGAACCTATGTTCACCGCAGTGTTTGCATTGTTGTGTTCCTGTTTGAAGGGTGACGGGTCAAAGCGCTAGTGATATCCTTGTGATATCACGAGCGTCTATAAACTGCGGTAAAATTATACATATTTCAAATAAAACGTACAGAAAGGGAATTAACACGTTATTTTCATTTTTAGAACGCCCAAGTTACGAGAACTAATGAATATACATCTAAAGACATAGAAGACGCAAGTACCCCACACCAAGACTCAACTTTAACCACATCTACAGTCAGTGAAAAATCCGATGAGACAAAACACGAAGAAAACACAGAATCAAGCGCTACCGAAACAGCCAAACAAACCATTGATGTTTCATCGTTTAAAGATACGGAGGTTGATGAAGGTTCAAATGTTGAAACATTGTTAAAAAATATATGCGATGCTGCCAAAGATAACATAAAACAGTTCTGGGAATTACTAATACAATATGTACAATCTAATGCAAAAGATAACGGGAATACGAAATCGTTAGATACAACTAAAGATACTCTAGAAAAAATACTACTTGCGTACATTTCTTCTAAAGGTAAGAAACATAGTGCTGAAACTGGTTATGACCTAGAAAGATCGCTCTATGGTAGTAGTTCGCCTGAAGGGAACAGTAAGGGATTAGTTCGTAGTAGAATCGAAGATGACATCAGCAAGGAAATATATGAACTATTGAAGTTAAAGGAATACGAAGGTACGACACCTAGTATAACGCTTCAAACTGCCAAGGATTCTAAAGATATTGTCTTACCGAAAGAAACAGCAACACCCTCACAAAGTGAAGAAAATCTAACTATAGCAAAAATTCTTGACCTACAGCATCTTCTGACAGATGTTGTTCGACACACTTCACCAGCAACCTTGCCAGACGAAAGCGTATTTGCAACTGAACCAACAATCGATTTTAACGAATCTGATTTCCATACTGAACAAACCAACGAAAAAAAATCTAAAGACAGCTCTGAAGAATATTTATTACAATCAAAGGAAAACAAATATTCACACGTGAGATCACATGAAAATTTAAGAGGTAGAGATAACGATGGTGATAGTCATGATTTGGATTATACGTTGGATTATGAATTAAACAACAAGTTATTACCTTCACCGAAACATGACAATTCACATGAATCACACCACCAAGGGAACGTACTGATTAAATTGTTGTCCGAAAATGTGAATAATAATGATGAAAATAAACAACCACATCTCGAATTAACATCTGTAGAAAATAAACCCGAGTCTAAAGAAGATATTAAAAAAATTCAACATTATGTTAAACATCATAAAAATCCTTTTAATAGTTTGGAAGAAAAAAATAGTAACTCTGTAGAAAAAGTAATGTCATCGGCACCAATAAAACCTGTTTCAGATGACAGCGAAGAAAAGGCAAAGGTTTCATATGAATTATCGAATGAGTCGCAAGAAGCTGATGATAATGTAGTTAATAAACATACTCCGCAGGCACAAAATGAGAAACCTTTGACAAACGAGATAGACATTTTAAATTATTTGATAAATACTATTATTACGGAGCCAAACCAACACAAAAATCTAAAAAAGAATTCAGAATACGCACTAAAATTGATGTTATGGTTGAATCAATTAGATCAACCTGGTAATAAACATTATTCTGTACAATCGCATAAAAATCCAGATACACATTATTTGGTTAATTTATTCCAAAACAGCGGCCTAGTCTCTGAAGAAAGTGAACCTTCACAAAAACACTATCGTCTAAGATTAGATGCTAAAGCAATATCCGCTCTAGATAAAATTTTGAAATCGACTTCCAATCCATTTAAAAAGGCAGAACTAGAACACCTTCTTCAAACAGTATCTATAGAACAACTCGGTGACAGTGTTGGAGAAAGTAATGAAAATCCAAATATAAAGCCAGTCATTAAATCAGATCATAGTAATAACGCATTGCAACAGGTACTGTTGGCTATACAAAGATATGACAATTACAACAATAAACCGAAGGTGACAGATATAAATCGGCTTAAATTAATTGTAGATCCAGAAGTGGCTGAAGCAATCAATAAAATTTTAACATCCAAAACCGAGAAAAACAAAAAAGCCAAAATAGAGCATATACTACAAACAGGATTTATTAACAGCCAAACTTTAAATAAAAGCCACAGAAACAAGCATGTAAAAAACTATAATCCAAGAAATTTTGACAAGTATACGATAAAGCAGATGCTTAAGGAAATATCAAATCTACAAGGCAAAAGTCTACCTGATCGCACATTAGATGGTTTAGTTGAATATTTAGAAAATTCTGTCGCAACTGGATCTAATTGTGAGTCCAAATCCTACAACAATGTATTGCAGAAAGTGGTCCAATTCATAAAAAATATACCAAAAACTTCCGATGATAGTCAGTACATATATTGAATTCTGAATAAATTAAATGAAATATTTAAAAGAATCAATGTAGATCAACATTTAATGATATTTGCTTAGAATTTTGAATAAAAATGGAACAGTTCTTAAAATATCAATTGTTTTATTTTGACACAGTTTTTTTGCACTACCTTGTTATCTGTTTTAACTTTTGAAAGTACTTTTATTAAAGCGGTCTTGTATTGAAAGGTTCTCTGAGTGAGTTCAGTGATATTCCTGAGTAAATAGATGATTTCAAATATATACTTATTGTGGTACCAAAAATTCTAGTAAACTCAACAAAACTCGTTTTTAAAGGCATTTGTTTATTCAAGTAAAGATAATTTTTAATGTCCATTACTGGACATGAGTCTTCCTAAGAGATAAGCAATAGCACCGATTGTAGTTAAACTTCACCAAGTGCATCCACTTGTCATTTTACTACAGTGACATTGACAATTTATATATTATTAAAACTAGAAAATTCAAGACTAGAAACACGAAATATACATACATGCGAAGCTGGGGTTTGTCGTTACTAATTTACATTCAACCTTAGTTACCATCGCCATATTCTCTTCTCCGGAATTTTTCTTTTAACAATTATTCTTTTACATGGAATTACACCGCATTATAAGTTTAAATAACACAAACACACAGCAGTCAGATCTTTTTCTTATCTGTGTCTATATGTTAAAAATTTTTTTTTCATTGCCATTTTAAGACAGATATCAGAACAGGCTGGATTTATTTTACGCTAGCAAGAAAAATAACGCATTTAAGCGGTCCTATTGAACATCCCTTGGAGAGAGAGAGGAGAGAGAGAGAGAGAGAGAGAGAGAGGAAAAATAATAAGTCACTTATACCGCACCACGGCTCGTTATTCTGTGGTTTATATTTTATTTCAATATATATATATATTATAAAATGAACAAAGGTACCGTAAGGCAGAAGTCCGTGAGGTACCGGCAGAGTAGAATAGTACCTACATCTCTCTGTACTAGGTACAAGACGTTACTAAGGTAAGTATTTCTTTTTCATGAATTGCTTTAACTTGTAAAGGTTTGACACAAATACCTATTATCAAGAATATTAAAGATTTCTCAGCAAAAAAGCACAAAAAAATAATCTACGTGCCACCTAAGACCTCGGTAGCAGAAGGGTGGCGCAGTCCATTGGCAAGAGAAAGTTGCAAGTTTGAATCCCACCTGAGGCTTAAGACAAATCGTTTCTTTTTAAAGTAAATATTATCTTTGAAATATTTTATACTAGACTAAAGTATAAGTTGTTGAAGTGAAAATAATTAATTTAGGTGCCTCTTCTTGTTAGTTGCGGCATACCACAAGGTCTAATGTCGATAGTATTTAATAAATACATGAGGTAGACATCACTACAAAAGGTCCTCTGTATTGGTACCTCACTCTTACCTATTGCTATTGCCCGCTATTGGGCAGTGTTTGCATTGGTGTGTATTGTCCGATCTGAAGGGTGAGATAGGCAGTGAATATACCGGATAATGTGGCATGATATCCTCAAGTCACAAGGTTGGCAACGTTAGTGATAACGCTTAATATCATGCGGGCTGCTTGTTTGTCGACCTGGCCTAACAAAAAAA